>OZ025240.1:22538815-22953815 GCA_964019155.1 Osedax fenrisi | reverse complement strand
ACAATTATTATAGTTCATTTGTAAAAATTGAACGATAATTTTAATCATATATACTCATATATAATAATATACTCACAGATTAATATCATAGAAAATATCTATATTAGACATAGAAACGAATAGACTGTGATTCAACCATAGATTTATAGTTTACTTATGTAAACTATAAATCTATGGATTCAACTAATATCGCCATAGAGAAAAGTACGACAAACGCGAAACGTACACTGTATGTTTCGCGCAGGGTCACAGCAAATGGCGATTTAAAAAATTCATCATATGATATATCAAACTATACAATTGTATATGTCATACAAAAATGCCTGCTATATGTAATTCCATTAACTGTTCGGTAAAACAGAATGATATTCCTGATGGTGTAATATTACACTTATTAGTGATATCATTTATTAGTTATAATAAAGCATAATAATTATTTTTAAATATCCAATAATACAATTTCTTACAAATATTTATTTAAAAAATAAATATTTTTATTTTACAATTATATTGTTATATATCATTAATTTTGAAAATATACATTACTACATAAATTATAATTATATATATATAAATATATATTATATATATATATTATTATATGAGGTATTATATAAGACAATATGTAATAATAAAATATAGTTAACTTACGGTAAAATTATTATATAGTAACATATTTTATAATAAAATATAATTAAATCACGGTATATTTATTATACAGAACAATATCAGAATAATATTATAATAATTGCGTATTTATAATTTAATTTAACTTATACTATAATAATTAGTACTTGATTAAGGCAACTTAATACGTTAACTTAAATTATAAATACATATCATATCAATATTTTATACTTATCTCGTTATCAATTTATCTATCTCATCCTCATAATTACTTATCTCGTCATCATAATTACTTATCTCGTCATCAAATTATCTATCTCAGCCTCATAATTACTTATCTCGTTATCAAATTATCTATCTCGTCATCATAATTACTTATCTCAGCCTCATAATTACTTATCTCGTCATCAAATTATCTATCTCGTCATCATAATTACTTATCTCAGCCTCATAATTACTTATCTCGTCATCAAATTATCTATCTCGTCATCATAATTACTTATCTCAGCCTCATAATTACTTATCTCGTCATCAAATTATCTATCTCGGCCTCATAATTACTTATCTTGTCATCAAATTATCTATCTCAGCCTCATAATTACTTATTTCTTCATCATAATTACTTGTCTCGTCATCAAATTATCTATCTCGTCATCATAATTACTTATCTCAGCCTCATAATTACTTATTTCGTCATCAAATTATCTATCTCGGCCTCATAATTACTTATCTCGTAATCAAATTATCTATCTCAGCCACATAATTACTTATTTCTTCATCATAATTACTTGTCTCGTCATCAAATTATCTATCTTGACATAAAATTATCTATCTCGTCAACATAATTTCTTGTATCGGCATCAAATTATCTATTTTATATAGTTTATATAATTTATATAGTTAGCTAAGATTTATAAGATGTATATTCTATCATAGGAGGAGGATGAGTTTGACAAATATATGAAAATGCCAGTGACTTGACCCAATACTAATCCATTGAGTTGGTATAAAGAAAATGATGCCCGTATCCTATCTTTGGCTAACTTAGCAAAACGATACCTATGTATCCGAGGAATTCAGTTCTGCAAGCTGCATATTGACGAATCGGTTAAACCGTATATTGCCACAATTAGTTGACAAATTAATATTTTTACATATTAATAAATCTTTATATTAATAAATAGTATTATAATTTAATCAATTGTTTCTTATTTTTTTAATACTTTGCGTTTGCTATCGGTATAAATTTTCATCGAGGTATTTGATTATCTCGAGACAGTATATTTTAGTATTTGATTATCTCGAGACAGTATATTTTAGTATTTGATTATCTCGAGATAGTAAAAAATCTCCTAAATTTACATCACTAGTTAATACATCTACATCTGATACAATGTTAACTACTAATAGCACTATATCCTAACTATATCGTATACTCTAAGTGCCTAACCCACTATCGTAGTAAGCGGATGGTGTGTGGAGTGATGTCTAATCAGGCCGGTAGGGGAGCTGAGGTATCGCTTGTCAATCAGGGCCGCCTTCGTGTCCCCCATCCCGAATGTGGCCCAGAATAGACTGCTCAGGGTCTGGTCGAGTCTAGGAGGTCGGGCAATGCGGTCATGTGTGTTATGTAATAGCTTACTTTACGATTACGTCATCACGTTATATATATATATGTGTTATGTATTATGGTAATAGTATTCGTGTTTTAATTATCATCGTTAATAATAGCATCTAATTGAATCAAATATAATACGTATATGTATACTTATACATATATATATATAAATATATATATATATATATATATATATATATATATATACGCGTCATATATACGCGCATATGCATACTCGTATATATATATATATATATATGAGAACATACATTATTTATGGAATTATTATTGCTGCTAAACTATCTATTTGAAACATAGATTTATATTTTACCTACGATATGCTACCTTGCGGTAAACAATAAATCTATGAATTGAAACTAAATTTTCAAACCATTCTGTACTATCACCCTATATTCTATAAACACGTGACGACATTACGTAACAACCGGCAGCGGTGATCTAGGTCAGCGGGGGGCGTGGCTAACCTAGAGAAGTGGTTGTTCTCGCACCTATGTACCCTATACAGACTGGTAAGGCCACACATGAAGGCGAGGAACACCAACAGGAAGATCACGCTGAACTGGATGACGTCACGCAACATACGACCGAAGGACACGAGGAGAGGACCGAGTTGTTCGTTAGCGGGCAGAAGGTAGATCACGCGAGCGAAACTAACGGCGAGGGTGAGGGTGAGGTAGAGGGTGAGGTAGAGGGTGCGGTAGAGGGTGAGGTAGAGTGTGAAGTAGAGGGTGAGGTAGAGGTAGAGGGTGCGGTAGAGGGTGAGGTAGATTGTGAAGTAGAGGGTGATGTAGAGGTAGAGGGTGAGGAAAGGTGATGTAGAGGGTGATGGTGAGGTAGAGGTAGAGGGTGATGTAGTGGGTGAGGTAGAGGGTGCGGTAGAGGGTGAGGTAGATTGTGAAGTAGAGGGTGAGGTAGAGGGTGATGTAGATGGTGAGGGTGAGGTAGAGGTAGAGGGTGATGTAGTGGGTGATGTAGAGGGTGCGGTAGAGGGTGAGGTAGAGTGTGAAGTAGAGGGTGAGGTAGAGTTAGAGGGTGCGGTAGAGGGTGAGGTAGATTGTGAAGTAGAGGGTGATGTAGAGGTAGAGGGTGAGGTAGAGGGTGATGTAAAGGCTGAGGTAGAGGTAGAGGGTGAAGTAGTGGGTTAGGTATAGGGTGCGGTAGAGGGTGAGGTAGAGGGTAGGGTAGAGGGTGAGGTAGATGGTGGGGTATAGGGTGAGGTATAGGTAGAGGGTAAGGAAGAGGTAAGATAGAGGGTGAGGTAGATGTAGAGGGTGATGTAGAGAGCATGTATCGTTGTGGTTAGCATAATCATCAGAAAGACAACAAAACTTCTAGAAAATAATAATTGCTATCATATATTATATACATTTATTATAAAAACTTTCATGTTTGTTATAACATAAATACGAATACTAATATTATGATTCTTATTGCTTCCGAAGGGCTACATTTGAGCCTTTAGAAGTAATAGGAAACAATTTGTGTCGATATACGAATATCATTGTAAGTACACCGTTACAAACGTAAGGGTGTACTTTGTGCATATATTACTATATATAGTAGAGGGTGAGTATATATACGTTAGTTAGTTTTCGCGGTATTTCATTAAATAGAAAAAATAGTTAATTAGTGTTATCCTATTTTAGTAAAACGCGAATAAATAAAGTACACACGTACACAATACGATATATAACGGGCACGTGATGTCTAACCTCAATAGATTAGCGAGTGCGAAGAAGATATCAGACAAAGAGTTGATGTCCGACATTGTGTTCAGCGCCTCGTCTGTCATTATTACGTAATCGTTAGTGTAACGATAACACACGCGTATACTGATTGTTACCGTAGTTACTATCACGTGTCACTATTTCTCATAATATGTAACTAGGCGAATACGCAAACATCCTAGTTAATCGCATCACTAATATATATATTATATGTGAATGATTATATTTATTTAATGTAACTATTGTTTTATAATAGGGGAAAGTAACCTGATACGGACACTTTAACAATAAATGGTCTTAACATTTTATGACTCATAAATTGTATTCAAAAATTACATTATATTAATATTATATGATTATAGATAGTATTGTGATTTATAAATTGTATTTAATCTTTTAATTCCATAGATAATGGGGGTATCTATATTCGGTACCCATGTCCGAATACGGATATCCTGTGTTATAATAAGGACACCCTATATACCACTAGATAAACTATATATTATTGATGAATCAATCAGACAAATTACAATTACATTATTTATAATTAATTTTATGAATAATTTATTCTAATTTAATTAGTTATTAATTAATTTATTTTTATTATTTTTTAATTAATTATACAATTTAAGTATCTAAATAATACATATTTTATATTTAGCTTCATTTGTGGTATTAATATTATAACGAACGCGATTTTTATGAAAATCAGAATATTTCATACGCTGCGCGCTGGTTGGTTATAGGCAGGGCCGGCTTAAGCATACTATGGGCCCCGGGCAAAAAAAATGTATGGGCCCCATAGTAATTGAATAACATATTAAATGGGCCATTTTAGCAAAAACTAATATTTATAACTCTTCAATTTTATCATATGTTATCATTATACTAATTATTTTGTAATTTATTTGTATACTTTAATCAACTCCTCATAATAATTTATTTTCTCGCATATATATTTAGAGCAGTGGTTCCCAACCTTTTTTCACCGTGGCCCTTTTTTATAATTCTTAATTAAAAAATATACCATGACCCAATGACAATTTGTATTTTGGTATTATTATACTTTAATCATAAAGTAATCATATAAACATTAATATACATATATTTAAATATATATTTCCATCTTAAATTGTTCTCGTCCATAAATCCAATTTGCATATAAAAGCATTTATATTATTTTTTAGAAATTGGCTCATGACCTACAAAAAATACTCAATGACCCAATTATGGGCCATGAGTCATGACTCATGACACATAGGTTGGGAACCACTGATTTATAGAGTGCATACATATGTATTACCACTATTATCTCAATATAACCTAAATTCAATACTTTTCTGATCGAATTTATACTACAAAGTAATTAGCTCAACGGTTTTTATGATATTGAAGTCTCAAATTCTTGCATTTTATTGAATAAATACGTTGACTCTAGTAATGTAATTTACGTTATATTTTAACATATATAATATCAGATATAAATTATGTAATTATAAGAAGTCCACAAGAGAGTGCACTAACAGAATCTGCTTGCGATCCCATTTTATATTCGATAATGCTTTTAATAAAAAATATTATATTCTTCTTTAATCTAGGTGTACATATATTCTTTATATAGTTTGGCTAAATAAATTATATTGATTTGGGATGAAGGCAAATAATATTGCTACACTTGTCGAAGATTTAACGGCATTTTGCCCAACCAGATTTAAGGAATACACAGTATAGATATGTGGATCCATATTGACAATGGACTTCCTGAATAATGAATCTTCCAGACATATTGCTGGCATTTTCATAACTTTGAGCTCTATAATCTATTTTAATTATATTATTATTTAAAAAATTCTAATAGATCGGTAGCTAAATATTGACCGATGTGATAAATTATCACTGATAAATTATCAGTGATAATGAATCTCAACGTACAATCGTACGTCGTAAATCAATAAATACTTATATAATAATAGTACCTAACTTAATACATATAACGATAATTGTTACCTACCTACATGTGATATATCTGGAATTTAATACACTGATATATAATATAATATTTTGAATTTTGTATTTCTTCAATTATGTAGTTATCAGTGATAACATATCACCTATTCTCCAATAAGAATATATCCATTGTGTGTATTTAGTTGTAAATAGATAGATGAGGGTGCAGTGCACCCGGTGCACCCATGGTGTCAATCTAAACATTCATTTGTAAGTACTAGGTGGATAGAATTGCAAAAATGCCTTTAGTATTATATTTATGTTATATCTGATAAATAATATCTGTTTCAATACATATAATATCTTTCTGTAATAATAGTATGTTGAAAAAGATAATCATTTTATGTACAGAATTCCCTTTCATCAATAGACATTATTAAAAATACTCTATAGTAATTCCTATATAGGAATAACCTAAAGCAGAATAATTCTATCTAAATTAAAACTATTATATATATATATATATATATATATATATATATATATATATATATATATATATATATATATATATATATATATATATATATATATATTATGTGTACTAATACAACTATAATAATATATAGACTATGAGAATATACACATTTTATTAATACGAGCATAAGATGTAGAAAATTAATTATTTTGAAAATATCTATTTTTTTAATTACTATGACAATTATAAATCTATATAGAATATCATTTTTTCGTAATTCATAATCAATATAATCCTTTAAAAATATCAGAAATCATAGTTTAAAATATATCTTAATATATACATCATATTTAATTTTAATAAAAAAAAGTATACTTTTTGTTTTGTAAACTAATTATAGAATTATAAATTGTTAAGATTTAACTATGGTTAATAATCCCTTAATCCCTTAATACATTTATCATTTATCACCTTCTAGTTTATCAAACAATTATTTATCAATCCGTTTCATACTATTTTATCTGACAATCAGAGATGTGTGAGAAGATCTATGTTATCACTATTAGCATGTGCTCCAAAATCTTCATGTAGCTGTTTCCACCATATATATATTCGTGTCAATTTAGAAATTTTTGTAAAATTCACTCTTCAAATAGGCCTAAATAACTCATATTTAATTAATTTATTATATTATTTTTATTTTTTTAATTAGAATTAATAATATTTAAGTAAAATAGTTAAGAACATTTTTTTTTTCATATAAATAGTAAAAAAAAAATTCTCAAATAATTCATGGGCCCCCCAAAATTTGGGGCCCCGGGCAATTGCCCGATTTGCCCCCCCTTAAGCCGGCCCTGGTTATAGGGTGTCCGTATTAAGACATATAGAGTGTCCGTATTAGGGACTTATATGATATCTATATATATGCTTATAACTTAATGAATATTTGACAACAAATATACAAATTATATATATAATTTTTATAATATTCTTTATTTTTTAATAATATAGTGTTTTATTTTATATCGATACATTTGGGTATTCTTAAGAAGTTTTTAAGTTTACATTTTTTTTTAATATTTAATATATTAATATATTTATATAAATTTATATAAACGTAATAAAAAAATCAGTTTATTGGATATATCATGAATATTTTGAATAATTAAAAAAAAAATACTTTTTAGACAATTTATACAATTATGAATATTTTACTCATTAACATTTTTTAATAGGATTTATGATTTCTGAGATACCGAGAGTGTCCGTATTCGGGCACTATCCGTATTCGGTTACTTTCCGTGTTCGGTTACTTTCCCGGTTAATTTATTTTTTGGTTTATCAATTATTATTTATAACTTTTAACCGTGTTACAAAGTTGATTTTTAATTTAATATATACTTTTAGTAAATTAAACGTACTAATATACTGCGAGATAAGTTATATATTTAAATATATTATATTTGTTTGGCATAGTATAATATATTATAATATATATAGTACATTTTTAAATTAATTATTTTCAGACTAATCTAACAAAATGAATCATTTTATTTAATAAACAGTTTTTATTTTTCAAACAAATATTATTATATATACTCTATACATACATATCTATTATATATTACTCTTCTAAAATTATAAAATTCTATTGTATAGAATATATATTGTGATTATACATTAGTGATAACATAATATTTCCTTTAATGTTTTCGACAACATATCGTATATTATTATTCGTTATTTTAGTGAATAAATGATTAATTATTTATATATCCGTATTTGTTATGTGCGTGTAAAATCTTATTGTAACAAAATGTATAAATCAATTTTTATTTTATTGATTAATAGTATTATAGAATTAATTATCTTTAATATTTCAAATTTCACCACGATTTGTTTTTATAAATGAAAGATAATTAATTATATAATATAATTAATCAATAAAATAAAAATTGATTTATACATTATTTTTAGAAAAAAATGAACGTCGCACGCCCCCTTAACTACCGTATTTCGGATATTCGCGAACAATATTAAAATACATGTAGACTGTACATTGTACATTGTACAGTGTACACTGTACATTGTACAGTGTATATAGTTATGTATACCAATAGATCTACTTATTATGCCATGCTGATGTGATTATGATGTAACCTGGGTTGACATTGTGGTACATGGTTTCGATAGTGGAACAGTTCTTGGGAGGGTTGAAGGTATTCCAGTTAAGTAGTTCCTGATCCGCCATACACTTTAGTATCTTGCACGATAGCTCTAGTATGTGTGGTAGTGTTGTGTTTAGGATAGCCTTAGTATTAGTGATATTATTGATGTTAGACTGAGTATCGGTGAATTATTACATGTTAATTATCTAATGACTATATTTGTCATTATATATATATAATAATGAACTTATTATATACAAATGTTATATATAATACATGCTAACTCATTGCTTCAGTCGGGCAATAATGTGTTTTCTCTTCATCGGTTAGAAAATAAATCTATAAATATAATTAATAATAAAATATAAATTACAAAATATTTTGTTTGACTCATGTACTGCTAATCTAGATTAAATAATAAATTTGGTAAATAAATATATATATATACAATTTCGGAAATAATATAAATTAATAATATTGACTTTTCCATTATATCGGTATTTCACTATCAGTCTTAAATGTAAGTAATACACATGTGAACACTATAACTCTCTCTCTCGTATGTATGTGTATTAAGGGGTGTGGTTTAATTAAATAATGTTAGATGAATATTTATGTAGGGAGGTTTAGAGTAAGTTATATTGGTGAAGTTATATTTAAAAGTAAGTCTCGCTAGGAAGGTACAGCGGTGTGGTAATCTCCCGTACATGCATGTGTGTATAAGCATTCGTGCATATGTGTGTATGTAAGCATGCATGCTATGCTGAAATAACTATTGTTTCATTTCGAAATGTCCTAAATAAATATTAATAATAATACTAATATTTATTATTATATATATAATAAAGCTGCATTCGTTATAGTTATTATCCTGGGTTATCACTTAATATTAGATCCATTAATTATTGAATGAGAAGTAGGCTTTAGCATTAGGGCATTTTTCCCTATTCTTATACATTAGACAGCCCATACCAGTACATAGCCTTAAACATTAACAGTAACACCGCGAACCTTGTAGAATACGAGAGACTGCAGCGTGAAGTAGGTGACGTATAGTGCTAGTAGGGTGGAGTCCATCCAGTTCCACCAGATGTTTATGTAGTCTATGAACCCCATACCCCACAGTTGATACACTTCGTTCACTAGCATACCTTTAAACCACGAAGTTATCGATGTTTAAAGGTAAACTATTTAGAAAACGTTAACGAAATATTAAGTATTTACGAGGTAAAATAGAAATTATTAAATTAGGAAATAAATAAAATAAAGATTCAAATAAATTATAAACAAATATTACAACAATATGTACAAATTACAGAGACTGATAGTCACATGTGTACTATATATGTATGTATATACACTGGATAGTAGGCATAGGTACGTAGATAATACTGGTAAACATTTGAGAATACAGTTATTATAATTATTTGAAAAAAGTTGTCTATTTAATGAATACAAATGTCAATACTATTCTATTATATTATATAGTAGTAGGTAAACGTATAACATACAATTAGTTAAATTATTTATAAATATGTTAAACTTTAAAGATTTAACTTCAAGTATACATATTATATATTGTTATAATGCAGTAATACCGTATATACAGTCAAATGTATATCATAAAATACGTTAGCATATATTTTAATATGATATTTATTAAATGTAATATCATTGCATCTATACATATAAAATAAAGTAAAACAATAATTCTATTTAAAATATAATGCTAACACTTGACCATGATATATTATTGCGTTTCATACTAAACTCTATAAATCACATACCATACCTAAACCATTAACTTATAGCAATGTTACCTAGCAACGTTATAACACAATAACCTACGACCCAGAAGAATATCAGCGTGATCACAAAGGAGTCGGGTCTTGATTTCCACATTCCTTTACAGGCAACGTCTAAATATGTACTTCCGGAACCTAACGAGTAGTATGATTACGCAATAATTAATATACAACCATTGTTAGTAGTACCTCATACTCAATAGTGTTACCTATATTGATCATTACATGTTGTTATAATGATTAAATATTGGTTAGTATTAATAGCTCACTACATGTATTATATACTGGTTATTATGTATAATGTCTTAATAATAAATCCATATAATTCCATTATCAATATATATATATATATATATATATATATATATATATATATAATATCAGAATGTATGTATGGCCAAGGTAAACGAAGAAGCGCTATGATTATCTAGTTGTTACCTGTTACATTTTCTTAAAGACAATTATGAAGAGAAGTAAAAGTAAAATAAATAAAACAGATATATATATATATATATATATATATATATATGTGTGTGTATGTTTATGTATGATAATATATGTGTCGCGCATGTATGTTAGATTACGTAACAATCACAAAAGTAGTACGTCGTCAGCCGTTGAACCCTGACCTTGACGAGAAGTAGCCAACATTATCAGCACCAGGAAACACGTGTAGGAGCACGCCTGGTTTATGAACTTTATGTAGGGAGTCTGCATCTTCTTGCCAATCTGTTGACGGTATATCATTAGGGTATAGCATTGGGGTCGTACGGGTATAGCATTGGGGGTCGTACGGGTATAGCATTGGGGGTCGTAGGGGTATAGCATTGGGGGTCGTAGGGGTATAGCATTGGGGGTCGTACGTGTATAGAATTGGGGGTCGTAGGAGATTAGCATTGGGGGGGATAAGGGTAAATCATCGGGGGTCGTAGGGGTATAGCATTAGGGGTCGTAGGGGTATAGCATTGGGGGTCGTAGGGGTATAGCATTGGGGGTCGTACGGGTATAGCATTGGGGGTCGTACGTGTATAGCATTGGGGGTCGTAGGGGTATAGCATTGGGGGTCGTAGGGGTATAGCATTGGGGGTCGTACGGGTATAGCATTAGGGGTCGTAGGGGTATAGCATTGGGGGTCGTAGGGGTATAGCATTGGGGGTCGTAGGGTATAGAATTGGGGGTCGTAGGGGTATAGCATTGGGGGTCGTAGGGGTATAGCATTGGGGGTCGTACGGGTATAGAATTGGGGGTCGTACGGGTATAGCATTGGGGGTCGTAGGAGATTAGCATTGGGGGTCGTACGGGTATAGCATTGGGGGTCGTACGGGTATAGCATTGGGGGTCGTACGGGTATAGCATTGGGGGTCGTAGGGGTATAGCATTGGGGGTCGTACGGGTATAGAATTGGGGGTCGTACGGGTATAGCATTGGGGGTCGTAGGAGATTAGCATTGGGGGGAATAAGGGTAAATCATTGGGGGTCGTACGGGTATAGCATTGGGGGTCGTACGGGTATAGCATTGGGGGTCGTACGGGTATAGCATTGGGGGTCGTAGGAGATTAGCATTGGGGGGGATAAGGGTAAATCATTGGGGGTCGTAGGGGTATAGCATTAGGGGTCGTACGGGTAAATCATTGGGGGTCGTAGGGGTATAGCATTAGGGGTCGTAATGGTATTAGCTAAGGAGGGTGCACATGTTAGACATTGCTGTATAGCGTAACACATAACATCGAAGTATAATCCATACATATAGTAGCATTAATATTCAAATTAATTTGAAACGGTAAAATTATAATACTATAAATAACTCTATACAATACACACACACATACGTACACTATGCACACACACATACGTACATGCCGTACACTGTACGCGCGTACACACGTGATGTGTAACGCTGACCAACCCAGCAATTAGGCGCCAGTATGTAGATAATAGAAGTGACCGGAAGTATTAGCCCGGCCAGAGGTACCATGAGTACCTGAGTGAAGGTCGAGTAGTTGCGGATACCCGACCAGCCTTGGTACCAGATCAACGTCAGTTGTTGTTGGCACGTGGAATGTGCCAGAAACTGACAGTGGCATCGTGTTAGTAGTTACGCAAATATATGTGTGAGTGATATAAGGGGGTGATGTGTGCAGCAGGAAGTTGGTATAAGTATTTTAATTTTATATTATAATACTATGTATATATATATATATATACTTTACTTTGGCATCAACAAAGAATATAATTGAGTTATAAGATGATTCCCTTTAAGAGTAATTATAAATTAGGATAGCAACAATTAATTAAAACCCAATACATAGGTATATTATATTGTATATATAAACAGATTTTAAATATATAATTTTCAATTTAAACTTGTTTTTGTCCAAACTTAATGGCCATCTTAACTCTAGAGAAGTTATCTTTTTCGTTGTCCTTGAGAATGGCGGCAATGTCATCAGTTGACCTACATTGGTTCAGTAGGTCAAGGGCGAATTTACGACATTGAAAACTCAACTTTATGTATTCACTCTGCAATAAGTTTAATTTCAACATTAATCACCCAACGTACGGCACATTAAGAAGTAGTTATATGTCTGGTAGTTATAATAGTTACAATAATAATAATGAATTCATTATTTAAATATATAATTATAATATTAATAATAATCAATAATATTCTAGATATATATATATATTTTTTAATAATTATTATTAATAATCTAATTATATTGGTGTTATCTAATAGTTATGTCTTATTATAATAATAATAATTTATTATTTCGATTTCTTATTTTAATAATTATTTAATATAATTATGTTCATTCAGTTGTATATAATTCTAGTAATGTTTTTGTTATATAGAGTATATTATATTATAACAATGTCATTATTTATTGAGTTATAATAATAATTAAACCACATATACTATATAGACTATATACTATATTTATATTAATAGTTTAATTATTTATACATTTTGTTATATATATATATCATAATATATTATAATATATTATGTAATATTATGTAATATTGTATGTAATATTATGTAATATTATGTATAATATATATAGTAATAATAGTACTAATGGATGTAGTTACATATGTGTGGTTTTAGTACACGTGAGGCGCTGCATGCGTGTTTACGGTTGAAGACCCTTAACCTATGACGCAACATCGTATCGCGTGTTCACGCAATCATTGTGCAATTTAAATTATGTATGATGTAATGCCTTATTTATGATGATTCATCAAAAATAAATCAGCATAATTCATGGATGTTAGATTTTTGTAGATGTGTATGTGTGTATGTGTCTGTATTATTATAATAGTATATGTACATATTAGCAATGGTATCAATACGTGTATCAGCTTATTAGAAAATCACTTTCAAGCAAATATTAACGGACATTATTTCCGTAAATACTGGTAGTGGGATACCCCCTTAGGGGTCCGGGAAAATACAAACAAATATGTAACATTACGGTCTATTATTATCCGATTTATCATTTATTAATAACTTGCTAAACACAAGAGAAACAGAAGAACTACCTGGTATCCAACCAGTGACTTTTGTTTCCAACAAATGTCAGTCATTGACCCAGTAAATAGTGGACATAGTGCTATATATAGCATATAGACATATCCAATTGATTAATGTATATACATATCATATCGCTATATATACGTTTACGTAACTGCATACTTAACACCTATAGGTGACAGCGATATACCTATAGGTACCTATAGATCATAGTTATATATATATATATATATATATATATAATTACATGTATATAGATACTGCGTCAGTCCACGTGGTGTGACATAACACCTAAGTGGGTAACACCTATTAATACGTATTGGTGATGATGAGTCATATCTTCGCTATATTGAAGATTAAAGACGCATTATGCTTATAATAGTATAATATTATATATATATATATATATATATATATATATATATATATATACTAATTCTAATAATATTAGCTTCTCCCTCATCAACATTCGTCCTCTCAAATATTACTATTTTTCTGGCTTTACTTAAAACTCACCCGTTCTCTATTATATGTCTTACGTAAACCTGGATAAGTATTGACGACACTGATTCTCCTTATGTAGCATTGCTAATTATAATATTTTCCTCCACGCACGAACTTCTGATCATGGAATTGGTATTGGTATATTAGTGCATATGGATTTACAATCTCCGTCTATATCTCCCATAGATCCCTCTATCTTATGGTGAATGTATTTTTTGTAATTGTAGACTCAAATTTAACTAACTTCGTATAATCGTTATTTACCTTCCATATAAGGTTGATTTCTCAATCTTTTTGATGAATTCCAGATCTTATTAACGATACATTATACCTTAATGCCTATAAAGTCATATATATTTGGTGATTTTAATTATAATTTTGACTATTCCTCCCCCCACACACTCTTCATTTAAACAGCTGACAGATCCTCTGTGTAGTAACCAACATATACTTATTCCTAGTCATATTAGTGGCAATCTCATTTCCACCCCTAATGACACCCCAACTCTAATTCTTCCTGTTCTCGCTCTGACCTTCTTACTGATCACTATATTTTTCACACTTCCATTCTCCTTAAGAGGCCCTCATTCACTAAGTCACATATGCATTATTAACATTTAAAAGATCTAAATTATACTGATCTTTGCTCACGTATCTCACACTATTTATGGAACACTAATATATCTTTTGATAACCTACATTTATGTATTTCTTCCTCCCTTAATGAATTGTCCCCCATAAAATTGTCTCCCTCGTTATTTTACCCTCCATATGTCCTCTCCTTGGTTCACCTCCTATCTAGCTGTGGTAAAACCCTCTCTCAGGAAACTTGAACGTAATATGCACATGACTCCCTTTCATAAATCTAAATTTCTGATAGCGAGGAAATCCTATAAACTTGAATTAAATCTCCATAAAACGTCCTACTATGAATCGAAACTTAATGCTTGTGGAGATGACACTCGGAATTTTTTTTTAATTTCTAATAGCATCTTTGGTACTAGCATCAAATATAAGTCTACCTCACTGCCTGATGCTGTTCTATGTTCTTCTTTTGTCTCCTCCTTATCTACTAAGCTCTCCCATATCTTTGACAACATCATCTCTAAATTGGTGCAATCACCGATGACCCTTTATGCTTCTATAACGACTAACCCTTTATCTTATAAACTCTCTTATTTCACTCATACTTCTATTACTGAAATCCGTAACGTGATTCTCACTGCTAATTTCATTTCCCCAATTGACCCATTACCACTCGTTGTTTCAAGAACATTGTCCCTGTAGCTGAAAATGCGATACTTTACTTGATCTCTCAATCAATTAACGATGGAATCATGGTCAGATCCCTGAAATCATTAAGCCCATCCTTAAAAAATCATCTCTTGATCCAGATGTATTGACCAATTACCGACTGATCTCACAACTTCCAATCATTAGTAAGATAATAGAACGTGTCAGCTCATATATTACCTTGAAAATAATAATCTGCTTGATTACTTTCAAAGTGATTATAGAAAATATTTCTCTACTGAGACTGCCCTCACCCATGTCACTGACCTGATTAATAACTTACTTGACTCACCTTATTTCGTACAACTACTTCTGATTGACCTATATAGTGCCTTTGACATACTCAACAATTCGGTCCTCATTAACCGTATCATCTAACTTGGTATTGAAGGTTCCCCCCTTAAGTGGCTGATGTCGTTCATCACTGATCGAACTTCGTCTGTTAAAGTCAATAAATATATCATATAACTTCCTACTAAAATTCTTAAAGGGGTCCCTCATGGATCAGTTCTTGGCCCACTTCTGGCCCGTGTGGCTCAGTTGGCTAGTTCGTCAAACACACAAGCTGTAGGATACGGGTTCGTGCCTTGTCCGAAACATTAAAATAGGTCTTAAAATAATATTTGGAAGTGATCTTATATAATTGTGTATAAAGTATCTGCTCTCGTTAAAACTATGGATGCCTTAACATCAGAGCGGCTTCGAAGGGACATTAGAGCCTTATGATTATAAGTAAAAACTTCAATTAAATTCCTGGATAGGATGAAAGGACCCCACCAAATAAAAAATAGCAATACAAATGTATATATTACACATATAATATATATAAATAAATACCTTACCTTGATAAATAAATAATATATGTTATATCAATATTGAATAAAATTGTTATTATAATTGATTATAATTTTATAATAAGCTATTATAACTATATATATATATATACATATATAATGTAAAGGATTAGGGAATCATTGCTGAGAGCGTTCTTAAATGTATAGCGATGTGTCATTGATTTATTGAGTGCCTCTATGTGTGTCATCTCATGTGTTTATATACACACACAAACACATATATACATATATATATATATATATATATATATATATTGGTGACCTTAAGGTCAGCACCCTCCCACTGGGTAATCTATTAGGGCGTGTCTACACGGTAAATAAACCGTATCAGACTTGAATATGTGACGATACAATCGTAATGTAAGACAAATTATCATGTCGTACATATTTACCGTGTGAACACTCCCTAATTCATATAATATAAGGTAACTATAGTATATATATATACAGATTGTTGTATAATTGTGCCTACATGTGTGATAATGTACAATCGAATACACTTACGTTAATGTATCAAATAGATATTGTAGAACATAATATTAGAAAGTGTTGCAGTATTGAAGATATTATAAAATATATCATTAAAGTAAAATTATAATATATATATATATTTATCAGTTTTATAAGCCGACAATAATGAAATATCCCCTAAACATATCATAAATATATATATATATATATATATATATATATATATATTGATATATATCATTTTATATATCTATAATATATGATATATATCCTTGTGGTGAACATTACAATATAAAGTGATATATTAGAAAGCATTACGTAAACATCAATAACCTAGACGTTACGTAAGAACGGACAATGTCCGTATTACGCATTTCTCGAATAACAACACAATAATCATTTATATCACGTGATATAAATATTGTCATCTAGTCATCTATGTAAATATGTGTGGGGTCTGGGGTATGTGGCTCAGTGGGACAACCACAGTCTAGTAAGCCATTTGATATGTCCCAAGGTATGATGTTTTTTTTATGTGTTTATCAAGAACTTAATAAAATATAAATAAAACACAAGAAAAAAATGTATACTATTTTTGTATTGTATTGTCCGGTACCCTTCGCAGTTATGTATAACATATAAACGTTTATGACTTCTTGAAGAGTACATTTGTAGCCGCTATTTATTTTGTATTCAATATATATATATATATATATATATATATGAGATTTCGATAAATAAATAGTATTATATTATTATATATATATATATATATATATATATATTTATATATACAATATATAAATATATAATATGTATATTCATATATTTATATATGAGGTAATATATTATGACCTCATTAATATTAAGTGAATTACAATGTATGTTTAACAGGTGTGCAATGTACACTGTACATCCACACACCCACACACACACACTCACCTGCACCCATATACGCACTCACCCACACACGTACAATGTACGACGTAAACTGTACTTGTGTGGGTGAGTGCCTATATGGGTGCGTGTGAGTGTATGTGTGTGTATGGGTGTACGTCGTACACATCTACACGAATCCGAATACGCACACACGAGAGCACACGAGAGAACACGAGAGAACACGAGATAACACGAGATAACACGACCGATTGACGGTTCACTTGGTGCATGACGTACCGATTACGTCAGTTAATTACATCATAGGCAGTAGCAATTAGTAGTTATTATGTAACGTTTATATTGCGTAATTAGTATCACTATTTATCTATTGCGTAACTCTACCCTGTCGTAGTATCGTATGTGCATTATATCGTATATGATTTATTTATATATATATATATATATATATATTTATTAGAGACTTAACGTTAAATATATATTTACATATATATAATTATTAATATTTTCTTATTATTTTTAGTGTAAATATGATATTAAAGTAACATATGAGGGAATATTATATCTCTTAATGAGAATGCAGGCCTAACTGTATTGGTATTGTCTGTATAGTACAACTACAATATCAAGGATGACAAACTAAATATAGAAACAGTTAAGTCTTTTTTTATTAAAAAGAATATATACAACTATAAAAATTCATATAGGATTTTTTAATTTAATTTTAAAGTAATATAAAAATGTATAGTAATAATAATAAAAATATTATTATTTTATATATAAATATATAATATAATTAATTTGATATAAAGAATCACTATAGTATTTTCTATATCTTACAGTAATAATCATAATAATAAAAGCATTTTCGTCATATCAACCGTTGAACAAATAACATAAACTGTTAAAAATTAGGGTACAGCGAGTGCCGTGTTTAGGGTGTAAGTATACTTACACTATAGTTTCCCCATAGCCGACCCTAATTAGGATACAATTTGAATAAATACGACCAGTACCCTAAAAATGAACAAACTGTGACCTAAATAATGTTATCTAGATGTACCCTACTTATATGATATCATGTACTCTAATGCAATTATATGATATGTACTATAATTGAATTGTTGATATGTATATATATTAATTACGTACCCTAATATTTAACATAGCTGTAACCTATTAAATATATAGAGTGTACCCTAGTGCATTTAACAGTCATGTACCCTAATATTTAAAATATATGTAACCTACAAATATATATATTGTACCCTAGTGAGATTAAAAGTCCTATATCCTATTTAGGGTTCATGGTAAATTGTTGTGATATTTTAACGATCTGTACCCTATATATATAAATTGAATTTTTAAACAAGTATTTAAAAATCTGATTGTTAACAGTGTATATCCTACATAATTATTTAATTTAACATAATTCTTTAACAAATATCTTATGTTAGGTATTATGTGTACTAGCATGGGCCATGTCATTTATAAACGATTTAAAATGTTATATATATAATATGTGTATATAGTATTAATAGTTATGTGTTATGTGTTTTTTAGTTTGGTAAGATAACCAGGCAACTTAGGAATGTCTTTAATATTAATATAATAAATGTACCTTGTACCTTCCGGACCATTAACATAGGTATTAACAGGTATTAACAGGTATTAACAGGTATTAATAGTATATTTAGAAGTGATCTTATATAATTGTGTAATACAATGTGTTTACTGAAATGATCGGCTCTCGCTAAAATAATGGATGCAATAACATTATATCTGCTTCGAAGATATGTTAGAGCCATATGTTTATAAATGAAAACGTCATTTAAGTTCCTGGATGGGATGAAAGTACTCCACCAAATAAAAATTATAATAACAATAAGAATATATATATATATATATATATATATATATATATATATATATTATTATCTTATTAATAATTAGAAATACCAATATTATATAATTATAGAGTAATTATTATATTTTTTGTATTAATATAGATATTCAACATATTAAAATAATATGCTCTACTTAACATGCTCTACTTAATACCTATACCAATTTTAGTATAGGTAATTGGTAAAATAGTTGTTAAGTTATTAATATATTTTTAAAGTATGTTTAATTTCTTTATATATTACTTATGTAGTACATATATATAATATACTACAGTGTATGTCATAGTATATGTATAATGATATGTGCATATTAATCTATATTTATATATGTGATTACATCATTTAAAATTTAACAATATATCATGTTAATTGATGAAATAGGTTTTGGATTAAAAATGTAGATAATAAATTTAATAAATGCATTAGTATATTATTAACATATTCTTAAAATAATTAATAAATGTTAACTTGGAATAACTTAAATAAATTGTCTGTTTTATATATGTGACTTTTATATATATATATATATATATATATATATGTAATAGTTATATTTCAGTGATGACCAGAAGTGACCGATTAATAACATTTATGACATGTAATATAATATATATCTATATATATATATATATATATATATATATATATATATATATTATAT
This sequence comes from Osedax fenrisi, assembly GCA_964019155.1. NCBI lineage: Eukaryota > Metazoa > Annelida > Polychaeta > Sabellida > Siboglinidae > Osedax > Osedax fenrisi. The sequence goes on along the minus strand of OZ025240.1, from coordinate 22,933,302 downwards.
ATATATAAATAATATATAATATACGTATGTATATTTAACTTAATGTATACATTCGACGAAATGTCATTCGTAGTGTAACGTATATCGGTTGCTTTCGTATACATCCGTTATACGACATAGTCATCGTCGTGTTTCATTGGCGGACACGGGTCATGTGGTGCATACGTGCGTGTGTTGTATTAATATACGTATGTATAATACAACGTGTGTGTGTATATATAGAAGTTGTCACGTGATACGTACTTCTGGGGCGGTGACCCCGTGCGAAATCATAATGTATTAATACTATTGTATATTAAGGTACTATACTTATTTATTAATAGTATAATTTACACCTCACATGAAATCATCAAACCAAACGAATTAATTACGTACGTATTAAATACGTATGAAATTACTTCGCAAGATATCACTGCTTGTATATATATATATATATATATATATATATATATATATATATATATAACTATAAGTGTATACACTGGTAACCAAGTGCATCTAATATCCTTCCGAGGCGTCTATTATATATCGTATTGTATATCCAGTAGTTGTATATCTAAGCATTATTTAAAACCATATATCTTATGGGTCAGGACGCGGTTTGAACCCGCATCCTACTGAGTTCGCATATAATACTTACTTAACTATAGCTATATATATATATCTATACATATAGGTATATCTAGTCGATTAGTTGTATATGCATATATATATATATATATATATATACAAGATGTACAATATACATTGTATACATATATGTATGGATACATATATTTATATACACCTATAGTATACCTACTACCTCGTGCAATTATGCACTTATATTAGTTAGAATTTATCGCGTATCTCTTCGCGGGAGATATTACGTGTAGAGGTCATTAGCTGACCTTGTATTCCTTTTCGATGGTGGAGAGTTTGTCGAGTTCGTCGCTAAGCTGGAACGCGTACAGAATGGGGTCGTCGCACACGAGAGACATGTATGCTGGGGAGGCGAGGGCTTTATAGGTGGTCAGACGGGTCTGGGAGCGTCGGATAGCGTCGAATGTCTGTAGGTACGGGGGTGCGAGATGATTCACTCGGGGTTCAAGGGTCAACGGCTTCGATCAGATGATTAATGTGCGCGAATTATCGCCATTATGATATATATATATATATATATATATATATATATATATATATATATATATATATATATATGAATATAGTCGTATGCTCAGTAGTATTACATATATAGTGTATTATACAAGAATACCGCTTGAATATTTTGACAATAATTTACCATCTCATAAATATTGAGATATACAGTTTAAATTTATTAATGGGCGGGCTAACTCTACATTAGTACATCAGGTTTCCATATATTGAAGAGAACCATAAACATACTACAGAAATAGTAGTACCATGATGGTGTTGATACATTAAAATATATTATAAAGTAAACGAATTATAATATATAATATAAAATATATATTACGTATTGATATAGGCTTATATCAACCTTCATGTTGGTGCATTCAACGCAGGTACAGAAGTAATCGTGAGGTACATTGATACTGGCTCCTCCGTTGACCACTAGTTTCATAATGTAAAAGTTATTGGTAATGGCCGCCATCATGATAGGTGTAGTGTTAAACGTCTGCGAAATATGTCATCAAATATATTGCAGATTATTTACTGACGGTGCGGTAATGATTACATTGAATGCACACTTATTATTTATATCCACTTTTCGGATAACATACATTTAGAAAAGTATTGCAAATTTATATATTATTAATGAGATTACATTCTATAGAATGTTCCATAGAAGTATACTTGTTTATATACTAAGTATTATTTAAAATGTATTGTAATACTATTATATACATTTAAAATATATTATTATAAAATAATTATTGGAATAAATAATTTTAATAAATAATTATAAATTAAATAGTTTATATAATTATATTATATTATATGTAATTAATTATGCATTAGTTTGATTATCAGTCAATAATATATTATACAAGTAGTGTGTATTATAATATTTTACAAATATAGTCACTTATATTAATAAGAATATTTTAATTAAATGGTTTGCGGAATTAGATTATTAATTTATTAAATTTAAAATTTTATATTTTAAATTTATTAATTTATTTAAATATTCATATTAGAATAATATATAACTTGTAGATATGTAATATAAGAAAAATAATAACAATACATTTTTAATAAATTACAAGTTACAGAATTGTAATAAAACTTAAACTATTAAAGCATTGTATGCAAACTCAATGGTAGAAGAGCTGGTAGAAGCACTAATGAACAAATCTTCAACTTAAGAATAATTCAAGAAAAATACACCGAACATCAAAACCGCTTTATCATATATTCATCGACTTTAAAAAAGCTTTCGATAGGATATTGCATGCAGCACTATGGGATACAATGAAAATATTCAATATCAATGCCAGACTCATAAAAGTAATACAAAACCTCTACGAAAAAGCAATAAGCGAAATATACTATGAAGGTAAAGTCGGAGAATGGTTCACTATAAGAACCGGTGTACGCCAAGGATGTCTATTATCCCCACATTATTCAATATAATATTGGAACAAATAATGAACTAGACCACAAAGGTTCAGTATCTATTAGAGGAAGAGTAATTACAAATCTAAGATTTGCGGATGATATCGATGGTCTAACAGGAAGTGAACACGAACTTGTTAATCTGATGAATAAAATATATTCTACTTCTAGAACTTATGGCATGGAAATCAATACATACAAGACAACAATCATGACAAACTGTGAAGGGCACTTCAATAATAGTATCTCCTTACATGGTGAAATAATTGAATCATTCGATACTTTTAAATACGTAGGCTCCATCTTAGATGATAATGGCTCGACAAAGGAAATCCTTTCAAGAATTGCCCAAACGACAGCCTCATTAACAAAACTTAATTCGATTTGGAACGACAGAAACTTAACGCTAAACTCTAAAATTCTTCTCTTACATTCACTTGTAAGTTCAATATTTTTATATTCATGTGAAACGTGGACAATCAGCAAATAACTTCAAAGAAGAATAACAGCAATGGATTTCAGATGTCTAAGAAGATTACTCAAAATATCATATAAAGACAGAATTACAAATAAGGAAGTCAGAAACAGAGTTTTCATGATAATCGGCAATCATAAAGACCTAACAAAAGTGAAAGAGAGAAAGCTACGGTGGTATGGTCATATCATTCGCGACGATTACTCTATGTCAAAAATATTCCTTCAAAGTACTGTAAATGGCACAAGAAAGAGAGGTCGTCCGAGACTGAAATGGTCCGACAACATATACGAGTGGACAGGACTAAATGTATGTGACGCCATGAGAGCAGCAACAGATAGAACAAAGTGGAGGTAAATTGTGAAAGATTCATCAGCGCCCCTACGGCTCAACGCTACGGGATAGGTAATCAGGTAATCAGGTATTGCAAACTCAGAAAGTGTTATATTACTGGAAAACAATATTGGAGATCCCTCCAAAACCTTTATGGGTGTACGACAAGGATGTCCCCTATCTCCTATTTTATTTAATATCTTCCTCGAACAAATTATATCAGATACCCTAAATCACCATTCTAGTATTTACATAGGCGGTAGAGAAATATCCAACCTTCGATTCGCTGATGACATTTATCTGTGGTAGCATCGATGAACTACAACAACTTACCAATAGTCTATCAAAACATTCAATTTATTATGGCATGGCAATAAGCTCTGAAAAGATCAAAACCATGGTGAACAGCAGAGATGAAAGTTTGCATTCAAATATCAGAATAAATGGAAACATATTGGAAGAGGTAGATAAATTTGAATATCTAAAAGCAACTATAACTAAATATGGTATAAGTGAAGCAAATATCCGAATCAGACTAGCCACCTCTACATCAGCTTTGATAAGATTAAAAAATATATGTACAAGTAAAAAAAAATGACTTGAAAATAAAATCAAGTTTGTATAAAACACTGGTGCTCTTAATATTACTCTATGGATGCATAGCTGGGACGATTACTGAAAAGATGTAAACACATTAAAGCATTCAGAAATAAAGCTCACAGACGACTATTCTGTATACATTACAGAGAGTAAAGACTACTATCTACATTATGAAGAAAATTGAAAAAAAAATTGACTAATATGTTAGGAAGTTTACGCCACTGTTGTCAATTATCACCAAAAAGAAAGTTCTGTTGGTTTTGCAATGTTTCACGTAGCAATGCATTCGCTAAAAATATTAAACAAGAAAAAATCGAAGGTGCAATACCTCATGACTGCCCAAAAATGGAATGGATAGACAACATTTACAAAGTGACATCCAAAGATCTCGGCGACCTACTGATTATAAAAAATGATAAAAATAAATGGCGACTTTGTTGTATAAAATATTCATATTAATCCCTACGATTTAAGAGTCATGTGATAAAAGTAAAAGTAAAATTAATACAACTTAAAGTCACATTAATTTAATATTAGTTTTAATCATAATTTATAAATATATAAGTGTTTTATATTTAATAAATTCTATAGAGTAAGGTATATGTATATGGTATATCATTTCTATATATATATATATATATATATATATATACATATATATATACGTAATGCATAGTATGCATATATATAATGGAACACGAGCAAATATATGTGCACCTATAGGTATAAAGATACTTAAATCACCCAGGTACTTAAACCTAAATCCGATAATAATTACATATATATATTATCTTGTGTATCGACTAACTTTTCTAAGATTTCCGGTGTGTTTGTGATAGAAAGCATCGGTAGATTCCATGAAATGTCGCCTGTTGATGTATGTCGGCTGCGACAGTATTAACTCGCACATCTGTGTGTATTAGGTTGTATTGTAATTCGTACATTATGTAATGGTATATCGTAGTAATATGGGGTACCTACATGTTTACCAGCAATGGTAGGGTATGTCATTGGATGTATATGTTTATTTAATATAATATCATATTGAGAGAAATATTTTCATTAATTTATTAAATAATAAATCATGACAATTAGAACAATTATAAAAGAAAGTTAATTAAAATAACAACTATTTATTAGAAACACACATTACCAGTGATGTGCCTCGGTCCTAATGTACTTACATAAGGTATAATGTATACTAAAGTGTACTATATACTCTAGTCTTATTCTTGCACGATAATCTAATGCATACTAAACAATTTCTATAGTTAAACATAACATATATTTCTTTTATTCTTTTATAAAAATAGATTAACATAATAAATACTAAACATAATAAACATTAATAACTAACTATTATTTATAATTTGATATTGTAATATATGATATAATATATAATAATAATATTTAATAAAATACATATACATATTCTATTATATAAGAAAATATATATATGTATTCTCATTTATTGTAAGTTAATTATAATTGCTCACAAGTTAGTAATTAGTTCAGTATTACAGTTAATTATAACAATAGAGTTAATTATTATAATACAGTTAAATAAATAGTACAGTTAAAAACCAAACCCATTAATCCCAAACCCAAACCTAACCCATGCACTTTCCAAAAATGGTATTCCACCATATTGTATACTATATACAGTATAATATATACCGATAAATATACATTTTCTCTTATATTATTACTTAATACATATATTACCTATTGCATTATTTTTAGGGTGCTTCGAAAGAATATTATGATTCATAATTATATTATATAATTTATATATATATATATATTTAAATATATTATAATTAACGTCAGATATGGATAAAATATACAATTTACTATATAATATTGTTATATAGTTGACATTATATAATGTATATAATTATATATGTTTTCATTGTATGCGACTTAGAAACGTATATATTTATAGATATATAGCATGACATGCTTACATATGTACTGAAGTAATATATATATATATATATATATATATATATATATATATATATATATATATATATATATATATATATATATATATACAGGTCATAATATAAGTTACAATATAATGTATGTATGTACTTAATATTTTATATTTGTTATATATGTATTATATTATAAATTATAAATGCAATTAAAAATAATAAAATGTGTATACTATTTATTATATACCTATATATATATATATATATATATATATATATATATATATTACTTACTTATAGGTATCATTAATTATTCATTTGTAATATGTCTATCCTATTACTTTGTGTTACTTCACTAGAACTATATACTCTATTATATAGAGTATATATATACTATAGCACATTGTTATTACACATTTATATATTACATAACACGATAATCATGTGATGTATTGTTGCGTGCTCTTATGCAATACGTATTCAACCGGAACTATAATTATCCTATACAACTCATATCGTGTTGTGTATATGATAAATAATGCAGTAAATAAGTCCTGGTATCACTATAGAGTAATATTTATTTAATAAGAATTATGACTTATCATTGATAAGTTATCAATGATAAGTTATAATACATATATTATATTATTTTTACATAATTAGATGAAGGAAGAGCGTATTAATGCAGTTGAATATAAACTATAAATCAATAATATTAAAGTATAATTCATATTAATTTAATTGCAATATTTAGCAATAATTGTTTTTATAATTTTACTGATAAAGTAAGTGCAATATTGACTGATAATTGGATAATATTTCTTTATCAATATTATGTTATTTATTAAGGGGTAAAACTATGTTTTAATATTTAAATTTAACTAAGAGAAACAAAATAGTCAATGGAAGAAGAATTTAAAGACATTATATCATATATCTAATAACATATTGGAGATGGTTGAGCAAATATTATATAAAATATTGATAGAACAAATAGTTATATATTGCAGAGATCTTTATATGTTGGAAAATATTTGGGATAATAATTATCATATACATAATTAAAACCGAAAAAAATTTAATTAACAACAATTTAATATTTTATCTTGAAATAAACTAATTTTATCAGATAAAAGTGATTTCATTTAAAGAAAATGCAAATTCTTAGATTCATGAAAATAGATCGGTTTAGGTTCATTTAGATATTATTCATCCGGTTAACTTACATTTATTTTTAAATTAGACAACCTAGAATTATACCAAAGAAAATATGAATTGGAAAAAATTATATATTTTAAAATGACTAATAGTATTTAAAACAACTGATAAAGTATAATTAAAATAGCAATGTTGATATTATCAATTAATATATATATATATATATATATATATATATATATATATATATAAATACGTATAACCTATATTCTGTTATAAAAAGAGGAAAATAAATCTAAATGTTTGGATTGAATATTTCTATGGTAAAGGATATAACTATTTATAGACACTTTGAATATTTTCAACTAACAAATAATGGCAAAATGATATTTAATATGATTCTAGGAAATAATATATGTTATTAGGGAATTGTCTACATGGGTTAAAATTAAGTCTAATAAGTTGCCACATATGTAGGTATTAAAGTCATAAATCTACTTCGAAGAGAAATAATACATAATAGACAGTATAAGAAGTATGTGCAAGGTAATAAAGTAGAACATTAATGTAAATAAAAATCACTTAAAATAATATAATTTGATATATTTATATAAAGAAGAAAGTTTTAACCCTCATCAAAAATATTAATATACTCATTAATAGGAAGAAGATAAATAATTACAAATTTAATAAATCATTACCATTTTTATAGAGTAGTACTAAGAAAAAATAGAATACATTTGTATTACGTTTTACGATTTAAAAATCAACACTATCGATACGATAAGATAGTATATAGACTATATATAGATTATATAGTATGCGATTCTATATATATTTATTCATTATAATGAATAATAGGAATAAAATGTACTTAAAATGAAGACTGATTTAATAGATATGGATACCTAGATATTGTAGTTATAACCATCCATCCATGTTTCTATAAATGTAGTAATATAATTATCATTATTAGTTATAAGTCTAATAATGGTTTCAATATATGAGTAGAGAGCAGCAATGTATGTTCGAGCAATCTTCAGTTAATCACTACGAATTTTGAACTATTTTTTAATATTCGTAAATGATACCACAAAAATTCATAATCAGTAATATTATCTTATAAGATATATATATTATAATTATATACATAATAATGTATTCAGGTGGTTTTACCATTTGATATAATTAGTTTACGAATGTCATATTTAAGTTTCCTATAATTTAAAATAGACTTGGTATATATATTTATATATATATATATATATATATATATATTTATATATATACAAATAATATAGTGCCTTTAAGCATGTACTAAACAACCTACTCAATTGTACTTCTTTCCATTCAATATAAGCTATAATGAACAGTATTGCACACAAGGGTATACCCTTGTAGTTATAACTTTGCTAAGTATTATCGAAAGGTTAGAAGATAATCACCCACCGAAGAAGAACCCAACATTATATTACAGAATTGATAACGAATATTTAATTTGTTATTTGTATTTTAATCAAATTTATATTTATAAAAGTCTTGTAATATATTAAATGTTTCTATTTGAAGAAGATGTGTATTCAATAACTATGGAGGGGCCATGTTTACTTGTAAAGATGTATCGCAATAATATATATATATATATTAGTGCGATACTATTAATATATAAATATATATATATATATATGTATATATATATATATATGCTTAATGCATTAAGACAACCATGTTTTACTCGAGGTATCTGTATCGTAGATCTACAATAATACCATTACTGTAATAAGGTAATCTTGTTACCATTGCACTCGAGGCCCTTACAGAATACAGCTAGTGCTTAAATAAATAATACAATATACATATATATATAAATATATATATATATATATATATATATATATTGCCTATGTATTATGTTCAGTGGAACATTATCTTGCTGGAAATGGATTCAGATTCGATCCCATATAGTTTTTTCTCTTGTGTTTATGTTAATTAAATATAATTAATGAATTATAAACCAAAACACAATACAAAAATGATACTATTTATATTATATTGTCTTGGGCCCCTCATAATTATGTATACTATATATAAGTATATGACTTCTTTATGGGTCCATTTATATAACTTATTTATATTATATTTAATATATATAAATAGTATATATCACCATAGATCACTGTTAACTGCATCATTTCCCGATAGCATGACAAATTCTATTATAACCCCGCAAATCAAAAACATTAAGTCTGATCTCAATGATCTCAAGAACTATCAACAATTTCGCAATTAACAATTTTTTCAAAATTTTTCGAACGCTGCATTAGCCATCAAATAATGTCCTATCTCACGAGTAATAATATTCTACATCCACATCAAAGTGCATACACACCATGCAAAAGCACTGAGACCGCACTTTGCAAAGTAGTCAGCGATATTCAAATGAATAATCATGGGACGCTTCTTGTATTACTAGATATGTCTGCAGCATTCGACACATTAAATCACGATGCACTGATCAATAGATTATTTGCTATCGGCTTCCGAACCAAAGCGCTATCCTTATTCAAATCATACATAGAAAACAGATTCAGTGAAGTAAAAATTGGATCAGAATGCTCAAAACCACGTCTCCACACACACGGAGTACCCCAAGGCTCAGTACTTGGACCGATATTATTTAATATCTACTTATCTCCAATTTTTAAAATATTCTTAAATCACCCAACGATATTGTTCCACACGTTCGTGTCATGCCGATGACTTTCAAATTTATACCCAGGCCAATAGTCATGATGACATATCTGCGCATGCACGTCTAACCAGTTGTATACTAGAATTAATTACCTGGTTCACGATTAACTCGTTGCAAATTAACCCTATGAAAACTCAAATCATTTATATCAGTCAGAATAAAACCAGTAAGCCACTGCCAACCTTTACGTTTGCCATCCATTAAATCATCACCATGTATTACTAACCTCGGTGTAATTTTCGACCATTCGCTTTATATGACAAAATTTATTTCACACAAAATACGCAGCATAAACCACCAACTTTATTGTATACAAAAAATTAGGAAAAGTCTTAACTTTTTTTCTTGTAAAATTGTAGTGACAAGTCTAGTTCTTTCGGTTTTTGATTATTGTAATTCACTTCTATGCCATTCACCTATATCTACACTCAAGCCGCTTATAGCAATACAGCGTTATGCCGTCCGTATCATTTACGACATACCACACAGAGCTGATCATAACCACATCAGCATCACATCATTAATTTGCGATCTACACTGGCTACCGGTAAAGAAACGAATCGTGTACAAATTATGCACACTCATGCATGCGGCTATCCACTATGGAACACCTGATTATTTATGCCTGTTAATATCCGTAATTCAGCAACATAGGAGTATCCGTTCTCGTCACATATTCCGAGTAAAGGCTATAGAAGTTCCAGCATACAGTAATACTGACAGTAATCATTCGTCGAATATGGAGTAAAGGCACGGAACGAACTTCCCGATATTCTGCGGTGCACCACATCAAGAACTGAATTCAAGAGAGAATTAAAAACTCACCTTTTCTCACCTTATGAATGATACATTTAACCCTTATTTAATTTCCATCGTTTATATAATCCATTTGATAAACCTTTGTTAACGTTTATTTTCCGTTTAAAAAGTGTTTAAATAAAATTTAATAATAATAATAATATATTATATACATGTATATATATATATATATATATTATGTGATTTCAATACATTAATATTATATATATAACTATATAATTTGTATTACTCTATATTATATATTAGATATATAAAATATATAATATGTTACATATATGTATATATTCATATATGACAATTATAGAATAAATATACGTACAAATATGATAGTATAGTATTAAGCTAAACATGTATACATACTTTAGATATATAATGAGCATTTTCTACTTTTATATTTATTTAATTCGTGCTTAGAATTTCAGTTGTTTAATTCCTAATCCATAGAATAATATATATATATATATATATATATATATATGCATGTTATTATTTTATACAGAATTTATTCAGCATACTATACATAAAGCAACATCTCATATATGAGATATGAGTTATATATCTTCCGCGATCTAGATAGATATGGAGAAACAAGAGGATGAGGAGTACGGGTGAATATGACACAATGGATACATGTATAACACATATTACTAAGAAGTCCTTAGTGTCCTTACTAAGGACACAGATACACAAGGATTAAGAGCTGACGTTTATAGTCTTATGTCCCCTAAGGACATATATCACTCCGTAGTAATATGTGCACTATGCATTGTATAGGAATAATTTACATATATACTCTTACATATATTTATATATTCTCTATAATACAATATATATGTATACATATATCCTTAATTTTTATGAGCAACAACAAAGGCAATATTTAAATCTTAATGTGAAGCCATTTAGGAGAAATGATATTGAATCATTATTATTTGTTTTTATATTTAGTATACGATTATAAACAAAAACCTTATTTTATAATTATTGTATATGGTATAATTATTATATAATCGGTACTAGTTAATTAATATTTATTGTGTAGCATTACATGTGAAGAATAGATGTAAAATCCGTACACCATTTATAATAATATATTAGTATAGGCTGTATTTAAACACTAACGATATCTAATATAACACGGCTTACTTCATACATACATATAACACTTATTTATATGCGTATACGCGATACTATTTACAATGACGAGGAGATGAACATACATGGATATAAATGTTAATAGATTTATACATAGATTTATAGTTCATGATTTAACAATTGTTGATAATTAGACGTTGGTATAGTATATACACATACATATATATATATATATATATATATATATATATATATATATATATATATATATTGACAAACACTATTTTACAAGATCGAGTAGAATTGTTGTATTGTATTGTGTAAAAAGTGATATCACATATATGTATTGAAGGTATAAGGTATACAAAAGAGGTCGCTTTAAAGGGAATTGGATGGCCGACGTCTATGTGTGGACCGGTACGTCTACCCAGTCCTTACTCGATGTAACCAAATACATTTATAGTTGGGAGAAGTTGTGCATGGCGCCATATCATATTCCCCCTAAACGAGCCACCATGGGAGTCCCATACTTGTACTAGTTAGCTAGTCAGTGCGTGTATCTACACACACTTAATTCATAATTATCCCTACATTCTACTTTATATAAACAATATACGGATGACTACTCAAAGAGACGCTAGCGTGCATAGCTTTACATAACATGTATGTCCCCTCGTATACATAGTGAGATGTACAGTTATACCGCATAACCCCATAGCATAACGCCAGCCTTAGGACGCCCGTCACACGCTCACACACGCGCACCTATACATAGGCGCTAACCTTGATGTTCTGCTTGTCTATGACGTACATCAGAGCCTCTTCTATACACATTATGCTCATGCGCGGTAGCAGGCTGTACACCACAGTGGAGTGGTTCGCCATTAACGCTAATTCTAGTGACGACCTTGAGAGGTCATCTCTGTAATAGTGAAGGTCGGTTAAGTTATTAGTTAGGTGATCAGTGAAGTAGTGGTCAGTTATATGGTCAGTGTAGTGGTCAGTTAGCTTGTCAGTAAGATCACCAGTGTAGTGGTCAGTTAGGTAGATAGTGTAGTGGTCATTGTAGTGGTCAGTTTGTAACACATATATTAAACAATCATTAAATAAATATTAACGAAATAGTGATAATTTGTGATAACAAAAATATACTAAACTAAATAGTACAGTGCACTGCGCGTGTGAAGATATGCATATACATGTATGATAAAGATTACAACTATGTGATAACCTCTGACCCCTAACCTTATATTCACGTCTATATTAGTAGCTAGCAGTTCGTCTATTTTAGCAACGTCTCCATTCTTAGCGGCTTTCAGGAAGGAATTCTCTTGGTCCGTTCTCTCGATGTTACTCTCGAGGAGAACCTGCAGGTAAGGGGTGTGAGTATATGTGACGATGTATATGTATTGGTGTGTATGTGGGTGGGTATGTCCATGTATGGGTGTATGTGTCATTATTATGTTGGTGAAGCCAACTTTAATTTTCCTTCAAAGCCGCTCTCATATTAGGGGGATCTAGGTCCTAACGAAATCTGCTTATATCATATACACAATTATAAAACATAATTTATAAATATTGTTTTAATACCACTTTAATAGTCTGGGCAATTCTTTAATAAATACCAATTCTATCCGCTGATAGATCTAGTTTTGAAATCACTGAAATATATTTAAGTATTCTACGATTATCATACAACAATTTATAAACTTGTCCTATTAAATTATATACAATATACGTTATTGTAACTGATCTCCTAGAGATATATATATATATATATATATATATATATATATATATCATGTACAATGTACATTGTACATTGTACAACTAACATATCCTATTTCTTTCTTATATATTAGTAAGAACACTTAATTTTCATCATAAAATAAGTATTTATAATACATTTTATACATTTGAAAAGTACATAGTTTAAAACTAATTTACACATTTATAGGAAATAATAAACTTATGTAGGTGGGCTGTTGATGTTTTATGAAAATAATCGAATTATACGATTTCGCGAAAGTGTTTAGTGTACATATATTGTCCTTGCCATATCCTTGTTAGTAATATGAAGCATGTGACCTTCGAGTGAAGCAATCACCGTATAGTGTTACCATATTTAATTAAATCCTATTTACCATTTGATGAATATTTTATTGAAAAGAATAGATAAATGTAAATATCATCTGTAAAAATATGATAATTGATATTATAAAATAAAAAATGTAACATTCATTAATAAACTATAAATATATATGTGTGAGTGATATTTATATTCAGGTTCGTATTATACAAATATATAGATATATTAATGATATTAAGCGAGGCGATATTGCAATCTAAAGCCGCCGTTATACCGACGTTACATTGTCACCGCAGGCAAATCGATACTCGTAATATTAAACTATGGCCTAATTAGTACGATGTTTGCGACCTATTAAGGAAGCCGTGTAACCCGGTACCCCGGGCCGCGGTCACTCATTAATTTGTTGCCTTATAGACAATACTAGCATTGTAGCCGCCATCACCAGTGACCATCCCTGTGGCCATACCCAGTGGTCAGTATGGCCAGTGGTCAGCGTGTTGTACATCAGTGTACTACTCATTAGTAATGTATCGTGTTGTGTACGCGGTGGAATAACTATAGGTGCGGCGCGTGTATGTCGTGTTTTAATAACTAAGTAGTATAGGTAATGATAGTATATATATATATATCCGAGGTACCCCGTATACATACATTCCATTGGGTATGCAAAATGTGGGTGTGTATGTATATATTATAATTTATATATATTATTTATTAGTGGTGATTTTGCATAACTTGATGTACTTAAAAAACGTTGTATAGTTTTATAAAAGTTATGTAGTTATGAGTTATAGTAAATGTATATGGTTATAGGTTTCATATTATTGTATGGTTATGGTTATAGGTATACTACAATTAAGTTAGTAATGGGTTTATTTATCATATTAATTATGTATATTGATCTATAATTATTATATAAACCCATACCTAGATATATTCCTAAATATATATATATATATATATATATATATATATATGTATGTGGTTATAACCATGTAAAATCACTACAAGAATTATAATGAATTAATTACATGCATTATTCACCTCCGAGAACCCCTCCCTCCTTAATATCCCCGTAAGTTTACCTGTATCATACCCTAATCACATCCTATACTACAACTAAATAACTAGACATACATATTAATGACAAGCTAACATTCGAAAACACACATTTCCACATGAAGAGTATTCACATCCGGCAACTCTTCATTATAAATAACATACGTCCTTACAATAACTGCCTTCTCATCCGGCAACTCTTCATTATAAACAACATACGTCCTTACAATAACTGACTTCTCATCCGGCAACTCTGCATTATAAACAACATACGTCCTTACAATAACTGCCTTCTCATCCGGCAACTCTTCATTATAAGCAACATATGTCCTTACAATAACTGCCTTCTCATCCGGCAACTCTTCATTATAAACAACATACGTCCTTACAATAACTGCTTTCTCATCCGGCAACTCGTCATTATAAACAACATACGTCCTTACAATAACTGCAGCACCAACTATACTCCACACTTCACAATTCTCTCTAGACTAAACTACTGTATTCCCATTGTATTCACGTCAAACAATACATACTTTACAACCATCTACATTTATCTAACATACCTCTTATAATAGGTATGTTAGTTAACGGCGGATGGTTGTAATCTAAAGATTAATTTACAATCTAAAGCATGTATGGCTATTCTACAGGCATCACTCATTTACTAAGTACACTTAACTGGTTATTCAGAACAACAAGTGACTAATTAATATTACTAACCATTATATATTCATATCTACCTACTAACCCCCGAGACTATCTGTATCGACTAACCCCCAGACAACCTGTATCGACTGATTAAATTCCATACTGCACCTCACAAAATACGCTCAATAAACTATACTGTCATGACTGAATCATTCTTTCGTCGTACACATAACTTTGACATCTACGATAAACTGTTTAAGCTAGCCACCATTGGATAAAACTCTCATATCTATAAATAAACATAAATACTTTTCCTTCTACCTTCAAACAACAACTGAAAAATTACTTCTTTACTCACAATATCTAACTTTAATTATATTAATTGTCACCTCTTTCTAAATTTATATCTTTACTAGTTATCATTTATGATTGTTTATTAACCTTATTATCGCTTATACACAATACAAATTGTATAATTAAATAGTATAGAATATGTATCTATGTATCTATTTACAACATTTCATTACATATATTTTATAGACTTTAATATAAATTTATAATTTTTGAATTTAAATATATAATATTTTTTTAAATAATCATTACATGTCATACTACCATATATTTATTGTGCGTTTTAAATGTTGATATGCATATATATATTAATACTTATATGAATGTATAATTTATAATAAATACATATATATATATATATATATATATTATACTTTCATGGTATACAGACATATTAATATACGTATTATGTTACATGTATTGATATCTGGTGCCATTTCTCATTATATATTTATTAACCAAGATATATTCACGCATCGAATTTGATAAAAAAATTACACAATACTATTTATAGCATATGTATATCATTTATTTATATTAGGTAATATTATTTACATCGATGATATAAGATAGTACCTTGTAGTGCTGTAAATTTTCAAATACTTGGTTGTTCTCGAGAACTTCAAATCTTAACATTGTTGTTCTCGAGAACTTCAAATCTTTAAAAAAATATCAAGTTCTCGAGAACTTAAAATCTCTCATATTTAGGTATGTTCTCGAGAAATTCAAATCTTTTAATAATATTTAAAAATAAGTTAACGAAGAAAAAAATGAAATATTAATTAAATAATTATTATTAATAATAATAAATTAATTAATAAATAATTATTATTAATTAAATTAATAAATAATTATTATTAATTAATAATAATAATAATTAATTTATAAATAATTATTAATTAATAAATTAGTTTGCATGTACTGCATTACAATATACAATGTAGTTTGTACCGTATAATGTAGTTTGTTCAATATTGATTTTCGGCATGCATAAACCAAGACGTTTTATTATTAAATTTAAACCCAATATTAATTTTTTTACCATGTCGATTTGGGTGTCAATTTATATCTATTTTTTCTTCCATATTTTGTTTATTTTTTTTTGTTTACCTAATAAACTATATATTTATATTTTTATTATTATTTAGTATATATATATTAGTATCTACTATAGTAGAGTTTATACTGAATTCATTGATTCTCGGTATATCCTATCTTCTAATGATAACATAATTAATGTTCACGTATAAAAGGAATGATCATACCTAATTAATTAATCATATACATCATATACGCTATAAATGATTCATGTAGTAATTATATATGTTATACGCTATAGTATCAAGCATATGTACAATTACTAGTGTTTTCTATACGATAAGAGCATATGTATCAATCAAATAATCAATAAGTTACCCTATATTCTTAATGATAAATACATATCACGTGTTCAACCTCTCTCACGTGACATTGATATCTGTTCATGTAAGTCCTACTATGAGTTTAACATACTTAGGTTGTCCACTATGTACACTATTGTGCACTAGTATATTGTATACCAATACGTACCAATACGTGAGTAACCTATTACCCATATAGGTTGACATTATACATCAATTTAGTATTGATTAAAATAGTTAAATAGTTACATTATATATGGATGATACAAACTCTTCTCTTGTTTCACAATTGACTCATTATGAACTTACAGAGTTATATTCTCCCCCTCTAGTGGAAGAAGATAACCTTGCTTTGTTATTCTGAATGTAAGTTACTATCTTCGTCTATATCGTATACGAATATTATTATTCGTGAAATATTAATATATTCGTTTCTTGTTGCCTAATTGAGTTATTATTCAATTTACTCTTATTTATCGACCGCCGTCAACATTATTTACCTATTTTATCTGATATTCAATCCATTTTTGAATAAATCTCGATGAATAATTTGATAATTATTGATGATTATATTATGCGTGATTTTAAATACACATTCATTCTCATCTGAATATTTCAAGAATCTTATTTTTGAATATTCTAATAATAAATGTGTTACTTTGTAACACATAATAGTAGCAATTGTATTGATTTAGTCAATATTCCCACGATTCTACTCTAATCGCAAAAACCACCCAATATTACCTCATCTCTGATCATTGTGTTAATTCTTTTGATATATATATATATATATGTTGTAAATAATGGCAATGCAAAGTATTATAGAATAATAGCAAGAATCAATATATAATTGTTTGTTAATTCGCTATATTATTATTTCATTTTTCGTAACGGATTAGTTCAATTAATTTATCTATTTATTTAGATCAAGCCTAGTCGCCATCAATTATGTGACATCATGTGATATTTTTAATGAGGTAGTAATGTTTTTTCTTGATTAACATTCACCTCTACATATTAGTACTATACTATATAGTTCACATTCTCATTGGTATAATGTATATATCGTTATGCTAAGGAGACAATTTCAGTATCATAAGTTGAAATTTAGATAAAGCAGTAATATTACTTATCTAGAATCTTTCAGAAATTTAAGATAATTATAAAGAAAAAATATTATCAGCAGTTCAATTGTCCTTCTATATAAATAAAATTAATAAAAATGACACTTCATCAAAAGAAGATTTTAAATTAGCATTGTCCTAATTGGTAAACATTATAATAAAAACTATCATATGGTCATACAGCTTTGTCTTCATTTTCTGAATTTAAAAACAAATATAATTGATTATATTTTAAAAGTTATACCTACTTATATAATTATTTTATCACTTACTTACTTTATTATTTCACAATCTATAAAGTATGCCTACAATACTCTGATTATTTATGAAAAAGGTATTTGTATTTTTATCTAACCTATAATAATTATAAGATTTTCAAATGATACCAACTAATACAATACTGGTGCTTACATGATTGACTGGTATCCTGTCTAGTCCCATCAAACAGTAAGATCAGCTAATAGCAGCATAACAGCATATGCTAGAGCCTCAAATGTTTACATTGTGCTATTGTGCTGCCATTATGCTACTCTTAAATGTATATTATGCTGCTATTAATTTTGCATGCTATTATGATGTTGTTATGCTGCTATTATGCTGCCATTATGCTAATATTATGCTGCTGCTATGCTGCTATTACTGTTAGCTGGGGTATCCAGCAGACAAGTTAACAGTGTAATCTGAATACGCCTTGACCCGATCAAAGCTATAAAGAGGCCACACTATATTGTGGCCTCTACCTATAGGTAACGAAAGCGCTGGATGAAATAACACACCAATATTTCTTAACCAGGTTTTTTTGAAACACGACTAACGTGGTATTGGTCCATTCACCTAGATTAAAGTCGATATTACATCAACAAATACAGCCCGATATCGATCTGATATATATATATATATATATATATATATATATATATATATATATATATATATAGCCAGATATCGGCTGTTTCATATTATTTTAAAACATTTACTAGATCTACCAAATAAAAGATTTAAAATTTAAAAATTGATAATACGTAATTTATATATGAACATACATTTTATTATACATCATAATTAAGTAGTTAAATTAAAAATATACATACATACATATATACATGCATACTTACATACTTACATAAATACATACACACATACATACATACATGCATGCATGCATATATGCATACATACATCCATACATACATACATACATGTACTGAATTCAGTATTTTGTAATATTTATTTGTATTAGGATGTACATGTATTGCCTATTGTATACAATGTAGGTCCTACATCTATAGTTATTCGAATCATATTAAATGTAATATCTAAATATGTTGTATATCTATATTAATAATGTATTACTGTTTACCCCACCCCCCCCCTACTCTACCCCCACATACTTACATCATAAAATAGCTTGTATACAGAGCTTAGTCGGTAGTATTTCTTATGAGTATTACATAGATTATTATTATTGATAATCAATATTTACGATAAATAATGTACGCGTATGAAATAGGTGAGATATCTGTGTGTCACTACACTTACGATAACATGAACCCTTACGTCGTATACGAGCTAAGTATAGCTTGGCGACCACACTGAGATACCGTGTGAACACGCGTTCACACGCACACACTCGAGAGTTTGTGAAGTCCCCTGGCTTGTTTGTACGCTCGTATTTCTGCAGACAGATATTCGATGCTTTCGGTTTTATTTTGTGAATATTTATCACGTGTCGGAAAGTAATTTGAAGCAACGTATAATAAGTTCGAGCAGTCTATATGCTATATATATATATATATATATATATATTTAGCTATAAAACTGCGTGGATGTCACGTGACAATGTGTTGATGTAAAGTCGGTGCAATAATAGTATGCATCATAGATAATGTGTATGTGTGTGTGTGTGCGTATACGTGTATGTCCGTGTAGTGGTATTACTAATGATCACGGTCGGTTATTTCTGAAACCAATGGTGATTCCTATAGGGTAAGGTATACCCTATAGGGTAAGGTATACTTTGATAACGATATCGACACCTGTACTAGGAATCACGCGCATAGTTAGTACGTTATCTATACCGCAACTATCACTAATAATGGCTGTCACAATGATACCGACACCGTCACTAATACTGGCACTAATAGCGATGTCTGTACTAATACTGACACTTAAATTAGTAATACTACTGCAGTTGTCACTAATAATGGATGTCACAATGATACCGACACCGTCACTAATACTGGCACTAATAGCGATGTCTGTACTAATACTGACACAGACATTAGTAATACTACTACAGCTGTCACTAATACACTTACGTACATGTATACCGGTACTAGTACTAGTATTGGTGATGATACAGGGACATCCACTGATAATGATGTCACTGATAATGATACCGATACATAATATGGTATATATTTCATTATGGCAGACTATAAAGATATATTTATATAGATCTAGCTAAAAAAATAGACCCAGCTGGGAGTCTTTTTATGATATCATATAAATGATTACATATAATATATCAAATAATTATGTTTATATATATAAGCAAAACAGCTATTATACCAGTGTACAGGAGAGGGTATTTCAATATAAGAATACATATGATATACTAACGTATTTGCATAACATGCTATTCTTTATACTAAGTATAATATATTACATATAATTACATTTTATAATCTATTATTTAATATATGTGTGTACACTGTACATAGTAAAGCCCGTCACAGCGAACATGTTTAGTCGTGTAGCTACAACCTCTAATGGTATATTAATAACTAGTAAACGCGCGTTAGATAGAGCGATAATAAAATACCGAATAGACTTTACTCGCTAATAGAGGTCGATAAGGGGGGTTATTAAATCTGACCTTCATCATTCTGTCTCCGGGGACGTCATCGCGTGTACTTCCGGTCCGCTCGTGATGCAGCCTTTTCACCACCGTCTGATGGACCATCATAGTTAAGCGGTCGCTATTGTACTGTGATAATTACGTAATCCATTGGTAATAGTTCCTTTGTTCTCACCGGAAACTTGTGATGTATAGTCATTTGCTCACGCACACACGCGCGCGCACACGCATATATATATATATATATATATATATATATATATATATATATATATATATATACTACGACACCTATGTGTGTCGTATAACATCACATGGTCATATATTAATTATATAATATAATATATATTCATTTAACGAATTGATATGAGTTCATATTTTAATTCAATATTTATTTAAAATATTATAATATATTTACACACAATTTATATCTAGAAATCTGAATTATTTTCGAAATAATGTTAAAATATTCAAAATTCAGTTAACGTTATATATATATATATATATATATATATATACGCATTTATATTATATAGTAAGTTATTTACATTTACATTTTTTTATATTTATAAATTCTTGCGTACAAATAAAAATGTATCTATAATAGTAATAATTATAATATTACAAATTATCTAATTAACATGTTTCAATTTAGTTTAAGTTTCAAACGATATTATTAAAATATTTACATTTATTTTGTAAAGTAATTTATTTTGTATTTTATATTATATATTTTTTATAATAATTCTTTTATTTATCACAGTAACTATAAATAGTTTGTGATAATTGTTCGTATTATTCATTTTTTATTTCAATAACTTTTTTTCAATAAACCCTAGTCGTTGGAAAATAATTCAAATTTGTATTCTCTATTAATAAACATATAAATAATAAACCGATCAATATAGTCATGTAAGTCATAATAATAAAGTCATATCAAATAGTATGTAGTATACATATATTTAATATCAATATTGTATTTGTTATATGTATGCTTCAATTTAACCTTTAGGCGTATTTTACTATTGACAACAGGTAATAATTTGTATTATTTCTGAGAAATACAATATATAAAATGGTGTACTATAGTACAACCAGTATATATACTGGTTGATCCACTACCAATCTATGTTACCTTCGTTACCAAATGTTATTGTTTTTCAATCAATGACGTCATTGTTTCCAATAATTAATGTTCATTATTATAATAGAATATTGCATTATATTCCATATATAATATGTATTCACAATATAGACCTATATATTTTATAAATAATTATATCATATGTAGAGGAAAGTAACCTAATACGGACACTTTAACAATAAATGGTC
The DNA here is from genome assembly GCA_964019155.1 of Osedax fenrisi. NCBI lineage: Eukaryota > Metazoa > Annelida > Polychaeta > Sabellida > Siboglinidae > Osedax > Osedax fenrisi. The sequence goes on along the minus strand of OZ025240.1, from coordinate 22,910,681 downwards.
TTAACATTGTATTACTCAATATTGTTATTCAAAATTACATTATATTAATATTATATGATTATAGATATTATGGTGATTTTAAAATTGTAGTTAATTTTCTTATTCAATATATAACGAGGTGTCCGTATTCGGACATGGGTCCGAATACGGACACCCTGTGTTATAATACGGACATCCTATATACCATTAGATAAACTATATATTATTGATGAATCAATAAGACAAATTACAATTACATTATTTATAATTAATTTTATGAATAATTTAATATAATTTAATATATATATATATATATATATATTTGAATTGTTTCCAAACAACTCATCGCCCATATAAATAAAAATAATATTTTCGACTCCGTTTCAAAGCGCATTTCGTAAGGGTCATTCGACCGAAACAGCTCTCCTCCGTATTACTGACACAATGTTATTTACCTTAAATAGCAACAAGTATTGCCAGCTAATCCTACTTGATCTCTCAATTGCTTTTGATACCCTGGACCATAACATATTAATCTATCGACTTACTTTGATGGGTATATCTGGCTTAGCATTAAAATGGTTTTTCTTCATATCTGACCTAACCGAAATATCTCTATTATGATTGACAAATCTTACTTGACTTTTTATCCACTTAATCACTGTATTCCTCAAGTATCCGTTCTAGGTCCATCCTTCTTTTTTATTTATAGCCGCCCTATTGCTGATCTAATTAAGAAATTTCCAAATATTCAATACCATATTTTTGCTGATGATATTCAACTTTTTACCTTTTTCCCTATAAATTCTCATAATACCATTAACTCTGAATTAATCGAGTGTGCTAACTGAATACGATTATGGCTCATCTGTAATAAACTACTAATAATTTCTCTAAGACTACTGTACTTAACATATCTACTTCTGATAATTCCTTTCCAAACTGTACTCTAAATAACATGATTATTTCTCCTTCCCATTCGTACAAAAACCTAGGTTTAGTATTTGATGACAAATTATCATTTAAGAACCACATATCACCCATTACAAAATCCTCCAACTTTCATCTCTTCAGAATTAGAAAAATACGGACATCACTTTCCAGAAACCTTACTAAAATTCTAATTAATGCTCTTGTACTTTCCCGAATTGACTACTGTTCTTCCCTACTGAATTCACTTCCTGCTAAAGCTACTGCTCCACTTAATCGGATTATCCGTTCCTCAATACGTACTACTTACTGTATAACACGACTGGATCATTCTACTACAACATCTCATCAAGCATCTCGTATGTTACTACCCTTCTCCCTCAGGTGTAAATTACGTATACTATCTATAATCCATAAATCAATAAACCTATATTCTTTAACACCTAGCTATATCTCTGATCTAATTAAAAAACGTACTATATTATCTTCTCTTCGTTACCAAAATTCTCCTCTACTTATCTCCCAGAACTCTAGTAAAACTTCCCTAAATTCTAGAGCTTTTAAAAATTCCGGTCCCACTCTATGGAATTCCCTCCCTCCTACCATTCGTTCTATTATATCCCACAAAAGATTTATAAATATTACTTCTTCTTTTCTCTCTACCTCTAATCATTAAATCATCCAACTTATTATTGTTGTCCGTGTTATGTTCAACGTATATCATTATTAAATTTTAATCGTATTATTATTATCTTATTATTATATAACACTCCTATATATCAATGCAGACTGTAGTATATAATAGTCCTTTATATTATTTAGTATTGTTGTCCGTGGTATATTCAATGTATATTATTATAAAATTATTATCGTATTACTATTATTTTATTATTATTTTCTTCCCGAACGAGCGAAGGGGTCTACATAACCCTTTTTTAGTAAACGAACCTAATATCATCATCATCATCATATATTAAAATATCATTTCAATATCATGATTAATTAAAAGGAACAACAATTAAATTCTTCTAATAAATATTAGTATTATTATTATGATTATATATATATATATATATATATATATATATATATATATTATATAATATATATAGAAACCTATATTAATATGTATGTCATATAATTATTATGTGTGTATTTATTACTTGTAGAATATGATGTCATGTACTAATATACACTCATTAGCATGTAATGTAGTAATATGTAATATATTAATATATATATATGATATATATTATATAGAATATATAGAATATATAAAATGTACATAGAATATGCAACGTTATGACATTTGCATAACATATAGGAAATAAATTGCATAATTATTAACTAATATATAATTTATAAGATATATATATATATATATATATATATATATGTATATATATAATAATGCATATATATTATGCTGTAATGTAAATATATTAGAATTAGTTATGTGAACCCCACTATACCCCTAACGTTACCCCTAACCTGACTAGGGTCACGTGCGTACACGCATGCGCATCGATACGTGTGTAGATTAGCAAGGAGACGCGGAACTAACAGATACGTACAACAATAACAATAATAATGTAGACGTGACCATCACTACAGCTCCAGATATACATAATGAGGGGATGCTTGTAATCACGTGTCACTAAGAGATTATTCCATATGGTATATACGAGATATCTCGTAGTGGATACAGAAGAGAGACAGACTACATGGTTAGTACTGGTTAGTACAAGGTTACAGTAATATTGCTGGAATACACTGACTCCGAATATCGTACGCATTCTAGATTACGTTCCTCGGTGGTAGAACCTTAATATATTCAGGTTATTCCTTACATAACACTATATTGGTAATACTTTCCTTGGAAATATCTTTAGTAATATATTTACTCTTTTTAAACACAAATTTAATATATTTTAATTATTATTTATGTAATAAATACTAAGTATGCAATACACATATATAACAAAGTAGTAGGATAGTTTGATATGAGGTGAATACAATCTAACTTATATTGCATGCAATATAATGAAACAATGATAACATTGTTATATGCAAATGGCGTCGAACATACATATATTTCAGTAATGTCGATACTACAGTATATATATATATATACACAGTATATATATATATATATATATATATATATATATATATATATATAATATATAATGTATATAATATACTTCTAGCAGCGGTTGGGTTTCTATTAGTGAAGTTTCGTAGTATACATCATAAGAGATAGGTGGTGCAGGTAGATGTTAACGGATGTGGAATAACTAAGAAGATAACGATAAGAAAATAATGATGATGTAGATATCGAGATAAGATAACAATTACATTGTGCTTATGAGGATATAGATAAGAATATGATATATAAACAACATAGAAAAGAAAGTAGTATATAGAAAGTGAGAATATATATATATATATGCATTTTGTCTATGTCATGTTACATATGATAACCTATTGAAAACTATTATTGCTATACATATTGACTCTATTTATTAACTTAATACCATTATTAATAACGATTAATATTATGAATACATGAATAATAGATATATTAATAACGCCATGTTCTAAAATCCCCGAATCGTGTAATAATATTCGGAATTAGTATGTAAATAATAGTGAATCATACGAAGAACATAACGTTTACATAGAGATAATGATGTCCTTACCTCCGAGCGTCGTAAGGGTATCGATGATTCGTCGATAAATAGTGAATCACTTGACAGTGCAGGTGTGAAATATGATTATTATTATGATGATGATCATGTACAGACAGGTGACATGACGCTATATATCTCTGGCGGCGGTAGGGGTGGATGTGTGAGGATAGCAATGCAATAACACGTACACTCACATATGCCACGTATACACTCCCACCTATACCACGTACATATATATATATATATATATATATATATATATATATATATATATACACACATATATACCACGTATATACACACACATACCTAGATGTTTTATTTGTTTATTTACATGCACGACGTGACACGACGCGGTTACGGCTGATGGTGTATTTATATTTCGATAATATATTTATAATCATAATTAATAGAAAATATAACTATATACCATATAAATATATATATATATATATATATATATATATATATATATATATATATATATATATATATATATATATATATATATATATATATATATATAATATAGAGTGTTGGTCGATTTATAATTAATATGACAATAATAATAACAAACAAGCTTAGGTGTACGATGATTAGTATACTGGAATATGACGCACATTTATTCAACACTCACACACACACACACGCACACACACACGTATAATAGGAAGTGGTAACCTCGAATATCGGATAGAGCGAACGATATTTATGATATTTATTATAACGATATATAGAATAAGAATGAGAGAAACAAATGATGAATAAAATAATATTTAATATAGAAAAATATGTTAAATAAAATCACAATAATATATATATGCATATATATATATATATGCATATATATATACAGTAATCGCACTATTAATCGCATGGGTCCGCGTATTAGTGTAGGATAGGTTACACTTCAGATATTAATAACATAAAGATCGTATGATAGTGCCAACGCGAAAACAATAACATATGAATATTTAATTACCGGTCCTATGTACTAGTACGTAACATCAACATCAACATAGTTATGTAAGAATGACGTAGGGAGCATTGGATATAGCGATGTATTTAAATAATGAGTTATTTAATGAATACATTTTAAATGATAAAAATGCTTTAGATATATATAGATATGTAGTATAAATATAAACAAATTATCGGACACATAATATGATCAATAATGTAATCTAACTTATGTAAGTTTTTTACCATATAATAAAATTATACTATAAATCATAAATTGATGCATTTGTTTACTGATTATGACCCATTGTTGAAAGTTTAAAAACCAGTAATTGTATTTCTACATTTTATTTATTTATGGGTTATAGTAATTGTATATGGGTTTTATGATTTATTTAGTAATATGTTTCGTAATATATCTATATATAGATTGTACAATGTACAACTTAATTATATATATTATATACAATTAAGCCCATGAATAAATAAATTGTAGAAACCCATAACTATACAAATTCTAGGAATCCCTTACTGGGTATTAAATTCCAATCATGAGTCAAACCTAAAATAAAATGAATATATATACTATGGGTTCATGGTAATATCACCTTGTATAGTGTAATAAACCACAAGCAGTGGATTACAGGGTCTACCGATAGGTTAGGTTATAGATTATAATCTCTATTATAATATCTAATCTCTATTCTATAGCACCATAGTTACGAAACCTACTGTTGCGTATCGATACTGATAACAATAGGTGATGCAATGAAGTATGACTCATAATGTATGATACATGGAACTGTGATTCAGTGTTACGAAAGTATACTTGAATATATTCAGTGTTTTTCATATTTGAAGTACATGTTCATATATATATTATACATCTTAGCACCAATGATACTTAAAGATAATGTATATAATGGTCTAGTTACTTTAAGATAATAAATATAATGGTCTGATTATATTTTAAATATTTATTTTATATTCGTATTATATTATGAGGTTAGTATCATGTTTATATACCAAAGTATGAAGTTAACACTATTGTAATACATCACCATTATTATATTGACCATTGAAGTATTGAAGTAGTATCGATTAAAGGGTTATTACCAAGGTCGCTTCCTCAACGCCGTTAATCCCACACAGGGGTACAAGAGGTCAGTACAGAGTCACGTGAGTACGACGAACAATGCGATGTTGATGTGCAAGATGAGGAAGCTGACATAGCTCTATATATATTGTTATTGTTATTGTTATTGTTATTTGTATTGTTATTTTATTTTTTATAGTTATTTCACCCCATCCAGGAACTTAGATGAAGTTTTCCCTTATAATTATATGGCTCTGATAACCCTTAAAATCCTCTCTAATATTAAGGCATCTATGGTTTTGACGATAGCCGATCATTTATTTATACATAATTATATATATATATATATAGTAATGCTTCATTGAGATAATATTTTGATATGTACAATATGCTTGACACATTTGTAATGTTAGGTTAACATAATATTTAAATAGCGAATACCCTTATATAAATACCCTTATAATATATATTATAGGTTATAATATATCTTCTCGCGAATAATCGTAAATATGATTAAATATTTAGTCTTCTGAGCTATGAATGAAGTTATATTAATTAATTCTTAGACTAACTAATATATTAGACTAATTTGTTATCATACATTGCACTACATTTTAACGATAACTATATTTATGTGAATATTATTATACATAAAGATAATACTAATACAGGTAAGTGTATAATATAGAGTATAATATAGAGTCCCTATATAGCGTATATAATACACCATATAATAATGTGTGTATTTTCGTTTGAAGCCATTTATGATATGTTTTATTATATTATTAATTACAAATATTTAGTATTTCATAATATACAAACCTACACGTCGTGCACTTCCTATTATGCAGCGAAACACAATATACCATACCTACATACATACTACGTATTATTTAATGAGTGACATAAATGTAAATAATACTATATAACTATATTAACATTAAACAAAATGTATCTATAATTCATAAAGTTACGTTGAATACGAATATTTAAACTTTTATTGTTCATTTTTATATAGCATCCAAAATAATAAAAATAATACATAATTCTATAACATTATAATAATATTTCATTTTTTAATTTATATATTTTATTTATATTTGTATGTTTATAATTTCAGATTAAAAAAATGAGTCAGTCATTTAATTTATTTTAATACATTAATATGTATATAAATATATATATATATATATATATATATATATATATATATATATAATATTTTCTTACAGATATAGAGATAATTTAAATATGTAATTGTAATTATATTTAATTATACTATATTAATATGTAATAACTTATTACTAATAAGTATTGTATATATATATATATATATATATATATATATATGATAATAATGTACCTTTAATCCATAGAGTATATATTAATTTATCGACAATTATATATATATAATAGCACGCATTAATCCATGTATATAAAATGACTTATCTAATACCATCACATATTAACGTGAAACTGCATTCGATGCATATATTCAGTAAACACATTTCAGTGACACATTGCGTTATTAGCATTACTTTTGGAAAACATTGAATTGGATATAAGTGTATTTCTATATATCTATATCAATATATACACTTTAATCATAGATTTTCATTTTCCATCTATGTTTGATGTGACTTCATCTATATTATAATATATTAATGTATTGATGTATTAATATATTAAGTCATGATTATATACTATGATATAATTCATTTTATACGAAATAAATTAACACTTTATAACATATATAGTATATTATATAAATATATGATATCTATTTTTTAAATCTATATTATAATATATCTCAAGAGTCTACCGATGGAGTACATAAACTATACCCCTTAATGGGACTACCTATAGGTAGTACACATATATATATATATGTAAATACACTATTAATTAGGGTACAGTGAATTCAAATTATAGGGTACAGATCGTTAACATATCACACAAATTTACCATGTACCCTAAATAGGGTACACGACTTTTAAACTCACTATAGGGTACAATATATATTTATTAGGGTACATGTTAAATATTATGGTACCTACTGTTAAATGCACTAAGTTACACTATATAGATTATTCTATACACAATATATGTATTTATTAGGGTACAGCTATATTAAATATTAGGGTACGTGATTATTATATTTTCTATTAAGTTGTGTTTTAATAAATGACGCTACAATTACGATTACGATATAGGATATAAATAAATAACGCAATATTAATCATAATTCGATGAATGGCGAAAATGCAGCTCGGCCCAAAAATCTTTTAAGGGCGGGTGGGAGTGGGGGAGGGCGGGCGGGGTAGTCGTGTTTTTATCGTTATACTAACGTATTGGGTTGGGTTTTTGTTTAATATCATGCAATTGAATTATGGTACATACCATACCATTGAATTGGTGTACACTGTATCATATAATTAGGGTACAACCAGCTAAAATTATGTAGGGTACAGTTTGATCATTTTTAGGGTACTTATCGTATTTATTCAAATTGTACCCTAATTAGGGTACGGTTATGGGGACACTACTTACACCCTAAAAAAGGTACTCGGTGTACCCTAATTTTTAACAGTGTAGGGCAAAATAGGAAGAATTGATTCGATTTAAAATAATCTTATACAACAACTAAAATTATACGTTATATTAGATACTAAATATATTATGATTAATAAAAAAAATTCTAAATTATGTAAGAAAATCTATTATTGATAAAATAATATTTTTAAAATGGCATACTCCTCATAAAACAGGGATATCTAACCCAGTTAATTTGTTTTAAAGTTATATTATAATAAAAGTTAGCCAATTAAATAATACGTATACGTCACCTATGACTTCACGTATGAGTAGCTGGACTACCCTACTCATGGAGGTCATGTAATTATTAATTACGTGTTCTATTCGTTGCCCTCGTTGTCCTTAATATCTCGAGGTATCGGTTCTGTATTGAAGAGTATGTCGAGTATTCGAAGAATCTTACTGCACTGTACCGGAGAATCTGACCTACATGTGGAGTTTACACTGTACCAAATATGTGACTTCATTACTATTTACTAATTAATATAGTATTATATAATATATAACGTTACTCGAGTTCATCTATTATCTGGTATTGATATCTATTATGGAATTTTTCATTCTAGTTATTATATACCATATAACTCATGTAACTCATTCTACCACTATATATGCCTCTTAATACATAAATTATATCCAAAGCATGTACTCATATCAATGGTCCCCTCCATCGTATACCCTTGCCATTTATTTCCTACCAATTTGACATTTACATTTACAAATACTTTCCTCCAGTTATTGCATACCCCTATACTGCTCACTAATCCCACCCATCAAACCCCCTATAGCTCACAATTGCCTACAATTATGGATCTTAAGTATTTCCCCCATCAAAACCGATAATAACCCATCATCTTTCCCTTGGGATAGAAATTCTCATCATAAATCGTACGCATCTGCTATTAGATCATCCTCTTATCCTACCACTATTCGATCTCCACTCATTCTCTATATACCTCCTTCTTCTACTTCACCATTCTTCTACCATATTCATCGCCTTCTTCACCCTGTATTCCTCCCATACCTCATACACGTTAACTTAATAATATGCTTCATAACTGTTCACTTTTTATTGAACATTTGATATGAATACTGATTTCATTTCATCAATCCTTACTCATATATTACTGTTTAAAATATCTATTTCTATAGCCATATTTATAAATCACATTTCAAGTATACAGTTCTTTAACAAATAATTGCGTGGCATATTTTTCAGAAGATTTAGTTTCATTAAATAAAATCTCTGATACTCCCATATATATGTACTAAACTCCTTACCTTATAAAAACCATTTTTTTAGGTAACATCCTTTATCATAGTAGTTATATATATATATATAGAAACCGACCAATATAAATACTAAACCTATATGTAATATACATACTAAAATATAAATATATGACTGATCTTTTCCCCATTTTATCATACCTTCAATTCTCCTTATTGATAGGGAATCTATCTTAAATTTCTATCTTCTGTTCTCTCATCAGGTAATATTTCCCTTTCAATACTAATACCGACCCCCCCCCCAATAATCCTTCCGAAAATACCAACTATTGTATCTTTGTTCCTCCACCTAGTAATCCTTCCTCAAATAATAATTACCCTACTTCTGTTCCTTAATCCCAACCAATAACTATTTCTGTTTTATCTCCTACCAACTCTCCACTTTATTCACTTGGTAATACTTCTACTTCCATATGACATACATAAGATTGGCTCTCATTAATATTCTATCTGCCTTGATTTCTTCATGTATCATGATTCACGTCATTTTTTTAATAATTAATATATCAAATTTGATCTTTTCACAGACCATTTCATCATAACCTTTACAGTCATCCTCCTTCTATTTCCTTTTTTATCCAAGAAACAAATTCATTATAGAAAAATTAAATCTATTAATATTCCTTTGTTCTCTTCTGAACTTGTATCATTATTTCCATATCCAATAAACTCCACTCTCGCCTTTCTACTTGACAAATATGACCCTCTTATATATAATACTATTTCCCTGCATACTAATTGCCCTTGGATTACATCTGATTTTGTTAAACTCAAGCGATCTATACGTAAAACCGAAATAATATATATTCATGTTCCTTCTCCTTGAAACCTTTTGTCATTTACTAATTATCGCAAATTCTACAACTTACATATTACCTTACCTGTTTTCGACTATCTTCCTCCAACCATATCTATCTTCCATCACCTTTTTATTTAGTTTACATCACAGAGTGTATAATCCACCATGTGATCGACATAGGTCCTGCGGGATCGTCATATTTTACTTTTACCATGAGTAGCTTGCCAGATTATAACATCCGATGCCAGTTCTAATTTCGATTTTCATCAATGTCCAGAAAAATTCAATTGCATCTTATCATGTACAAATATCCGGTATATTTCCGTATAGCTCTTTATTATTTGGATGATCTTTCCAGTATCTATTTAGGATGGCACGAAGCATTCGAGTGTAATTTCCATTAGTATTTTTTCAAGCGAATTTCTTAGAATTCAGCTAACAGAACCATATATCAAAATCGACTCAACAGTTACTCTGAAAAAGTTTATTTTCATTTTATCAGATAGTCTAGATCTTTAAATGGAGTTTATTTCATGTAAGGCTATCCAGCTTTGATCTAATCTGATATTGATATATTTTTCAATTGACCGAATATAGCTTCCAAGATACTTAAAGTCAGAAAATTCTTTATTATTATTACCGTTTAGGCTTTTTATAACTTTATTTATACCTTGATTTATACTGATGAATTCCGTCTTTCCGAATTCAATTTATAGACAGCCCCATTTCTTTTGCAGCATGTTAATTGCATGTAAAAGTATTATTGCTTCGTTAGTTTTATCGGTTACTATAGCTAGATCATCCGCATAGTCAACATCTTTAATTTTCATTGTTGGATATATTTTGATCAATGAGGGTAAACCCAAGAATATTAATTCGGTCTAAAGATGTCTTCAAAACATAGTAAGACACATTATGAAAATAAAAGGGACTAGTGTAATACCTTGCAAAACTCCACCCGAGATGTTTATACATTCAGTATCTCCATCGTCAGTTCTCACAATAGATTTAATATGTGTGTATGCTATCATGATAGCACTTATAATCTCATCTTGTATACTGTACGCTTTGAGTATCTCTTCCATCTTTCCTCGATGTATGGAATCAAAGCTTTTGAAAATCGATGAAAAGGATAGTTGTCAGATTTTATGCATTTGCGCCTTCGATAATTCATCTAAGTATTTGCTCAGAGGTAGATCTATTAATTCTAAAACTATTCTGATTATTTCGTAATACAATGTCTATCGATATGTTATGTTTGCAGCTGTGCATGTTAAAGTAATGCCACGATAATTATTTGTATGGCTCAGAACTTCCTTCTTTAGTAAAGGTATTATACAACCCTTATTATATATATAGATTGGATCTTGTTCATATACTGTATTGCAGCAGATTAATTATAAATCTTTAAATTAATATATTTTCCAGATTTATATAGTAATTTCGTCTAGGCTCCATTCCTTTCCATTTTTGATAGTGTTTAATGTTTTTAATAGTTCATACTTTGTAAAAATGGATGTTTATATTTTTAAATGATTAGTAATTTTTGTATAGCCAAACGATTATTTCAGGTAGATTACCAATAGATCTTTGAAGTGATTATGCCACAAATTTATTCCTCTTCACTTGTTGCTTTTAACTTAGCTATATTGCTCTTTTTTCCAATGATAACAGATTTTCCAAGATTTATCTCACTTGTACTTCTCGATTGAAGGTATATTACTTGTTCTGTATAGTATGTATCATAGAGTAATTTCTGTATCAAATTGTAAGACTATGTATTTTCTTCTAGTGGACAAGAGTTTTTAATTTTTCAGCTTTATGTTTATTTTTTTTCTTTTTAAACATATATACTGGGAGAATAATATGTTCTATTTTTTTATTTTTCTTTTATCGGTATTATTTCTTTTGCAATTTCTCGGCAAGAAGGTTCGAAATGTTCATATATGATATTGGCTTATATTTTGGATGCCTTTAAGTAAGTCAAGCTTATTTCTGACTTCATTCACAAACCTATTTTGGATATCAGGGTTATTAAGACTTGTCCAATCAGAATTTGCTACTATATTTGTTTTCTTTTTATTTGATATTGTGTTTAATTTAAAATATTCAGTTAGTATTCGATGGTCTGATACTACACTTTCAAAAGAGCAAAAATCACTGTCGTTTTTGCTACTATTTTTCGATTTTAATATATCATTATGTAATAAAGCTGAACTTTATTTCCGTTTGGTGACTTGTATATCCATAGTTGAACTTTTCTTTTCTGATAATGTATGTTGAGACATAATACATTATTTTCTAAAATATAATATTTGAGCGAAATTCAATTTCTATTTGATTCTACATTCAGTGCGAACTTGAATGCATCTTGAATGCCAATATGAGCAGTAAAATCTCATATTTCTATACTATATCATCATCTTCTCTATAATGGAGTATTACTCCTATTCTTTTAAACATTCTATCATCACACCATTCTTAAACAAATTTCTTCCAACCCTAATCCCTGATGTAATACCTTCCTATCTCCCAACTTCCTATTATTAGTAAAATCCTTCAAAGAATTATTGTCCATCAAATAAATAGATTTATGTCACTAAAATCCTCCCATGATATTTCGTAAAGTTACTAAAATGTTGAACCATATATAGGCCAAAGTTTCTAAAAAAATAGGACTACTTCTAGTATCTCTATATCTCTCTATATATATATATATATATATATATATATATATATATATATATATATAGTACATATAAGGTATATCCACATTGCCTGGTATTTTCTATCATATATATGCTGAGGATATATATTAAGATATATGTCCTCCCTATATTCAATCCTGATAATTTCTACTAATTGAATATGCTTTATTAAATATTGACTTCTCTCCAAAAATCTTCTACTAAATACCTCACAATTTCCTTTCTCAATATACTTACGAACATAATGCCCTTCCTTTTACCTTGACAAAATAATTATTTCACCTTACAAGTCAAGCCTCAATCTTGATATCATTGTCGACTATTTTCTAGCCATATTACTAACATTTCTAAATCTGCTTATTATTTAGAATCAGATGTATCCATAAACATATTACTCGCCCCTACTTATATAAATGTTATAAATATGGAATGATCTCTGCCACTTATTATAATATAATTATAATTTTTATAATTATTGATATTGTAGAAATATTATTTATTTCGTTATAGTATTTAGTTAGTATCTCCACTCTCTCGTAATATTATAACGATATACAAATATATATTTAACTAAATATATATTCTTTCATATGGGTATCACTACATTGTATTGCCGTTAATTCGATAAATGTTTCTTGATTTAAAGAATATCGAATAATAATATTAACCTGCTGATACCGTTCATATATTATTCATATAGGATACACGTGCTGGTATTAGTGATACGGTATTATATAATCATAGAACTTTGCCCATTCTTTCAATACCGGTGATAGATTGAGAAGTTAAAGATGTTGAGATTGTTTACCTAATATAATTTGGACCCATTCTATTATCATTGACCTATTTTATATTTATGTTTAAGGATTATAAAGCAAATCCACTCTAGGTTTTGTTTAATAATTATTATCAATATGTTTATTACTGTTTTTAGTATATTCATATTAATAATTATTAAGTTTAAACTATAGTTTAAAATATATTTATAATAATAATTTATAATCATGTTTAGTAATATCACTTAGATATATATCAAGTACTTAGTAATATATTAGTCATTTATTTTTAGATTTGGTCAAACAATTTGTTTTAAATAGTTCATTTGTTATAAATTTTAAATCCAATAAATGTCACTCTCGCATTCGTATTATTTCATAAATACTTTTTATATTATTTAATAGGGTAATATTAACTGTGAATATAATAAATTATGTGAGGATATATCATCATAATACATATATACATAATATCTATAATGTATATAACAAAACAATGTTGTAAATTATACTTATATTATATATACTTATTATCGTGGATATATCAAAGCAATTTTTATTTTAAGCTTGAGTGAAGTATTATATTTTATCATTTTCCAGAGGTACTTATTATTATATATAAAGGAAAACACATTTTAAATTATAATTTAAATATGATTATAATACAATCATAATATAATGTAATACACATTATATTATGTTGGATGTTTACATCAATAAAATAGTCTTAACAAATAAATATAATTCAATTCAAACCGAAATTATAATTAAATTTTTATTTTTAATAAAATATGTAGGTGCAATAAAAATTAAATTAAAATACAAATAAGAGTATATAAATACATTTTTATTTTTTAAATAAATAAATCTTGTAACTTTTGTTCAATCATTCAAATATAATGAAATATAGCACTGACAATTATAAATTCGGAGTAAACAAAATTACCATTGCATAGATATTACGAGAATACTTATTGTCATTGATATAACCTATATTTACATATATATCATAATAATATATAAAGTATTATGATATATATGTAAATAAAGGTTATAGCATTATAATTAAGTAAAAACAATATTTTAATAAGAAATTAACGATCATAATATTTTGCATTTTTTAAAATTAATTCATATATGCATAATTATATTCACATGGTCAGTTAAATCTACCCATATTGACAATGATGTGTAGTATACCCTTGAGAATTATTTTTGTTATTTTCTTCATTTTTGTATATAATTATAATGCCAATTGACTCCGGTACATTATCACCTATCGTCATCATTATTCGATCGTTTGTTAACGGTTCAAAGGTTAATTGTTTTAAATCTTATAATTTAATTTTGTTTAAAAATTACTCTATAGGTTTATTAGCGGTATGAAAGTAATTGTTTCTGTTAAATTTGTGTAGCGAGGTACGTCGTTGTATGGCCGTAAGTGTATTGATCCGATACAACGTAGTGTTTAGAGTGAATATAAATAAACTGCGTATACGCATATTGAATTGAATTGAATTTAATTGTTTATTTAAAAATCAATATAATGGATGTATAACAATAACCTCTGGTGTATAACAATAACGAAAAATAATAAAAACAAACGAATAGAAAATACAAAATAACTAAAAATAAAAATAAATTAAATTAGATATAAAGATTAAATAAAGCGTATACAAAAATAAATTAAGTGATTAAATAATGTTTTAGTTTCTTCCTAAAAAATACAAGGATTGGACCTTCCGTAAGTCATACAGTAGGACGTTCCATATTCGAGGAATAACGGAGGAGAATGCGCGATTACTAAATCCGTTAAATAAAGTATTGCTCTCCAACAGAATTGCATCCTATGTTAAAATCTGCTTCAGTATACATCGACGTTTCAGTTGATTGTGTATAAAGTCAGGCTTACCTAGGAATATAGATTCATGAGTTAAACAAAGTAAACGATGTTTGCATCGCTTTCTAAATAATAACCATTTAAGATTATGTTGGTGTTCATCTATTTTCAAATGTTCACGACGAATGATATTATAAATAAGGCGTATAGAAGCGCTAATAATTTACATATACATATATAGACAGATACATAGTTTATTTATATAAAAAAGATTAATAAAATAATAAAAACAACATATTTATTCCATAACTATTGAAATATCTATCGTTGAATTATACTTGCTTTGGTATTACATTAGGTATACATATATAATGAATAATATTATATATCCTATATCATGTACATATTATATATAAACTTATAAACTTATACATTATACATATGAATCATTATATGACTGGGATATGTATATGGATATCGATAATGAATCATAATAATTTAGTTAAGAAATATGTCAGAGTAGATGTCGAGAATAACCTAATAATTAATGCGATATAAAAATAGCTATTATTTAGCTATACATATATATATAGAACCACATATGTGACTATAATAATAGCAGTCACATACTTAATATTGAAACACTGGCGATCGATATGGTCTATAGCTCATGGTACATATGTGTGTTACGTAGTGATACATATGTCGCGTCTGGGGATATTAATGTCGTACATATGTCGCCGGCATATTAATGTAGTTGATTCGATAGAGACGAAGGACATTAATGTGGTTGATTCGATAGATAGAGATGGGCTAGCTATTATCTCGAGGGAGATGATAAATCGAGTGTGTTCTTATTAATATGTAGTCGGTACATCTATTCATGTGTCGCCTCCTCCTCCTCTCGTGAAGATTAACCAGATTAACAAGAGATTAACACCTGCACCTTCAATCACTCGCTTACATCGACGTATCGCGTATAACGACGTATTACGATGTATCGATTGTTCGATGTAGGTGCACCCATGGGTACGACGTATATGCATAGTTACATAGGCTTACATATATGCTTATAGGTACGCACATATAAGTGTGTATGTGTTTGTATTCAGTAGGCGTGTTATACATTCTAACGTATATATATACGTATACAATTATATACTTATAAGTATATATAGGCCTATGTATACATATGATCTACTTAATATATGATGTTTATTATAATAATATAGTCAATGAATTATAATTATATAGGCCTCTATATACTTCAATATATAGGATAAGTAAACTAAAATACGTTTCGACAAAAATTCGATAATATTCAATCGATCGATAATTATAATTAATGAATAAATTAACGTTTGATATTAGTTAAATAAATATACTAGTTTAATTGGTAAGTTAAATTAGATTATATACATTTTTTTAAATATTCAATAATTGCATATCATTATTATTTATTAGTTTACGGATTTTTTAAAGAAAATAATCATATTTGGACGTCGACGAGTAAACCAAGAAACGAAAACAGATAAACAAAAAGAATAACATAATAATGGTTGACATAATTAACAAATTAAAATGAATATCGCTGTTGATACAAATAATGACAAATAAAACTTCTTTTACATAGTTAGTAGATAATAGCGAGACCATTTCGCTTGAAGGTTAGCTATAGCTGTAACGGTAGACCTATCCGACATCTAGTATGTATGAAGAATCTCAAATTACATGCAAATACGTCTCAATATCTTGCTAGTATACTTATAGATATATCTATTTATATATCCTGCTGCACTTTATAATACCTCGGCTTCACCTGTAAGAATAGCATGTGTGTAATGTATAAACACTTCAATTTATATACGTATCAAAATGTGTTTCGGCCAAGAGTCTTCAAAATATATGTATGTAATACATGGGGTATATAATAATAATGCATTAGTATATTGACATATATATATATACATCACTCTTCAGAATAAGCTTATATCAGTAGGTTATCCTAGCCATAATGTGTTAAAGAATGAATATAAATAGAAGATCATTACAGTGATATATTTTATGATTCCTAAGAACCCAATACCAATATCATGGGTTCTTTGGAGTACAATTCTCGTCCATAGAACCCTTACTTCTAACAGTGTGTACAGTAGAAAATTGTTTACGCATCTAGATGAATCATCAAATATATTATTTATATATGTATATGATATATATATATAATAATAATAATAATAATATTTATTTATTGAAATCTCATATATATATTGAATACAATACAAATAGCGGATACAAATGGACCCCTCAAGAAGTCATAGACTTGTACATGTTATAAATAACTGTGAGAGGCCCCGGACAATACAATACAAATAGTAACATTTTTTTTTCTTGTGTTTTGATTTATCGTTTATTAAGTTCTTTATAAACACAAGAGAAAATCAAGAACTGCCTGGAGTCGAACCCGGGACCTCTGGTTACTAGCTTTTTGGTTGTCCCACTGAGCCATCGACCCCTGACTATATATATATATCGGATTGATATTTTTGGTTTATTTGAATATATTGGTGTTATGCCACTGGTTTTTTTAGTTGCATTAAATCCTGTATTTAGCCTATAAAGTTTTTGTTCTATGATTGGTTAAATTTGTTATATTAAATATTTGAAATATATCAATTAATTAATTTTGTAATTATATTATTAGTATTATTATATAAATATGTACATTTTTATAAATATTGCATAATAATAAATCACTATTTTTTTTAAATGGATAGATTCTCACAATAAATATAGTAAAAAATAAAATCAATATATTATAACAAAAATAATTACTGTAAATATAAATATTTTATAAAATCAATTATATATACTATATTAACTATTTATACGATATTTATATTTATATAAATTATGTTTATATATATATGTATAATATAATTTGTGTGTGTTTATGAGTACAATGCAGTTAGCATATGTATGCATTTATGTTTATATGTATTACATATGTTTAAGTATTAAATTATATTTCTACTGAAATATATTATGCAATATATATATATATATATATATATATATATATATATAACTATAAGTGTATGTATACATATGTACATACAATTATGAATGATATATTTTATAAATTAAATATATAAAATAATTAATTTTATTTTTAAACTATGGAATTTGTAAATTATATTTAAAAGTTTTAAATGTGTATGTACAAATATTATATAATTGTACATAAATATGTATCATTCATTATTTATCAATATAATCATTACTACTGTAATTACTTCAAATATCTGTATCCTAATTCTAATCAATATGTAAGTTTATCTTTGTTTAATATTATTGTATTTAAAATAAAATATTTATAATAGTGGATCTAATTTTATAAATCAATAGAATCATTAGACCATAACATTTATACTTGTACATTATTTTCATAAATTGTTCATAAGATTAATCTCATTTTAAATATGTTTTCACAAAGTAATGTTGTATCATATTTGAAACTATTTAGCATAATACTTTACTTTGGTTAGTAATATAAATATATAACTATATATTATTATTATTCTATTATGTTATAATACATCAATATACCAATATAAATCAATATATAGTAATATAAATATGTGAATATATTTTTTTATAAATATATACTTAGGTATTACATTTGTGTACCCTATATTTTTACCCCGAATTTGTGTCGTATATAATTATATATTTGTTATAAAACTTAATATAATCATATATATATATATATATATATATATATATAATATAGAATATATAGAATAATAATAAAATAATATAATACAATACATATAATATAATATAATACATTTTTATAAATATATGAAAATCATATAAAAAATATTTAAATATATTAAATAATCTTATAAATGTAAATAAGTATTCATCATAATGTATTAGGCTACTTGGAATCACAAATAACATCCGGATATGGAGACCAGTGTGATAGAATGCGTGACGAATGGCCTATGTTACGTGATCATATACTAGGATTACGTAATGATAATGACGATATGCCTCGAGTTAAAAGGGACCTTCTAGAATTGAGAATCAGAATTAATGATTTAGAAAATAGACGTTAGTTACATATAGACATAGTAGTGTATATATATATATAATAATCATTTTATTTATTTAATAATATTAATAAATATACCAAATTGTAAATACTACTATATAATATAATTTAGTTTAATAAAATATAAAATATAATTTATTTATATTTGTATTTTAAATATACAGTTGCCCATTGCGCATGTCCTGTTAAAGGTAAACCAATATTCTCCTCCAAAGTTGATGGTTAGTTTTTTATAAATAATCTTCAAACGTAATAATATATATATATATATATATTATAAAATATACGTTAATTATTATTAATAAACTAGTGATATGCTCTATATATATACAAATTATATTGTGTTTGTTATATATATACATTGTAACATATTTGTTATTTAGAATGCATTTAAACAAATATAATATGTCTACTATATTATACATTATAATGTTACTATTAAGTATACTAATTACAACCTATTGTTAAGGTATGGACCTCGGTGCTGTACTCGATAAAGCGATTAGATTTTATTCAACGTTAAGATCCGGACCCCACGATACCCTTTACCCTAGTACACCATTTCCTCAGGCCCAGGTTGATTTATATGATCGTGACGTTAGAAATAATTCTTTGACGGGAGGATGGAGAGATCGTTAGTATTATATAGTATTACTGAATATTCTATAAGATATATATATATATATATATAATGTATAATGTATAATGTATATGTATAATGTATATGTATATGTATATGTATATGTATATGTATATGTATATGTATATGTATATGTATATGTATATGTATATGTATATGTATATGTATATGTATAATGATATGTATATCTTTCACGAATAGGAGCATGTGAAAAACGTCCTATCGGATAGTTTGTTTTGGTTTGGATGGGTTTAGATTTTACATTTCCATGATTTGTTTATCTGTATTATATCACTTGGCTCACATGGGATGTGAACCA
This sequence comes from Osedax fenrisi, assembly GCA_964019155.1. Classification (NCBI taxonomy): domain Eukaryota; kingdom Metazoa; phylum Annelida; class Polychaeta; order Sabellida; family Siboglinidae; genus Osedax; species Osedax fenrisi. The sequence continues at coordinate 22,889,936 of OZ025240.1, read as the reverse complement.
ACTAGAAATAACATGGAAATGTCAAATAAAGCCAACCATACCAAACTATGAGATGGGATGCTTGTTCACATGATCCAAGTGTTGAAACAAATATGCATATACATTATAATAGCAAATCCATTTGATAATAGTGCATAAACAAATATTATTATATGAATAATATTATAAGTTTGAGTATCTATATAATATGTGTATATATGTATATAATATTTCATTATATAATATAATAAATATTATATAATATTTACTTACATACTATGGTATGAAAACCATTATTATATCAAAAATCTAAATATATTTATTTTGTAATAGTATTCCTATTATTATAGTAGTCTACATAAAACCCATGTTAATTATATTCTAATTGAATAATTACGAAATATTGTAAATGTAATTTAACATATTCCTAATTAATTATTAAAGTGTTTATGACATTATACGAATTCTTTTTTTATATTAAATTAATCTATGTGATAAATAATGTATATTGTATTAACTAACAGCTGACGATGGAATAAAATATACGGGCCCCATAGCTTGGACTACTACCATGATGATTTGGGGATTGATAAGATATGAACATGCTTATAAACTATCTATGGCATACGATTATAGTATCAGCAATATTAAATGGTCGCTGGAATATTTAATGAAAATGTATAAAACTGGACAAATATATTCACAGGTATATTTTACTATACTTAAAATATTATGTACATATATAAAATAGTAATTTATATATTTATATATATATAATATAATATAATATAATAATAATAATAATAATAATAATAATAATATATGGTAGGTATTTATATTTAAATATATATTATAATATTAATTACAGTATAATGTAATGTATATATAAAAATGTAATGCTATAGCATGTATACATGCCATAGCATTAAATTTGCATTCTAGTTAATTTACTTTATATTAACTCACAACATAAAGATTAGTATTCCTTGATAAATCATTAAAAAGGTATAATAGTAGATGTATACATGCTTTATAAAGCGTTCTATTATGTATAGTTATAATAGTTTATATATATAAAATATGTATTTTTTATTTTAAATTACCATTATTTTCTGTGCTATAGAATGCTGGCATTCTAACCTATTACTACGCCATACCCATAATTAGATAATAGAATAATTAAATATCGCGCCTTCAAAATAATATTAATAATTATATAAATATTATTAGGTAGGTGGATGTAAGAGCAAGAAGGCATATCATACATTATGGGAAAGTGCATACCAGAGATTTCATGTAGCACACTCAATAGCAGCTAGTGATGATTTGGCTGATGTTTCTGCTGCATTTGCTGCCGCTTCTATATTATTTAAAAAAAGTGAGTACAGAATATATATATTTTGTATATAAATATTATTATATGTATTTGTATTTAATTTATGTTTTCAATTCAGATACCATTACAATTATATATGTATATTTATACTAATTATGGTTCATGCTACTTCACCATTATTATCGTCATAATAAATTTGAAGTTCAGTCATTATTATATTAAGGACCGGTGTAATATAGTACTTTTTCACCATCGTAGACATCGTCCCCGATAGTCACGCGACTACAAAATCGATGATATTTCACTAAATACATATACGAATCGCTTCAAATTTAAACCTCACAACTAATATGTATATACACAAATTTGGTATAAAATCAACTTATAATTATGTATTAGAAGAAATTAATACATAAATATATATAGTAGAACAGGCATAATTTAAATATAACAATTAAACGACAAAAATTAATATTTTACAATTCTTAATCGACGGACGACGACGGACATTATTATTTGTTAAGTTAATACTATAATATTGTATTCTAAAAATGTCTATATACCATTTTAATTAAAATAGTATACATATTTTCGGACAAATATTTAACGATTGGAATTGGAATGTGATGCCAGTGTCGCGCGCTCGACACCCACCAAAATGTATGGAATATATGTTTATATTCACGAATCTAAATTCATATAATGTTTTTAAATTAAAATGGAGACATTTTTAGAATACCATAGTATTATACATAGAATTGAAAAATAATAATTTCTATACAGAATTATAAAATATTAATTTGTTGTCGTTTAATCTTGTATTATTAAAATCATCTCGGTTATACTTAATGTATGTTCATATTACTTTCTTATACTGCATAATTATAAGTAGATTTTTTTCCACATTTGTGTATATACATATTAGTTATAAGTGATTTAATTTTGAATCGATTCATATGTGTGTTTAGTGAAATCTCTCTATTTGTGAAGTCACGTGGCCACCGATGACTATTATTACGATGAGTTGGGGATGAAGTATTATTAACGTAACATATGAATTTTGAAATACATGATTTTTTTGTAAAAAATTATATAATATATAATTATATACAGAGTTTCAATAATGTATTATATTATTATTGTAGTGTCACATGTGTATATACAAATTCATATATAAACTTCCTATATATTCATTCATTTGAATGTACAAATTTAAAATTTATAAATATATTATTTAACTTATATACATATATAACCAAGTATATTCACTATAGTATACAGTATACAGTATATATATATATATATATATATCCATGGAATGTTATATTGTTCTCATTGACCCGTGACATATATATATATATATATAGAATTATATCAAATTATATTGATAAATTTTGGATTAAATTTTTTCATAATAACAATATTCATACAAGTACATGTATATAAAGTTTTATTTCTCTTTCAATATTGAATATATCTTTCTATTTTTTATGTAATTCATAATTTATAAATAACAATTTGTGTAGTTCTACTACTTACACCCTCAAATATATATTTTATATATATTTTATATTTATGTCTGGTAAGTATATATCAATTCTCATAAGAAAAATACAAAAAAAAATGTAAATTTATATAATTAAATTACATAACATAATATTATATTTGAAAATGTTGAACCTACAAAACTTATATATATATATATATATATATATATATATATATATATATATATATATATATATTATATATATATATATATATATATATATATATATATATATATATATATATATATAGATTATGTAGAACATATAATCTTAGCATTTGTCCAAGTAGTTATTATTGTGATTTATTAAAACTTAAATATATATACATAATGCCTATCTCTCCTATACTAAATTTGAGACCATAAATATCCCCTCGAGTATAAACAATAATCAAAATTAGTTACTCGGAATTCCTGGAAATTTAGTTATTTTAAAATTTATTAAAATTTATTTAAATTTAGTATTTTGTAATAATATAATATAATCATATTAGTGTAATAATATCATTATATAACTTAACATATATTTTGATCTAATTGTAGTCAAATTAATGTAGCCATTATCTTATTAATTTCAGAAGTTATCATCATTTTAGTAAAATAAAATCTACTATCTTGATTCTGTACATATACAAATATTTCGCATTCCTTAATTACTTATATTATACTATTTAATATTATGTTATTAATTATTACATAATTGTATAAAATTAATATTTAGTAAATACTTTCATATCGACAGTTGTTATTTTTAATATAATCTTATTAATTTTTTCTAATTATGATATTTAATTTGTTATTGTAATATATTCAAAACTATCTAGTTATATATAATTATATAATTATAGAATTATATATATATAAATTTTAATTATATAATATAATTATATATAATTATAACTGTGTATTAATTAATTAATTAGTGGATAAAGCTTATTCAAGAGATCTATTAGAGGTAGCTATTGATATTAACGCATTGGCATGGAAATTGAAAATGCCTACTTCTGATCCTATAGTTTTATATAAATATCCTAGGTTAGTTATCATATAATATAATGACATAACACTATTGTATTATAACAATGCTGTAGACGAGAATACGAGTATTCATTCTATGATGAGCTCACCTGGTCTTCTCTTTGGTTATATCGTGCTACAAAATCTGATAAATATTTCGATGCATTTAAAAATGGAATTGAAGATTTAGTTGAACACACCATTGCTGAAAGTGTCCAGTTTAATTGTACTTCGAAACTACCAGGGATTTTGGTAAGCATATTATATAAATAATCAGTTAATTCAAATGAAGTAGTAATAGCAGTAATTGTATGTATTAATATAATATAAATCAAAATATTAATATAATATAAATATACAGTTATATAAAATGAAAACACTGACTATTTTATATAGGTAATATTATCTGAATTAGCTCAGGAGAAAGATAAAAATATTGCTCCACATATTGATTCTATTCACCATTTTATTAATAAATGGATGGAATATTCAGATTGGGATACATCTCCCCTGGGCCTACAATGTATGCATGGTTATGGAACGTTACCTAATTCAGGTATGTAATTATTCGTATTGTATTAGATAGTATTTGAAAGTTAATTAATATAGTAATTGTATAATAATATAGTATTCCTTATAAAAAATATATATATATATATATATATAATATTCCATATTGCAAATGTATCATTTCTATTAATATCATATTATATATATTATATAATATTATATTTTTAATTTATTTAAATATTCAATGTTACTAATATGATAATTATCTATTTAGTAAATTATAATCATATACGATAAATTATTATCTAAATTACAACATATTGTCTAATGTATATGTATCAATTAATTAAAATATTTTTTATAAATTACAGCTAATAATGGATTTTTGATGCTGATTGCAATAGAAACAAAAGCTTTAGATATAGAGCTATATGGTTCAATAACCATGCAACTTTCATATGTTCTTGGATATAATATTTCATCTTCAGTTGTTGGAATAGGAAATGATTATCCTAAGAGAACTCGTCATTTCGTAATGTACGTAAATTAACTGTTAACGATATACTCTAATGTATATTGGTAATATAATATGTAATGTAATATGTAATATATATACAGAGCTGGGCAGTATCGCCGATACAGTATCTATTAAGGCAAAATATCAGTATCGTAGATACATTTGTATTTGTATTTGTATCTATTATAAAAATTACAAAAGTATTTGTAATAGTATCTATTAGTCATAAATAGTATCTACGATACGTATCTACTAAGACAATTATTTAAACAGATACATTTTATTAAATGATATATCATTTGGTCATTATATTTATTTTATATCAATATTTTATAATATCATTTTATAAATTAATTTTAATTATATATTTTTTAATAAAATATCTTTTGTAAATATTGAAATTAATTCATTGTTAAAAATTATGATATATCAATTATATTGATTTATTCTCAAAAACCATTATATACATTTATTGAAAACAAAGACATTATTTTGATAATATATTTTATATAATAATTGATTTATAATTCAAAATTATATATTATATAGAAAGATAAAATCATTTTAATAAATATGATAATTCTAAATAATAATAATTAATAATATTTTAATAATTTATTTTTTGTATATTTGATAATTTACTATATTCATGTTTAACATTAGTAAGTAAAGGTCGCTGATTATTTTTAGTTGAAAAATAGTATATTGTAATAATGTGTATTTCTTTATAGTCTGTAATGTCTCATAGTATAATTTCAGATGAAATAAACGCTGTTACAATACAATATTCATCGTGGGCATCATTAAATGTCAATAAATATCAACAAATGTATTCTATATCATCTATTGAATAGCACATTATAAGGTGTAAATGGTTAATATGTCATTTTAAAGGAGGTATCCCATTAGCAGTATTTCCGGAAATAATGTCCTGAAATATTTGTAGAAAGTTATTTTCTAGCAAGTTAACTACAATTTTAGTGGGTTACCATCTTACATTCCGGCAACTTTCCGGAAAAATAGTAACTTTAAAGGTATCCCATTACAAATTGCTAGAAAATCACTTTCTATAAAACATTTCCAGACATTATTTCCGTATAAAGGTGGTACCCCTACAAGATTTTCCGGCAACTTTCCAGAAATATTGTAACTTTAAAACCTTTTTATATCAAGTTGTAATGGGATACCCTATAAAGTTATTATATTTCAGGCAATTTGCCGGAAAGTAAGGGGGTTATAAAGTATAGTTAACTTTATAGAAAATAGTTTTAAAGTTAAAATACTTGTAGTGGGATACCCCCTTAATGTTCCTTTATATGTACTTTCAAATCAACATCGATGAATATATATATATAAATATAATTTATATCTATATACTATATACATTGTATATAATTATAATGTATTTGTATCTATTAAGATGTATCTACTAAGAAAATTATGTATTTGTAATTGTATCTACTATGATTTTTTTTAAAGTAATTGTAGTTGTATCTATTATAAGAAAAAAGTGTGTAATTGTAATTGTATCTATTATACATTTTTCGAGTATCGTGCCCAGCTCTGTATATATATATAATATATATATATATATATATATATATATAATATGATATGATAATATATATGCTAAATATATATATTTTATTAATTTATAATTGAGGTACTTTTTTCTGTAGGCAATGTCCATTCTATCAAAACTATCCCAGTGAAAATGCATCATCTTGCAATTTAAATTATACTGGACATAATGCATTCGCTGATTTTGGTGCCTTAATAAATGGACCAGATTGTGATGAAAAAGATAGTACACATAAACCTAGGACGCATTTATCTAATACTGTATCGGCTGTCAATAACGCGGTGTTTCCGTCTTTAGTTGCAGGTAATAATAACATATTTATATGTGATGATTATGATTATTATGATGATAATATAGAATATATATATATAAATATAATATAATATAATATAATATAATATAATATAATTGTATTATATACTCGACCATTACACGATTATTTTTATTAATTTTATAGGAATTATAACGTTCTCTCAAATAACTGACGCTATTTCTATGGAAATATTTGATGCCGGTTTCTATGGTTACAAAGGAAATTTGAAAGTACCAAAATTGCCATATACTAGGAATGTGCATGTTTTATGATTCTTATATGTTAAGCATGCGTACAAAATACATGTATTTATGTAAATAAATATTTAAATTTAAAATAGTTTTAATTTAATTTATTATATTTGTTAAATATGTACTTACTATATTACATTATTAGGTATATATAATCTATATCTATTAAGATATACCAAATATCCATATTCTATATTCCGGTATATAAAGTAATGTCAATTTAATTATTAAAAATAGTTTGCATATTTATAAATATTAATTGACATGTTTTCTATAAATGTAGAATCTCACAAATAATAATTTATTTTTATAATTTAATAAAATAAAATAAGTTAATTTTTTCCATTAAATTTAAATATCATTTCTCATTGTAAAATCTAAATAAATATCAACGTATTCCTTTAAATTGTAGATTGTTAACATCAAATAAATTATATTATAAATTAAATATAATATTAATAATCTGAGTGAACTATAATAATTATTAAAATAATATATTATTACTTTTATTTTTAAATTTAAAATGTAAGGGGATGTCACAAACCTTGTTTAGTGAAAATAAATTGTTATTTTAATAAAGTTATTTCATAGTCTATTGTATCTTTTTAATATCTGTGAAAAAAAATTATTAATCAACAGTCTAGAAATGACATATATGATTTATATATATTCATTATATATAATATATATTGTATTAATATATATTCAAATGCTGTTTTCTCTAAATAATGATTTCACACCAACAGTGTATGTATAAAGGATATTATTATAGCTATATTATTAATTTGTATTGTATTATAAATATAATATATGTTTATATATTCCTATAGATATATATGTCATGTTATGATCTACTAATAGTAAAAATAAAATGTATATAGAATAAATGACAATAAATAACAATTTAAAACAGTCATTTATATAAAAAAATATATAATTATAATATAATATATATACAATAGGCTATATATAATAAATATTATAAATATATGTGGAATATTATATATAATTAGGACTATATATATATATGTCCAATATTACTCCACTTTACCGCGTGCGACGCAAAAAAAAAGGAGCTTTTTCTCCCACATTGTGCGCTATCATATCCCCTTGAGGGGAAAAATAGAACATGTTATATAATAAATAAATTGTATTTAAATTTAATAAAAAAAAATAAATATCTTGCACATTTCTTAGTACAAATTTCTATTTATATATATTTAAAATATGAGGGAAAGTATCAAGGTACCTACTAATAACATCACGCATATTATATATGTTGGCTAACTTATTTAACTTTTGTTAATTTAACCCATACAACTTTAGTCTATACATTTATTTATATGTGTATTTAAGATATGAAGTAATTATGAGTCAATTACATTTATAGTATATGATTGGTAAATTATAATGAAATGTGATGTACAATTTTAATTAGAATATAAATGTCTGGAATAACTTTCATAATGTAAATATAAATTATATACATATAGTATATCTAGGCACCCTACATATGTAGTAAATATTACATCAATACATCTAAACATAATTTTACGTTTAGTAGAATATATACAGTTAAATCGGGTTTAAAATGTTATGAAATATTTCTATTGAAATCAATTATAAATTAAATATTTATTAATAAAATAATAATATATTTACAAATATTTAAAAGTAAATAAAAAATATATAAGTATATGAAAACAACTCCATTGAACACATATAAACTATTAATATTACTTCCAAATTAAATTATAAATATTAAAAATATACAAAGATTAAGGTGTTGGCGCAGTTCTTTTATAAATAATATAGTTTATACTATCAATAATTAAATTAATTAGGGGAGGGAAGGGAGTAGTAGCCGATAATTAATATGCCTCAGAAGATTTCTAATATATCGATAAAAATATCTGAATTGTAGTCTCTTATTTTTTTGAATTAACTAAAAATATTATATTTCTAGAATACTGTGATTTCACTTTTATATGTAAAGTGTTTAACCTAATAATATAAACGTTTGATTATGCATTATGCACACTTTAACAATAATTAGTCTTAACATTTTATGACTCCATATTTTTATACAAAAATTACTATTTATTAATATTATATGATTATAGATATTATTGTAATTTTTAAATATTATTTAATCTTTTATTCAATAGATAACGGAGTACCCGTTGGGGGTGTCCGTATTCGGTACTCATATCCGAATACGGACACCCTGTGTTATAATATGGACCCTATATATATACCACTATATAAACTATATATATATTTGATGAAACAATCTTATAAATTACAATTTCATTATTTATAATTAATTGTATGAATAATTTATTCTAATTTAATTAGTTAATAATTTATTTATTTTTATTAATTTTTTAATTAATAATACAATTTAAGTATCTAAATAATACATTTATTATATTTATCTTTATTGGTGGTAGGGGAAAGTAACCGAATACGGACACTCTCGGTATCTCAGAATAAATAAATCATAAAAAAAAAATGTTTAATGAATAAAATATTCATAATTATAAAAATAGTCTAAAAAAGTATTTTTTATTTTTGAATTATACAAAATATTGTTAATATATCCAATAAACTGATTTTTTTATTACGTTTTTAAATTTATGAAAAAAAATATCAACTTAAAACCTTCTCAAGATTATACAAATGTATCGATATAAAATATTACACTATATTATTAAAAAATAAAGCATTCTACAAAATTTATTTTTAATTTCTTTATTTTTCATCTAATATTCATTAAGTTATAAGCATATATCTAGAGGTCATATAAGTTCCTAATACGGACACTCTAAATGTCTTAATACGAACACCCTATAACCAATCAGCGCGCAGCATATGAAAAATTCTGATTTTCATAAAAAAACGCGTGCGTTAAAATATTAATACCACCAATAAAGCTAATTCTAAAAATATTATTATTTAGATACTTAAATTATATTATTAATTAAAAAATAATAAAAATAAATAAATTATTAACTAATTAAATTACAATATATTTTTTATAAAATTAATTATAAATAACGTAATTGTAATTTGTCTGATTGATTCATCAATAAAATGAAGTTTATCTAGTTGTATATAGGGGTCCGTATGATAACACAGGGTGTCCGTATTCGGACAAGGGTACCGAATACGGACACCACCGTTATCTATGGAATTAAAAGATCAAATAGAATTTTAAAATTACAATAATATCTATAATCATATAATATTAATATATTGTAATTTTTGAATAAAAATAATTAGTCATAAAAAGTTAAGACTATTTATCGTTAAAGTGTCAGTATTAGGTTACTTTCCCCTATACGTATTTACCATTACATTACTAACAGTTCATGTATATAGGGGAGAGCGAGACAGGTTGAGCCATCTCAATTATTTCTGCTATTAAAAAATATCTTAATGTAAGTTTTAATACATGTATACACACCTATATTTAGAATTATTATAACAACTCAAAAATTATTTATTTTAACTATTTAAAATATTATTTAATTATTAATATTTTATGAAAAACTCGTTGGTGGGACAGTTAGTTTAAATTTCATATTAATATATTTTGTAATAACATAGCATTATTAATGATATATAAATAAAGTATATTTAATATACTATATATTATAAAATAACAAATTCAAAAATGATCATTCACAAATTAATTAGATTACTTTTATATATACTAGTGATATGGGGTAGATTGACCATAGAAAAACGGGGAAGGTTGACCATAGGGTCAATCTTCCCCGTTTATCATTAAACTTGTTTATTTATTTAATTAATTAATGACTTATTTAATTAATAATTATAATAATATAATTAATTAAATATATAATGAGTACTTATTTTAAATAATTAAATAATTGGTTTATATGCTGGATTAAAACATAGAGCAGATAACCTCTCTCCTAATCTAACCTCTTGCTTTAAAAGTTTCATTAGTTTTGATATGAATCATGGTGAGTATACTTAAGTATTGATATACTTAACAATTTTTAATAACTAATAAATATAAATATATAACTTTAACTATGTTTATTTTTTAAATATATCTTAAATTTTGCATTTTTTCTACCTGGCTAACCCCTCCCATTAGACGGGGCAGGTTGAGCCAAATAAAAAAAAATAATGTAATTATATAATTTATTATTTATTATTACACTGATTTATGAATGTTTGTTATTAATAATACACTATATTTATCTTATGCACTTTATTATATTAAAATATATTCATAATATTATTAGATAAATGTGTTTTTATAAAAACCGGCTCAACCTGCCCCGCTCTCTCTATAGTGTTTTGATATACCTTATAGTTACTGAGATACGAGGGAGACGGTATTAGGAAGTTGTCGGTAATAGGGGACTTTCCCCTATGTTATATTAAAATTATTAAAAAATTATTAAATGCAATAGCTATTTTACTATATTGATATACCTATATATTAGAAAGATCAGAAAGATCCTATGCAGAACTAATGCACACCTTAATTACTTCAATAAGTTGTCGGTAATAGGGGACTTTCCCCTATGTTATATTAAAATTATTAAAAAATTATTAAATGCAATAGCTATTTTACTATATTGATATACCTATATATTAGAAAGATCAGAAAGATCCTATGCAGAACTAATGCACACCTTAATTACTTCGGCAATAGAGTATCTACTGACTGGAATTCGCTCCCCATCAATGTTACATCCCGTAAATCAATAGTCGGTTTCCATGACGCATTAAAACGCTCGTCGTTGATTGCATCTCGTTTTTTAAATAAACTCATATTATTATTCATATATCTTTATTTTTATTTCATGTTTTCTCATAAATAGGGTGATAATCACCTATTATAATTGTTAGTTTAGCTCTGTTTTTGTTGCATACCTGTGATAATTAATTCAGTTTTTTTTGCGATTTGTGATATAACTCGGGTAGTATGTCAGTATATATTCTACTGGCTCTAGAATATTCCTATGACATAGGAATTGGTCGCCCCTTACCAGAAAGTTGAGTCATCGCAGATCAAAAATCAGCTGAGTTACATCATCTATTATACATACTAATTCATAACTAAACCTGTACTCTTATGTTAATATTAAGTATATTATTATATTATTTTACTTATGGCATGTGTAAACCATCACTCTTATTGTCATTTATTATTTATCATTAAAGTATTATTTCCTGTCATATTGTATGTCAACACTCAATAAATTACCGACCCTTAAATGATTATTTGTAATAACTTATTCAATATTAAGTATATTTATTTGAAATTTTGTAATTAGGGTAATATTATGGCAATGAATAATGTGGCTATTTTAAATTGTTGATATAATTATATTTACAAGAATAAACAGGGGGGTCGGTAATCGGATATATGTGCCTAATACCAACCCCTTCTCCTATTACCGACCCCATAACATAATCGTGGTATAAATAATTGTAGTATTATAATATCCAATACAAATAGTAGATTTACACACATATAATTAATTAAAACATACACGCAATTTATTTATTATAAATGTATGTTTTAATAGTAATATTAAATTTAAATTTAAACTGTATATGATATATATCAATGATACACAAACAACTTACGACATAATTTAAAGTAAAATACGGATATATTTTGATTGGATATTATAAATCACATGGGGTAGGTATTAGGGTAATTTAGGGGGTCGGTAATAGGAAAACCATATGTGTTGCTATAATTAAGATATATTGGTTAATAGTTATTCAAATTACATTATTTTATAATTATTATAAATATTTTATTGATCTACAATATCATGTGCAGTATTAAGTTTTCTATTAATAAAGTATTTAAAATGATTTAAAAAAGTTATTATTCAAATATTTAAAAAGTAAAAACAGAATATTACATTTCATCAAATAATAATTGTAGGATTGAATATTTTTTAAAACAAAATACTTATTTATATGTATTATTAAATTACTAACAGTTTATATATATAACATTTGTTGATATCTCTTATAGTTACTGAGATACGAGAATGGTCGGTATTAGGAGGGGGTCGGTAATCGGACACTTTTCCCTATCCCTTATATAAGTTAAATATCATTACGTTGATTACTTTCTTGTCTATCATTTAATTGATTATTTAAGAAATCAATAGAATATTGTGCATACTAAATATTGTTTATTATTATAATAATTTGAATTAAATACATTCTTATATATGCATGAACTAAATTATATAATAAAATAAAAAAGGAACAAATAAAATTTATTTCTTATAAGAATTCTATAGAATATATTTTAAATTCATATTTGGAAAAAAAATACATTTTTAATACATAGGTAATACATTAATACCTATGTGAATTAATGAATGAATGAATTATATTTATTTTACTTGTAATATAAAATAATAATTAATACACATGGCATATGTATACAATATAATATAGTTATATAATAAGTAAAAAATGAACCCATTAATAGCAATATGCTTTCGAGAAAGGATTCCACACACAAATATATAAGAATTAAAGAACAAAAACAAAATAAATATGATAATAACATAACTATAATAACATATAATGAAATTAAATTACATAGTGAATCAAATAGTTCCAATCTCACATGCGGCAAAAATCTACTCACAACATGTATATAGGAATATCCTATATATATATATATATATATATATATTTACATAGTCTAGTAAACTATAATAATATAATCATTATAAATATACATCTAACTAAACAAATTACGTAATACTGTAATATTGCTATATTCAATATTATAGTAATAAGACAACATTAATTAAATATTACGAATAATTATTTATTTTACAATAGATATTACATATACATGCACTATATAATAATTATCATTATATTATTTAGAATAATTGCCAATTAAAAATGATATGAATTTGACACTATAGATAAGTTGACACTCAAATATGTTTAGTGAATTTGGTATAATATAGTATATATATATATATATATAATTATATTATACATTATATTATAATATATATATATATATACATTATATATTATATAGAATAGTATCGTGTTACAGAAATGGCAATGTGCGCCTGAATGTTTTGTTAGTAATCATATAGATAATAGGATTAAATATAGCCGTACATGATGCTGTGAGCGCCGCGTAGCTATACAATCGTGCGGATCGTAGTTGACCTCTGAACCGGAACACCGATACGTAGGTCAACAACAAACTAACCGCGCAACACGCCACGTAGGCGACAGTCACGTACGTCAACATGCGCACAAACTCCAGATTAGCTTTCGATTCGGAAACGTATAGACTTTGTTTACGTTGTTCGGTGCCCCTAGCGTATCGATTGTAGAGCCTCGTTTTGGCCAACCAAAGAAGGCAGACGATCAGCACGACGGCGGGTATTGTTTCGGACGCTATTGTCTTGTAGAAGTCGATGCGATCTTCTCTCGGCTCCAGGTTCCAGTCGATGCAGAACACGTGACCGGCGAGTGTTCTGGCCGGTAACACGAAGCACAGGGTCACCAGTAAGCCGACCATCCACGTCTGACAGACGGTGACCTTGACGCTTGTAACGGTGAATACGTACAACGACGTCGTCGGTTTCGTTATAGCCGTGACGGCGTCTACGGACATGGCGGCCATGTTGTAGGCTGATGTGGTCTGGCATGCGGACGACGCGTATCGAGAATTTAGAAAAATGCACACTATCCACAGAATTCTAGATACGCCCACATTCCTGCCGATCACGAACCGAATCGATATTATTTCGAACAGACGACATAAACTAGCCAATAGATCGGCTGTGATCTGATTGGAGAAGAACGCTTTTGTCAACATGGTCGAGTGTTTAGGGGAGGCGAGAGCACGTTTCTGTCTCCATACGCTGTACGCAGCTGCGAGATTAAACATTATTCCCAGTATAGATAACGATATACTCGTAATTCTCAGTACGAATGTCTCTCTATCGAATGACTCGTCCGCGAAGGTGTTTAACGGAGTCGATGAATTTATATTCATTTTAATTCTAGTGTGTGTGTGTGTGTATCCGTTACATTACAATAGTCCGTGCGTTTAATTAAATATCCTCTGGTGAATATATTCAATATTTCCAATTCCTAACGTTATGATATTTGAAGGTATCTCACGATATGTTACGATATATGACGATATATGACGATATATTACGATATATTACGATATATGACGACGTGTTACGTAATGTACAATACATCCGATGGCGTACACGACACGAGTAGCAATAACAATTATGTTGATACCATTGAGAGTGATACGCACGTGTATACACGCGTATATACGTGCACACGTAGATATAAATAGATACGTGTATGGGCGTATTTACGTTAATTGATTATTGTAAGAAATTAGCTTAGTTTATTATCATTATTTATATCCAGTTACGCATTATAGCCTTACAAATATAACGAATCACATACACGTGTCTTATGTCATATAATATTAACAGTATATTAACATTATATTATTATGTAAGAATATACCTATATATATATACACTATGGATTGTGTTTGTGTATTTATAAAAAAAATTACTTAATATATTATAATATTTTATTAATTCGCATATGCAATAAAATAGAAATATTAGTAATCAATGTATTATTATATTATATTATATCTATATTATCTAATTTAATAAATTATTTATATACATTACATTTACTAGTGGAAAGTAACCGAATACGGACAGTTCCCGAATATGGACACTCTTGGTATTTAGAAACCATAAATTCTACAATAAAATTTGTAATGAATAAAATATTAATAATTATATAAATAGTCTAAATAAGTATTTTAATTTTTTAAATATTCAAAATATTTCGTATAAATTAATAAACTAATTTATTTATTACGTTTTTAAATTTTTGAAAAAAAATTGTAACTTAAAACTTTGTCAAGAATATACATATGTATTGATATAAAACATAGCCATATATTATTAAAAACTAAAGCATTATAAACATTATATACATAATTGCTCTATTTATTATTAAATATTAATTAAGTTATAAGCATATATCTAGAGGTCATATAAGTCCTTAATACGGACACTCTAGATGTATTAATGCCTACAACCTATAACCAATCAGCGCGCAGCGTATGAACTATTCTGTTTTTTCAAAAAATCGCGTGCGTCATAATATTAATACCACCAAAAAAGTTAAATCTAATTTTTTTATTATTTAGATACTTAACTTGTATTATTGATTAATAACATAATACAAATTAATAAATTAATTACTAATTAAATTACATTAAATTATTCATAAAATTAATTATAAATAATGTAATTGTAATGTATCTATTGGTTCGTAATAATATATTGTTTATCTATAGTAGTATATAGGGTGTCCGTATTATAACACATGATTTCTTTATTCGAACATGGGTACCGAATACGGACACCCCCGTTATCTATGGAATTAAAAGATTAAATAAAATTTTAAAATCACAATAATATCTATAATCAGATATTATTAATATATTGTAATTTTTTAATACAAATATTGAGTTATAAAATTATAAGTCCATTTATTATTAAAGTTTCCGTATTAGGTTAATTTCCTATATATATATATATATATAGAAATCTATTTATCAAATAATATATTTTATACATTTGTACTGTCTTCATTACTAATGTAATGCTAATAATACAGGTTACAGAAGAGAGAATAAATTAAGTTATGATTACAAATAATGTGTATTATAAATATGTCGGTTCTCTCATTTATCTAACGATATAATTTATTTATTATATTTCCAATATTTGATTATTTGTAATGTATGTCTACCGTAACTATGAAAATTATGTTATGATGATTCGTGATGATTGGAAGAAAATTGTAAAGAAGGGTCGAACGGGAGTTCGACATAAGTAAGTAAGTAAGTAACTATGAAAATAATGTAAGTTCCTGTTCTTTGTTCTTATTCTTTATTTGAATGTAATGGTATTCCATATGTATTTAAATAAGGTATATTATCGTTAATAAATATATAAACCTGACATATGTGATTACATACAAAATAAGAATGATAACAAATACCAAATATATTTATATTTCGGTTATATATCATTCTGATACATGATTTATTAATTTGAATTGTTCTGAATTTTATAAACTTTAAAGAAATATATCATTAACATTTGTATATATATAGGGGTGTGTATATATACGCTGGTGGAATTTTATAAAAGTATTTCTTATAATTTATATATAGGATAATATCATTTTATTTATAAATAAAAAGTTGATATGTTATTCATAGTTATGCGTGTGATATATTTGTAATATAATAGGTAGAAGTTGATAAATGTAGTTTAATAATTCCTACATATATATTAAATCCTTAATTTAATCTATCAAAATTAACTTTAACAATATTCTAATTAGTAAATATATATTAATGTAAAATCTTCATTACCGACCAAATTTACGACCAATGGGTTACCCCATTAACCGCTGGAGGAGTGGGACGTCTATCAAAACAACGATATATCAAAGCATTAGATATATATATATATATATATATATATATATATATATATATATATATATACATATATATATATATATATATATATATATATATATATTTTACCCCATTAACCGCTGGAGGAGTGGGACGTCTATCAAAACAACGATATATCAAAGCATTAGATATATATATATATATATATATATATATATACATATATATATATATATATATATATATATATATATTTTATATATATATATATACATATATAAAAATAAACATTATACAAATAATGTTAATAATTAACTTAACTTAGTTGCGTAGACCGTGGTTCTCCCTTTCAGAACACATGAACACTTTATTCTTGTATTCCTCTCACTATCCTCGTGATACCCTTCTTTCCAAGGTCAGAAATGGAATACCACTATTCACTCAAATGCCATCTCTCGACGTCCTTTTAAACTTTAGTGTTCAGTTTATAGCTATAACTAATCATATCTCGGCTTCTTTTACTTCGAAAAAGTTTCAACTTCGTTGCTTACTATATTATTATATAATATCTAACGTTAATCAAGCTTATATATATAAGCTGACATGTACATCTATTATGACATTTACATTTCATCATTGCAAAGAAGCTGCTAAGATCTACCATGTATCTGGTGTCAATCATTCTACCATTATGTTTGCCTCTTACAGCATCAATTATATCTAAGTCGTGAACTCATATCAATGGTCCCCCATCCATCATATCCCTCTTGCCTCCTAAATATCTTATCAAATACATCCATCACAGTCTACTCTCCTCCAGTTATCACTACTCTTATACTTCTCACCATCCGATTCCCTATAACTGCCCAATTGCAATACCTAAACTTATGGATATTAAGACTCCCCCTTCCCTACATCCTTCATAACCGCTAATCTCCCATCAACTTTTCATTATTTACCTAATCATAAATCTTACGCATCTGATATTAATTCCTCCTCCTCTCCTACCTTTATGCAATCTCCTCTCATCCCCATATACCTCATTCTTCTACCACATCCTATATTCCTCCCATACCTTGTAAACTTCAATTTAATAATATTCTTCGTAACTTTTCACTTTTTATTTAAAGCCCCTCTGATATTAATACTGATTTCATTTCATAAATTCTTTCTCATATATTACTGCCTAAAATATCTATATCTTTAGTCACCTTTAAAAAATACAATGCAAATTATCCATTTATCTAATATTAAACCTATATTTAACACACATGTATTAATTCATTTGAAATACGACTTAAATATAATTCTATAGATTGGTCTCTTCCTCTAATTACTCTACCTTCAACTCTCCTTATTAACTGGGAATCTTCCTACCTTAGATTTATATATTCCGTTCCCTCATCTAGTAATCTTTCCCTTATAATAATTCCGACTCCCCACCAAATAATCCTCTCGAAAATTGTAACCCCTCTATTTCCGATTCCCCACCTAGCAATTCTTCCTTAAATACCAATTCCCCTACTTCCGATCTACCACCTATTAATATTTATTAAAATGTCAACTCCTCTACCCTTATTCCACTAACTAATACATCTTCCTCTAATATAATTTCCTCTAATACTGTTCCCAATTTCCAACTAATAACTATTTCTGTTTTATCTCCACCTACTACTATGTATCGTACCCACTCTCCATATGCCACACCTTCTAATACTCCTACTTCCACATGATTACAGTAGGAATTTCTCTCATTAATATTCGATCTCTTAGACCAAATTCTCTTTAATATTAGCCCACCTTAAACTATCATCACTCGTGATAATGCCCTTTCAGAAACATGTATCTCACCTAATTATAATGGTGTATCCATTTTCCTTGATATAAGTTTTACACTCTGTCTACCCCCTCACTCATGGTCGTGGAGGAGGTTTAGGAGTTATTATACATCATGATTTACTTACTCATACTTTCATCATCATACTTTTTCGTATAGTAACTGTCTCTCCGTTTCTTTTTCATTCTCCAAGACGAAAATTACATTTCCTATTTATATTATTTATAGGCCTCCAAAACCTGATTATACTCTGTTCTTTAATGAATTTAACGATCTCATTTTGAATATTCCAATCTCCACTAAACACCAGACTACTATCATTGGTGATTTCAATTATCATGTTCACTCAACCCAATATCCTCATTCAGGTTTCAAGTGTGTTATAACATTATTCATATCTAGAGAGTCAGTATACTGACTCTATAGACATGAATCAAGTTGTTCATTATCTTACCCATACTGATGGGCACTATCTCGACTTTATTTTCTGCGGGTCTCATGATTCATGAAATTGTTTAATTAATTGTACTAAATCTGATCTTCTACAGACCATTTCATCATAACTTTATAGTTATCCTCCCTCTGCTTCCTTCTTTATCCAAAAAACGTATTCATCATAGAAAAATAAAATGTATTAATATGCCTTTATTCTTACTATATAATTAAAATCAATAACATTTCCTCTAATCCTCGAGCCACATTTACTTTAGCTAGAAAACTTATTTCGCCTGATTCCCTTTTACACTACATACCAAACATTCCTAAAAATAAACTCTATAGTGAATTCTCTAACTTTTTTCGGAAAAAATATTATCTACCTGCTCAATCATTACTTCCCTTCATCAAAAATACAGCATCCCTTGTATATTAATCAGTAAACTAGTTGATAATTATATATCTACCTTTACTACTCCCTCAATATCTGACAATTTATGACCTCATTTTAAAATACATTTCTTTCTCTCCATCTGACCCTATTAATATTTATACTTTTAAAAAACTCACTAGTACCCTATCCCCATATTTGCATACTATTTTCTCGTATTCTCTCCATTGTAATATTGCCCCCCCCTACTTTTAAACATGCTGTCATCACTCCCATTCTTAAAAAAACTTCTTCCAACCCTAATCTATTATTTAATTACCGTTCTATCTCCCAACTTCCTATTATTAAAATCTTTGAAAGAATCATTGTCCATCAAATAAATAGAATTATGTAACTAAACTCCTTCCATGATGTCTTGCAAAGTGAATTTCCTAAAGGTAACTCAACTGAGACAACCCTTCTTCAAATCTTGAACAATATATATGTACGAAATTGTTCACTCACTATATTGTCAACTAATACTCCTTGATCTATCTTGTGTATTTGACTCTATTCGCCATGGTATTCTTATATCAAGACTTGAGATGATTGGCATTAATGGTAGTGCCCTCAAATGGCTTATCTCGTACATCCTAAATAAGTCATCCTATATTAAAGTATGTGATTTCACTTCTGACCCCCACCCTCTACTATATGGCGTCCCATAAGATTCTGTCCTAGACCCACTTATATTCTTCATGTATATAGCACCTATAAAGTCTATTATATCCAAATTTCACTGCGTTTTCTATCATATATATGCTGGCAATATCTAACTCTACTCCTTCCTCCCTATACCCTCTCCCGATAATTCTCAACTAATTGCGTGTCTCCTCTATTAAATACTGGCTTCTCCCCAACAATCTTATACTAAATATCTCAAAAATAGACCTCCTCAATATACCTATGAACTCCCCATCATTCTCTTCCTTTTACCTTGACAAGATTCTTATTTCACCTTCCAATTCAGTTCTCAATCACAGCCATCCTCCCTTAAATACAGAAACGCTAATTCTCCTACATGATCCCATCTATCTGGAAAGCACTCCCTTCATCTATATGATACATTCAATCTACCACTTATTCAATACTCATCTCAAGTCATTTATATCGTCTATCTAATTTCATTATATTATTATTATCTTTTATATTTTGTTCTTATTACTCAGTTAGTTTTTTCGTTTTTCGTGGTTGTTGTGTTTAATTATTATTTATTTTACATGCATTTACGAATAGTGTTATCACTTTGTAACGTTGCTTAAAATAAAGTATGTCATCATTATTTTAATCATAAACTATTAGTAATTTAATTGTAATTATAAATAATTATTTTGTTTTCAAATATATTTATCCTACAATTATTATTTAATATAATGTAATATTCTGGTTTTAATTTTTTAATATTTGACAAATAAGTTATTGTAAATCAATGTATATACTTAATAAATTAAAATAAAACGTAATGTATAATAATGTATATATATATAGAACCATTTGTATTATACAAATTGTATATATATATTTTATTTATAATTGTGTTAATAGATGATTAAATATACTAAATTAAATTTAAAAGTTTATTATACCACGATTATAATATGTATGGAAATATATTTGTATGGTTAGGATATAGTAGATGTTGATTCTATCAACGTTTTCATATAATGACGCACGCAATTTTATAAAAATATAAAGATATTTATTTCTGATCATATGATTGGCTTAAATCATATGGTTGATCATATGATTGGCTTACATCATAGTGAAGTGGACACATTACCCTCTAAAAGGTGGCCAACTTACCCGCTTCGAGGTATCACGCTATTTACCCTATATAATAATGAATATTACTTGCTAAAATAAATTGCTTACACACTTTGTTAAAATTAAATAGTTCTTTATCACCCAACATAATTTTTCAATTTATATTATATATTAGTGATTTAATAAATGTTTTACTAAATTTTTATTTCAATTTTTTTAAAAGTAAATCGATTTTTTTGTATTTTTTACATAATTTGTTTTTATTAATAGATATACAGATTATGTTTACTTATTTGAACAATGCTTACTATGCGCATATTTCATGTATATATTTTTTTTTGATTGGACTTATAGTTTATGAGATACGCCAAGTGGCCACATTACCCATCTTTCACCTAGGTAGGTATTAGGCGCATGTATCCCATTACCGACACCCTTATTATTCTTTTCAATGCAATTATATCAACAATTTGAAATAGACACATTATTTATTTACATAATATTACTCTATAGAGTATTTTTTTTATTATAATAAAAAAAATTATAATAAATATATTGAATATTGAATATTGAATATGTTATTACAAAATAGTCATTTAGGGGTCGGTATACCGAATTATAATTGTAGATTTTCCCCTATTAGTTAATTTAAATAAATTATCAGCGAATTATAATATTCGATTAATTTATATTTTCATATTATATGCAGTGCCGGATAAATGTGGGGCAAATCGGGAAATTGCCCGGGGCCCAACATTTTGGGGGGCCCATAAATTATTTGAGAAACTTTTTTTTATTATTTATATAAAAAAAAGAATTTTATTATAAATTTGAATTAAAAAAATATAATAATATAATAAATAAATCAAATATGAGTCATTTAGGCCTATTTCAAAAGTGAATTTTACAAAAAAAATGAAATGTACACGAATATATGATGGCAATACGTATAATGTAGGTGAAAGTAACCTAATACGGACACTTTAACAATAAATGGTCTTAACATTATATGGCTGATTATTTGAATTCAAAAATTACAATATATTAATATTATATCATCATAGATATTATTGTGATTTTAAAATTGTATTAATCTTTTAATTCCATAGATGACGGGGGTGTCCGTATTCGGACATGGGTACCTAATACCGATACCCTGTTTTATAATAGGGACACCCTATATACTATAGGCGCATAGTACAACCCCCCTAGCAAAATAATGGAGGGGTTTTGATATCTAAAACCCCCCATGCAATTTAGGTAAAATGAAGGATTTTTTCTGTATATTATTATAATCTCTGTGATGATTATATGTTAGCAGAAATTACTAATGTTATCATATACAATGAGAGTAGACAATTAGAGTGAAGCATTATAGCTCAAATGTATATGCATTTTATATGTATAATCTATTACATTTGCTTATTCATTACAAAACATAATAGCATTTCCAATATATTATAATTAAATTATATTTATAATGAAGAAAAATACTCTATTTCGTTATTTGTTAGTTTATACATAAATTGAACTGTTTATATTTGTTTAATTTAATCTTTAAATAAAATTATTAAAAATGTATAGGATTTTATTCATTTAAGATTTTATATATCCTACTGGCGAAACTATTGCAAATAATCTATTAACATAATTATTCGTCTAGGTCTATCCATGTCTAATTTACGCGGACAATTTTGTAAGTGTCAAAATGTCAGCGGATTTAAAAGAACATAGGCCCTGATACAAAATAACAACTTTTGCCATATTTAAGGGGATCCCGAACATTTAAAGTGATGATAATTTATTTTTTTGTATATTTTGTTTTATTACATAATAATACTTATTGTAGTGTTTTTTAGTATCTGTAAAAAAATTAGATATGAATTCAGTCTAGAAATGGCATAAAAATGTGTTTTATGACAATAAGATAATGCTATATTATATGCTATTCAATATTACATTTTTATGCTGTCAAACTTCAAACGCTGTTTTCTCAGAATAATTATTTAGCGCTAGGTATGTGCATTCAAAAATATAGAACATAAAAACTATATAATTATAATATTAATTTTGTTTGCTTTATATAGAATTTAATTATGTGAATAGTAAAATAGAGAGATAATTAATAAAATGTATAGAATTCATTGTATAAAATGATAATTTATATAGAATACCATCATTTTAGTATCACTAATTTTTAATTTAGATATATATAATATAATTATTAATAATATTAAAAATAACTTTCTATTTTCCTATGCATGTATATGTTATGAATACATTACAAAAAAAATTAGGTCAATTGAATGAATAGAATATCAGTTCTATTTTTTTTAGTGGACCTATATTTTTCCTATCTATTTATACACGAAATTGGCAAATTGCGTGTTATGTGCGGGATCCCATTAAAGGGGTATCCCATTATCAGTATTTCCGGAAATGTTTACTAGAAAGTTATAATCTAGCAAGTTAACTACAATTGTGGTGGGATATCCCATTACCTTCCGGCAATCTGCCGGAAATAAAGTAATTTAATGGGGGTATCCCACTACAACTTGCTAGAAAATCACTTTCTAGCAAACATTTCCGAATAATATTTTCGGAAATACTGGTAATGTGGTAGGGGAAAGTGGACACCTAATACGGACACTTTAACAATAAATGGTCTTAACATTTTACGACTCATTATTTTTATTCAAAAATTACAATATATTAATATTATATGATTAAAGATATTATTGTGATTTTAAAATTTTATTTAATCTTTTTATTCCATAGATAACGGGGGTGTCCGTATTCGGTACCCATGTCCGAATACGGACACCCTTTGTTATAATACGGACACCCTATATACCACTAGATAAACTATATAGTATTGATGAATCAAGCAGACAAATTAAAATTACGTTATTTATAATTAATTTTATAAAAAATATACTGTAATTTAATTAGTATATAATTTATTTATTTTTATTATTTTTTAATTAATAATACAATTTAAGTATCTAAATAATATTTTTTTTAGAATTAGCTTTATTGGTGGTATTAATATTATAACGCACGCGATTTTTATGAAAATTAGAATTATTCATACGCTGCGCGCTGATTGGATATAGGGTGTCCGTGTTAAGACATTTAGAGTGTCCGTATTAGGAACTTATATGACCTCTAGATATATGCTTATAACTTAATGAATATTTGATAACAAATATAGAAATTAAAAATACAATTTTCAGAATACTTTATTTTTTAATAATTTAGTGTTATATTTTATATCGATGCATTTGTACATTCTTGAGAAGGTTTTAAGTTGAAATTTGTTTTCATAAGTTTAAAAACGTGATAAAAAAATCAGTTTATTGGATATATCAGCAATATTTTGAATAATTAAAAAATAAAAAATACTTTTTTAGACTATTTATATAACTATGAATATTTTATTCATGAACATTTTTTTTGTAGGATTTATGGTTTCTGAGATACCGAGAGTGTCCGTATTCGGGCACTGTCCGTATCCGGTTACTTCCCCCTACGTAGTACGTGTAGATGTTGGAGAACATTCTAATAGTGATCACTATAGACCACCTCCCCTATATCTTATTGTCAGATAAAATAATATGAAACGAATTGATAAATAACTACTTGATAAACTAGAAAGCGATAAATGATACTAGAGAAAATTATCAAGGGATTCGTAACCACTAGAAATTACGAACAAAAATGGTATCTTCTCATAGTGTATATATATATATATATATTATTATTATTTTTAGTATATATATATTTTTAATTCAACTACTGATTCTACAAATAAATGTTTAAATTGACATCACCCTCATCTATTTATTTAATATAAATTCCACGTTGGCGATATTAGAATGAGAAAATGTTCTTACCTTAAGGTGATAACTAAATAATTGAATAAATACATACATTTTAATATTATAGTATATCAGCGGACTCAACTCCAGATATATCACATGTAGATACATTAATAATCATCGTCATACCAAGTAAGGTATGGTATTGAATTCAATTAATATACGTAGATATTATCACATTGGTCAATATTTAGCTAATGATTAATTAGAATTTATTTTAAATAATATAAATATATAATATTATAGAGCTCTAAGTTATGATAATGCCAGCAATATGTCTGTAAGATTCAATGAAATGCGATACATCATAATTAACCATAGTCAATTGCCAATATATATATATATATATATATATATATATATATATATATATATATATATATATATATCCCCTACGCTACGCATTCGTAAATCTGGTTGGGCAAAATGTCGTTGAATCTTCAAACGAAACAAATTACAAAAAAAAATAGTATAATGATTAACACATTATCAAATATTGATTTTCCATCATATAGGAAGTTCATCACCTAAGAAGATAACAATTAACTACATTTACAATAACCATAACTATTTTCTACCAATATTTTACTATTTAATGAAAAATATTTAAAAAAAATAATCGTGTAGGTATTATGTATAATCATCCTAGTTATTACTAATTATATTACAGAAATAATTAATATATATTTATAATCTGACATAATCAATTAATTTGATTAGTAAATAATATAATTAATTATTAAACATATATTATACTATATTTATATACACCTCGAAGTAATGGACTATCCAAATATCCAAATATACAATATATGATTGGCTAGATGTAGGATATATATAATTGTATTCAAATATAGAAATGTTCATCTGAATATACATATATTTAATATAAAATAATTACAGCTGAGAGATAAGCTTTTAGAAACTTAAACTTATAAATAATTTTCTATGAAATTATCTGACACAATAATCACTTTCGAGTCAGGAAACATTATATTTAGAATCAAAACTACTTAATTAAATTGATACTGAATATACAATTCTCATTTTGTAGAGAGGAAATCGAGTAAATTAATAGTTAATTATGCCTACTTAATTATACCCTATATCATTATTATTTTTTGATAAATAATTTATAACTTATAAAAATTATATTGCAATGATTTTAAGGGGAACCTTAATATCTATTTATATACTTAACGTGAAGGATATCTCCATCTATGTAGTATAAGTATCTTAAAGTATACCTTCTCCTTCTCACGAAACATGTAAAGAGATATGAAATATAATCATTTTTTAAACTCCAACTTTAAATATTTTAAATATATTTACATAATTTTATCACACATATAATAATATATATGTTATTAAATATTTAAATTATATTATCCTATATATAAATTATAAGAAATACTTTTATAAAATTCCACCAGCGTATATATATACACACCCCTATATATATAGGAGTGTATATATATATATATATATATATATATATATATATATATATATATATCGCAGTAGGACGCGTGGTCGAGCCTCATCCGGACCATTAAAATATATCTTCAAATAATATTTAGAAGTTGTTTTATATAATCGTGTATAAATATATGATCGGCTCTCGTTAAAACCAAGGATGCATTAACATGAGAGCGGCTTCGAAGGGATATTACAATTACAACTACAATTACATTATATATAATATATATATATATATATAAATTAAATAGTTATAGATATGTTAAAATTCAAATATTGATTACAAACATAATATTATATGAAATGTATTAATAAAATAAGTTTATTTTTCACATTAAAATAAATACCAAAAATATATATTTTCAAATTACGACATTTTCACGGTATTGAAAGTTTACATGTAAATAACACTGATTTAGTCGATCTACTTTTGACCTATAAAAAGTCGGTAAATTTTTTTTTATGAATTCACTTTTGATATCTCCAAATAATATTTTTACCGAACACTTACTTTTCGATATTAACCGAATTTGTATATATATTTTAATTTAAGATTATAATATGGTATTTTTTTCGAATTTACATATATATACAAAATCCAAAATAGATGTTAGTTCTTCTACCCGTCGCATTTGAGCTAGTGTAGTTTTTATTTCAATAATTCAGTCGAGTGAACCATCTTTTCTTCGGAAAATCTTTGAGGTTTTATAATCAATGATTAATGGGCAATGGTTATAATTATTAATCATATTTAATAAAAAAGAGTATTTGTTCTCTAAATATAAATATACATTTACTTCATTCAGATATCTAATAGATACTATCTATGGTATATTATATATATAAATATATATATATAATATAAAATTAATTATTCAGATATATCGATTAATATATTATACATTTATATTGAATTCAATTAAATGCGGTAGTTACGTAATATAATCGATATACGCCTATTTACGGCCTATGCCTATTTGCATACACACATTGTTTTCTATAGGCTTCACACTCGGCTGATTGCATATAGGTATTGAATAACATCATTTACAGACGATAACACATATAAATACGAAAATATAAATATACACTATGCCTATAGGCGTATACTATAGTATATATTTCTATTTATTTCCTATATGTGTTATCGTCTGTATAATGTATTATTCATTTCCTATCATTTATTTCCATATAGGGGAAAGTCCCCGATTACCGACCCCTAAGTGATTATTTGTAATAACTTATTCAATATTAAATATATTTATTTGAAATTTTGTAAATAGAGTAATATTATAGCAATGAATAATGTGGCTATTTTAAATGTTTGATATAATTATATTTACAAGAATAAACAGGGTGGTCGGTAATCGGATACATATTTCTAATACCGACCCCCTAAAATAATCGTGGTATAAATAATTTAAGTATTCTAATATCCAATCAACATAGTAGATATTCATAAATATAATTAATTATAACATGCACGCAATTATTTTTTATTGAATTTATGTTTTATTAGTAATATTAAATTTAAATTTAAACTTTATAGTAATTATATTAAAATAGTGTATATTATTATTTGATATTTAGTTATTAATCAGTATGTATATAATCGAATGGAATCATGAATCCTTAATCTATATCAATGATACACAAACAACTTATGACATATTTTAAAGTAAAATACTGATATATTTTGATTGAATATAATAAATCACATGGGGTCGGTATTAGGGTAATTTAAGGGGTCGGTATTAGGAAAATCACATGGGTTACTATAATTAAGATATGTTGGTTAATAGTTATTAAAATTGAATTATTTTTATAATAGTTATAAATATTTTATTTATCTACAATATTATGCGCAGTTTTAAGTTTTCTTTTAATTAATAAAGTATTTACAGTGATTTAAAAAAAGTTATTATTCAAATATTTAAAAAGTAAAAACAGAATATTACATTTGATCAAATAACAATTGTAGGATTGAATATATTGTAAAACAATATACTTATTCATATTTATCATTAAATTGCTAACAGTTCATGTATATATAATTTGTTGATATATCTTATAGTTACTAAGATACGAGAGGGGGTCGGTATT
Organism: Osedax fenrisi; assembly: GCA_964019155.1. Taxonomy (NCBI): domain Eukaryota; kingdom Metazoa; phylum Annelida; class Polychaeta; order Sabellida; family Siboglinidae; genus Osedax; species Osedax fenrisi. The sequence continues at coordinate 22,860,401 of OZ025240.1, read as the reverse complement.
AGGAGGGAGTCGGTAATCGGGGACTTTCCCCTACATTAGAGTGAGACCCCACTCTATATCTATGTTTAGTTCATATAAAAGGAACGCTTATCGGTGAGATCGACACATTCTTAGTTCTCATCGGGTCTTTATGTTATAAAAGTATATACGAAAAATCTACTGTGTTGGGTTTTCTACTTATATGTATATTAGCCTTGTCTCTATGATAATCCTGTGATATTTGGTTCAGTGGAATTGTCAGAATATAGTAGGCATGTATGCCCTTATAAGCGATAGGTTCATAGTTAGACCCAGGTAGATATTGTTGTTCTCTTGTGTTTATCACGAATTTAATAAATAAGAATAACAATATTACTATTTGTATGATATTGCCATAGGGCTCACAGATTGAGCTCACAGTTATCTATAACATGTAACATAAGTCAATGACTTATTGATGGGTCCATTTGTATTCGCTATGTGTATTGAATTAAATATATATTTGTGTGATTTAAATAAATTAATGTCAATAGTATTATTATATGTAATGACCAGTCAATGAATGTGTAAGTTTGCTATAAGGTTTTTAAATATTATACTGATTATGTAATATAGGTAGGTATTCTATGTATATTCTTACCTATGTATAGGCTATAACCTAAAGTATATATATATATATATATATATATAACCTATATATATATATATACTTTGAAATAAAATATACTGGTAGAGAGGTATCTATAGACACCTCACTATATATAGAACCTATAACCCATATTCGTGTATATATAAACATATATGTATATGAGATATGTCAAGTGGGACTCAAATTAAATATATATATATATATATATATATATATATTGTAATATTTGTAAAGAGTATACATAATATAACGTCGATATTCTATTAGGGGCACGCATAGCGCTAGAGAGATAACGATATAGGTACCTACATATATATATGGGTGCACTGCACACTATGCACAGCAGCCTGCACTGCACATTGCGACCTGGCTTATATACTGCTATTCATTATATTATCGGCTTATTTATATTAAAGTAGGAATCTAATTTTAATTTGAACATCTAGATAGTAAACGATATATACCTAAGTATATATCTATGAGATAAACCCGCGATAAAACTTTATACATTTATATAATCACTATGTGTTGAATAAAAAGACATTTGAGTGAATTCAAGGCTTCACTCAAATGTCTAGGGTTTGTATATGACTAATATTCAGGTTTTAACACTATTCTCTTCTAATTAAATGTAAATAAATAAATGACATGTTGGCAACAAATATTTTTTAAATAACTTAATTTTTTTAAATAATAACTATTACTATATGTATATTACAATTAAATAAATTATAATGTCTTGGTTTGGGAGTGAATTTTCGAAAATTACTGATAAAATATCAACTTTTACTAAAGAAGTTTTAACCGAGGGTACAGAGGAAATAGATGGTTATTTTACAAACAGAATTATGTTTTAGTTGTTAATGTATACGTTACGTAGTACGTATCATTTAATATTATCAAATGAAATATGTAATTATATTTTAATTAATTATCATTTATACATATTATATATAAATTTATAATTCAATATTAACGTAGTTCTGTATTATATCATGTTTATAAATTCATAATAAAATCATATAAAATTATTTTTAAAATACCATTCAAATTAATAAGTTCATTGTAACGATGATCGTTATATATAACATTAGTTATATAATTAAATACTGTATATTTACAATTTGTAATTATAATTAGCGATGCTATTATTATTTATATTACTAACTTAGTAAGTTACTAAGTTAGTAACTAAGTGATAACTTATAGTAAATTAAATTAACATTTAAATTTAAAATTAGTATTATAGAAACTTAGTTTCAAACTAGATTACAGACAAACAAAAGATAAAAATTCATATACTAAAATATAGGGGCGCTAGACTAGCTAGTGGATATCAAATTATTATATTTTTTAAATGTTAATAATTTCTAATAACTTATTTATTATTAAAAAGAAATAACCATAAAATATGATATTGTATATATAAATCCGGATATAAATCATTAATTCATGCAGATATCCATACTCTATATTAAACTATAGTCGTATATTCTTAGAATAATTCTATTAAATATAATTATAAATACAAATTATTATATAATATATGTTCATATGTTATTAATTACTAAGTATCCAATAACATATATGTATCACATATTCTATAATATAGTCTCTATGTATCACATTTTATATTAAACAGCACTATTATATTATATATTTAAAAATGAAGCTATAGGAATAACAAACATGACAAAAATGAAATATCTAAGTTTACACAGAGTAACTAATTACTTTATATGTTGATGATATTCATAATACAGTATCATTAATTGTGACTCTCGAAGATGGCCGACGATTATTATTAATAGAATGTCAGAGTTCAATTTTGATTTTGGGTTGTGTGATTTCTTTGGTTTGGTTTTATTTTGCTGTTTTTTATTAGATGCATTATATCCCTAAAGGGAGCCTTAGAATACTGTGTTACTATAAAATATATTTTAATGTGTATAATGTGTAAAAGTGCATATATAAGTACCTCCTACTTTGAACTCTGACATTATTATAATAAAAATTGGCGGCCTGCTTTGAGATAATTCTTATTAATGCTATAAAATTATTGTAACAATATGATGCGTATTCATTTAATTAATACATATACATTCACATATAACAATATATATATGGGTTATCTAGTAAATTTTATTTTTCTCGATCTCATATACATGTTAATTATATTACAATTAATTATAAATTTAAGACATTGCATATTTCTAATAATAATTAAATTGTATTTATGAATATTGTCGATCCATATTAAACATTATTTATATAATGTTAACACTGTAAATATCATCTTATTTAACATCTCAATATAGCCGGTATTAAGTTGATTATATTTATTACACACCCTGATTCATATTATCATAAACAGTAACTTTTATAATATAATATACAAAATAATTATGAATTATGTAATTTACTTTTTATAACATATATTATTAATTATGTCAAGATTAATATGGAAATAGATTATAATCTAAATTATATAGTAGATTACGTGTAACTCAATTAATATATTCTGATGATATTATATTGTTAACGATGTTAATAATTTAATAATACTATATGTAATTATTTTATTAATATTAAAGGTAAAATATGTTATTGATTTTAAAATTACTATAAAATATTAAGTATATCATTCTTAGTATATATATATATATAATTATGTTAGTATGTTTAATTTTATATATTGTGTCAAGAGTGTTTTTATATTTATTATATATATACCAAATTAATTTAATCTGACTAATTAAATTCTGTAATTCACTTAGATATATCTAAACTTCTTATAATAAGTATTCACTAAATACTATTCAGTAATTGATATATATTCCTATATATTAAGTTGGCATATCATGATCATCTAATCATTATTACGATCCCAATATAATTCTCAATATCATATCCTATTTGGATCACCATTCAATGATTATGTACATCATGGTGTATAATATTATACACCTTGATGTACAGAATCATTGATATATTATTATTAATATATTTATTATATTATTTCAACATAGTTATATGGTTAAAATATTATTAGCATCGTATATACCTTACCGTATACTATATGTGATACCTTTAAAGCACTATTTTAGAATAATAATAATAATAATAATAATAATATGAACAAACATTAAGGATATGAATAATTGTATTATATAATTAATCAAAGTGATTTATATTTAATAAATCCATATCTATAAATATACGTTTTAAATGCTTTGTTAAAATAAATTTCCATGATTTACCATGAAAACAATATACTTAGACACAAGTTAAGTTATTCTGACATAATTTATAAAGTTTAATTCATTGTATATTTCACTTGCAATATTATAACTAATATCTAACTTTAGATTATTCTTTAAAATTGATTATTGTATGATATTAAAAATTACTAAAAGTATCATAAGATAAACTATATACGTAAAAGTGATATATAAATATATAATTACATTGGGTGAGTTATTAAATATAAATTAGTATCTATTGATTCGTATTTATTCAGTTACATATATTATATATTATTCAGAGATTAATTTACTAGATTTATTACTTGTTTATCATTCATTTTATATCAATATGTATATATAAAATATATGTATTATATTATATACATATATAATATGAACTTTTCGGGAATTAACTTACCGTAATGATAGATTACTGTTACATACTTGTAAATATACCTACAGATATACCTTGAAATAACCACATCGTCAATCACTGTGATTTATGTTATGTAGTAATACAGATCGTATTAAGGGCCCTTAACCTTTATATACATATATATATATATATATAATATTTTAATAACTAATACATATAAGTATAATATATATATATATATATATATATATATATATATATATATTATATAGATTAATTAGCGATGATTAAAAAAGATAATAAGTTTAAATGTATATATACTATATGGTGCATGTTAATTAGTTGAAGGTTGCGTAACCTTACCTAATCCATCAGATCCGGAAACAGCTCTCCGCGTTGCCAAATCACAGATTGCCAACATCGAAAGCTCGTCGAGTTCCTACAGAGATGAGGTGGGTGATCTACGTCCAATCTGATTATATCTACGTCTAATCTGATTATATCTACGTCCAATCATAATTCTTTAGTCTAGTATGAATTTATGTATATAAATATATTACTGATAACATAATTAAGATATTAAATCTCAGGTGTCGGGTACTATTTTATATTAATGTCAGGTGACGGGTATTTACTGACACAAGTAAAATGGTAATTAAACATCTTACATTTCTGTTTTATTATATTTTAATATTTCAAATATTTTTAATTTAAATATAATTTAATTTACACATATTTAATTTATAAAAAATAGAACAAATAGATTAACATATTTTAATTAATTAATTATTTTTCCTATATTAATTAAACGTAATATCTCACAAATATTGATTAGAGTGAAAAGGTGGAAAATGATCTACGGTCCCGATTAACTCATATCGAACGACAATACGAATCATTGAATAATAATTACCGTCATCAGATTAAAGCTAAAGATGTCCGTATTAAATCGCTATCTATTTAAAGCTATCTATGCATGTGATACTAATAATATATTATGGGTAATTAACGCTTTATTAATTACTAATTAATGCTTTATTTATTTTAAGTATTTATTTACAATATATCAACATTATTCTTAAATTATGCACTTGTTATTTTTTAAATATAAAAATATAAAGAATATCTTATATATATTTTAAAATATAAAGAATATCTTATATATATTTTAAAATATGAATATATATATTTACGTCTAATATAACAATGAATATATTATATATTTACCTCTTGAACAATATATTAAATTTGTATATCATAAATGTTATATTATAGTTATCTATTGTGATATCTAACGGACATATTAATATTTAATGTTGATCAATACAAAGGAAGAGATTCATGACCTGGAGAGACGGAACATTGATCTAGCCCAAAGTTCATCTATGACAGAAATATCTCTAGATGATTCGCATGATAATCGTAAGTATTTCATTAATGGGTGTAGAGCGAGTCAAACGTGTCCTATATGTTTGTTAATTGATGTCTACTACTATTTATTAAAATAGATATTCTAATAAATCTTAGTTTATTATATGTATATTATACACATCTATAAAAATAAGTTATACAAATATTAGTATTTTTGTTACTACAATTTTAATTACAGACATGCAAACATATTTAATGAAATGAGCAAATATTGTGCTCAAAGTTTTCTTGCGAGAACAAAATTAAATACAAAATGTTATACAGTGATCATCTATATCTAAGGTAAAATATATTATCAACTAATTATGACTTTTTAAGTATATCCAAAAAACTGAATGCCATGAAAAGTGTTCCCTAAATCACTTGATGTAAAAACTAGAAGACTAGAATATATATTTTAAATTTGTAGAATAAATAATCAAAATATAATTATTTAGATATTTGATTATTATTCACTATTAAATAATCTGTTGGTAACCATTGGTAATATTATTCATATATTTTGAATTAATTTGTATATTCAAGTATGAATATATTAACAACATAATAAATATAAATTTATTTTATAAAAGTTTAAATTAATCTGCAATATTTAATAGGACCATTATATGACATATTTATTATGTTATATTACTTTTTATAACTGTAGTTCTCATAAAATAATTTATTTCGTTCACATTTATTTACAATTTTATTTTTTCAAGGATTGTATATATATATATTAAATTATAAATAATGTTAAAAAGTGGAATATAATAGTTGAATTTAATTTAACATTAATTTGAATTTAATTCCCGATAAAATTATAGCAATTCTATATTTATTATAATATTAATGTACATATTCTATATATATATATAATATATATATATATATTATATATATAATATAATTTAATTACCTTATATTTAGTAACACAATACTGATCTCTAAGATAGTGTATTGTGATCTAAATAAAAAAATGAGAATCCCTTAATTAATAACAATTAATAGAATAATTTAGATTCATTTAATTTAATATTACAAATGAATTCAAGTACTTATTTCAACTCAATACGCAGAACTAGTTAGGAAACATGATGATGATATTCATCTTAGTCTAAATGTTTCCAATACTGATAGTTTTTAGCTTGGTTACCAATACTGTGTTACCTGCTATTTTGTGTTACCAATAATGTCTGCATAAACTTAGGTTATACAATCTTCATTAACGGAATAGAATACCTCATTAGTGCTGATATGTGTGTGCGTGTGTGTGTGTGTGTGTGTGTGTGTGTGTGTGTGTGTGTGTGTATTTCTGTGAGGGTAGTGATTAATGCTGCTACTGCTTCTGTGAACATAGTGGTAGCATAGTGGTAGTGTATCCAGCTACTGCTGCTGTTGGGGGTACTTGTGTGACACACTTGTGTACCTTCGCCGCTGCTCACTTCCTGTGTCAATGTTTACATTAGTCACCTGCATATCTGTGCACAACTTTACATGTATTACATTCACTGTCTTTCACACCTTAACACATTATCAATGTATTATTACACAGAAACACATATACATATGACTGATGTATCTATTGTTCACACTTTATTCATCATTGTTAATATGCTAACTAGTAAATACCTACCATATATAGATATATATACACCTATATATTTACTTATAGATATATGTATACTTCAATACAGACTTATATAGATAGTCACCCCAATATGTACTGACACTGATGTTAATGAATTCAATACAATATTATAGGATTATGCTAATATACTAACAGATAATGCATGATTTAATCAATAATAACAATACGGTAATGTCTTATGTAGCATGTATACAATTAAAGAATCTATTTTAAATATCATACATATTTAAAGTAAAGTTTGTTTGTTAATTATATATATATATATGCCTTGAGAATCAGGTGACACCAGGTATTGTGCAGTAAAGATCAGTGTATTCATGCAATCCCGAGGCATAATGGCTGTGTCCATTTGTGATACGGAAAACATGTTGTACCGTAATTCAATCAAAAAACTTGTAATTTTCATATTGATATTACTAGCCCTGCTAGTCTATAGATAGTTTATTTAATATATACGCATTATCAAAAATCGAAATCAACATCAGTGAATGATGTAAATCAGTGAGTGAATATAATGAGTTTTAATGCTATAGCATATCGATATATGCATAAGCATTATCATATGCTATAGCATTAAAACTCATTATATTCACTCAATGATTTACATCATTCACTGATGTTGATTTCGATTTTTGATAATGCGTATATATTAAATAAACAATTTTTCATTTCCGTTATAATATTTTAAAATTATTGATATTCATTTTTTAATTTTCAATAATTAATTAATTTTAACGTTTCTATTTACAAATTTAGTTTTATAAATAAATATATGGTAATTATCAGCATGGTAATGCATCTTTGGATGAATGTTATTTTTACAATTTTATGTTTATAAGTAAATAATTTAAATATATATAAAATAATATCAATAACCTCCTTTTCTCAATATATATATATATATATATATATATATACCTAAAGTTATATACAAAATAAATAATCTATATATACAATGTACATGGGCAATTCTTTCCATCTATATACACATACTTATATACACAGTTGTACAGTACCAGGCTTGCACTTCACTCTATATATGCATACATTTGTTATCATATACATGTCTATTACTGAGAAATCATCCTCCCATATAGTATATACATGTAGTTATGGTGATATAGTGTGTTCTAATGCACACTGCAGTGGCAGGGGTCAGCATACAGTATGACCTTGGTGATATAGTGTATGAATACATGGGTGCTATGTAGGGTTATATAACTTACAGTTATTGCCTGATGTATTAACCATGGCACATTCATTAACCATAGGCTGTGGTACACTTTCTCTCTCCTTATAGTTATGCTCATTGATGTTAAAGCTATACTAGGACTGTCTCTAATGAACTGTACATTTACTATTATTAGTATTACTTATTAATATATACTTTAATATATTTATTTATCATAGTACCTTTGTGTGTATGTGAGTAGCATCATGTAATTAGAACCCATTATCACAATATAACAATACAGGCTGTATTATACAGCACATATTATAATCATGTATTGTTATTGTTGAACATTCATAATAGCATTATACTCAATTATATTTAATTATATATAATTATGTATGTATTTGTGTATATGTATATATATATATATAAAATACATATACAATAAAATATAAATTTATATACACAAACATGGTGTATTTCATTTTACAATTATCTGTTCACATTATATAAAGTTTGCTGTCTGTTGTCATTATATAATATTATATAATATATAGACCATCAATTACTAGATTTGTACTCAAAGCAGAAATATACATCTTATTAAGCTTGAGTTTATTATTCTCTTGTTGTGTATATTTTAATTATATGAGACTCATATTATGAGTGTATATATATATATATAGTGAGAGAGAGATACATGTGTAATCTATGTTCCATTTGAACTGTTTTTTTTTTACAATAGATTTATAATAAATTGATCAAAATCTGTGCCTTCACTTTTTATATATGAGTTATATCAGTATTATGTATATATATATATATATATATATATGTATATGTATTGTCAGCAGGTGGTTTATAGATTATGTATACAAATCATATTTAATATATATATATATAATTGTATGAGTGTGTGTGTATGTGTTTGATAGGGTATAGGTGTACCTTAAATGCATTATATAAATACTTATAAAAGTAAAATAACAATATAATTTTACTTATAAGTAATATTTGAAAATAACACATTATTTATATAAATAATCCACACTTATTTAGTTGTACTATATTTCTTTTCTATATTCATATCTATCTATATGTATATATAACTTATATTGACATGTATATGTAACTACAATTATTGCATTAAAGAACATTAATTGTAAACGCATTTTAATAGCAGTAGCATTGCCTGCCTACCTATAGGTATGTATGGGTGTACATTGTACATCACACACACACAGGTTCTAGATGTTTTGTCAGTCTATTTCACCAGGTTTCGTGTTGACATGATGATATGTTATTAGCACCACTCCCCCATCACCGCATCACCGTGTACAACTTATAATTACACCCATATTTATTACAGCACGCATTTATCTAAACAACAAGCCTTTCACATATAGGTATACCTACCTTAATGGGCATTACCTGTGCATATAATATGCTATATATATATATATATATATATATATATATTTATATATATATATATAAATATATATATATATATATATATTTATTTATATATATATATCGAATACTGTGTGATATTTTACTTACAAATGGAAACCGTATCAACGACAGTTACATAACACGTGTCGTTATCATCATCACCACAGAACTGAGATTAGAGATATGGCTATTCATCTCTCTCCGGTTCGGTGATTATCACGTGATGTGGCGTGCGTGTGGATGTGTGACGGCTGCAGATTATCTCTCTCTCTCTCACACACACTAATAATAGATTTCGATCACGTGTAGATAAGCCACAATGGTCGTGTATCGAACACGTGTACACCGCCTAAGTCCTTATATGGGTATACGTATATATATATATATATATATATATATATATATATATAAGCTTATGCATATATCGATATGCTATAACTAAGGACATATATAATACAAATATGAATACATCATACATTATAATTTTAATATATATATATATATATATATATATATATATATATATATATATATATAATATAGCGATTTCGAAGGAACATTAGAGCCATATGGTTATAAGTGAAAACGTCATAAGTTCTTGGATGGGATTAAAGGAATCCACCAAAATAAAAAAAATAACTATATATATATATATGTATGTATGTATACCTAATTTGGACCAGACTACCCTAATTCGGACCAGCTAAATACAAATATCTCTAGAGCATTTAATAATAATTATTATTTTTTTAATTATTTATTTTATAGATAAGTATATAAGATACATAAATGTATAAAATTGCCATACAAAATATTTTTAGTTAACAAATTATTTATAAAATACAAAAAAAAATATTTTTTCATTTTTACTCTAATTCGGACCACTTTTTTTTAAAGTAATTTCATATAAATTAATGATTAATACATATATAATTAGGTTATAAATTATGATTTAATATAAATAATCAAGTGTATTACATATATTCATTTGTTATACAAAATTTAAAATAAACAAATTAAAAATAATATAAAATATCAAAATTAATAATAAAGATTACTGAGTACGTGACATACATACAGAAAATGTCATAGGGTTTGACACACACACATATTATGAAACTAATTATTACACCTTTTATATAAATGTTATCTATACAATGAATACTAGATTCGGTGGAATTATCAATTTTAATATCATCAATGATAATATTTAATATATGGTTCGAATTAGGAAAATCTCTAGGCTACGCATATTTATAATGTAACTAGTTAAAATAATTGATTTAAAAAAATGTATTATCGTTTTATTCATTACTAAATAAAATATTATTTAATATTAATTTGAATATTTTTATTAAATAATATTAAAATAGTGACATATATAGCATATATCAAAATAGTAAGAATATTATGTAAATTTACATTCTTAAAATTAGTGTATTAAAACCTTTTCGATTAAAATTTTAAAATATAGAGTAAAAGATATAGTATTTAATTATTTAATAAATATAAACAACTTCTATATTTTGTGTTTTTGATTAAATGGTTGAATAGAGTAATATTGGAGATGGTCCGAATTAGGGTAGTCTCCCCTATATATAAAATGTGTTCATGAAACAACTATTATTAATGTAGTATAATAGATTGCATGCACAATACTCTACCATTCTTGTTATTTGTAACATTTATCTCTCTATAGAGATACATCACCAAACGAACATCGTCTTTACCGACCATGGTGAACAGAGTGTTATCAACGATTGGTCTAAGGAAATGTCTTCGCGAAATCATCGCTGTTATCTTAGCTAAGCCTAATCGTTATCTATACACGCCTATAGGCTACACGGGATAGATAGTGCAAACAATATGTTATATTGTATTGTATTGCACTTATAATTGATCTAACCCACGTGACACTGTCAGATCAACACATGTACCCAATGCTAATATCAATAATGAACCTATAGATAACTATAGAACATATACCATAGTATACTACTATTATAATACACAAATGTTTTCATATTACAATGTACCCAGTGTGCGCCGCACTGTGCGGTTGTGGCTTATTTTAGCATACTCTAGTATGTATACTATATTAATTATACTATATATAGTATCATTATTCTTTTATATTTGTATTGTAATTAAAAATATACGATTACGTCATTTCAACCTGATGATTAGATATTGAATTTAGAAATTATAGTTTATATACATATAAATATAGTTATATTTTATATTTATACTTCCTATTATGAATATTTAATGTTGTTGTTGTATAAGTAGTGCTATAAAGCTGTGTATATCTAAATAAAGTCTACTTAGTATGCTAGCCTAACATATTTACAATGAAGAAACTGGCAATGTCGCTGGCATTTGGTTAGAACTCACGTGATTAATACATGATAACACGTGACCTCTGCATTGAAGAGATAATGACTCATCTTATTAGTCAGTTGTAGTCAGGTTTGAAATAGTATGGCTTTTGTTTAGATTTAAATATTCTTTGAAATTTTAGTAATCAATAATTGTAGTTGTTTGTCTATAATGATGTGTTACCTATGGGTACCTATAGGTACTATAGTAGGTATATAACATATATGTTACATACAATCTTTCATAACTATAGTATATATTGCAAGATTATCTAATGACATTAATAATTCTAGATATATCTCTAAAATATACACTCATTTTAAATAGTTTATGGAATTACATTTATTATTTGATGACGAATAAAAGTGGAGTTAACCACAAATTGTAAACTAATTGTTAGAGTTTTGGGTACATTAATAAACACCAACCAATTGAAAAATCTGCATGTATGCACACACATGTGCAAACTATAGTAGCTGAAACCACCTATACCTGTATACCCTATAGGGTATGTGGTACCACTAACGATTGTATGTACCTTTTAAAATAATTAATTATACCTAATTTAACATATAAATATATAGTTATATACAAATAAACTATTGTTATTAAGATTGTATTGATTATATTATGTATATATTATATTATATAATAATTATTTATATTAATTTAATGACTGATTTGTTAAATATACTAATACATATATATGTGTGTGTGTGTGTGTGTGTGTGTGTGTGTGTATTTATATATATATATATATATATATATATATAACGTTTACGTATAATGTATATATGAATTATAATAACTCGTGTACCAGTTACCAGTTACATATATATATATGTAACACATTTATTTTGATTTTATAAACTATGTGATATTGATGTTGTATGATTGTATATGATTAATACCTATATTTCATAGTATACAGCCATGTATGTATGATAGGTAACGGTCATTTCTATAAACATGTCTACATGTGTAACTGTACGATTGAATTCAATTAATCACAGTCATTATATAATCATAATCGATTACCATCCACCACCACAATTTACTATACACGTTCAATATGTTCACCTGCAGGTATAATATATAAATTATTATTTATACACAATAATCTATTATTTATTGTGCATTGTGTAGTAGACATACATGTGTCGCACACCATTGTTCGTTTTTCAGTCGTAGCCACGCCCATTTCAATAGTAGACAAGCCCACAATTCAATGGTTTCCATCATTGTTGTACGTAATCCGTCATTATAGGCGTGTTACCATGGTTACCGCCACGTTAGTGATAATAATGTCCCCCGGAGTGAGTTTATATATATATACATATATATATATATATATATATATATATTAAAGTTTATTATTTGTATTATAAAATGCACCTATATTCAATTATATATTCAATATTAAATTCTAAAACTCTACAATGAGTATGAAACATATGTTTCATATATATGTAATAAGTATTCATTAAGCATTGCGTATCTACGTTTAGTGTGTATATATCGTTGGCCACGTGGTGTGATGATGACGATAACCAAGACATTAGTTGTTATCCTACTGGGTTGTTATCTTAGTGTTACGTAACAATCGCTTTATTAATTGGTATCTCCATCTAGCGACGTTAGCGCGCATTTATGTTTCCGTTTATCGCTCAGTGGCGCACGTGGAGGCGATGATACAGGTCACACCTAGCGGCAGGTGTACACTCCATCATCATCGTCGCGTGTCGCTGCAGGTGGCGCTACCCGTATCGCTATTGTTTGTCACGTGCACACACTAGTCATTCAGTGGCTCCCCCTACCCACCGATGCCGGGGTGTGTAGATGAGTAGTGGGTAATGCTTAGTGGTAATATGTAATCAGTTCATTTCTTAACAAGAGACCCGCTGAAATACCTGTGTGTATTTAGGTATTCACTCTTCATTTTCATAGTAAGTTCCGCTGCATTAGTATATATTTAAATAATTAAAATTTCATGATTATAAACATATATAAGTGTATATATATATACAATAAATACCTATGAGGGTATAGTATACCCGGTATACCCTGTATACACTGTATACTATACACTGTATACTATACAGTGTATATTGTATTACTGTAATCCATAACATGTTGGTTTCTAAATAAACTATTCAATTGCTCTAAATTATATTAGCATATATATATATATATATATATATATATATTGCCTATATATCTAGTAATTTGATTAAAATCCCTACTGTAAATGTCACCCAAGCTCATACGGATTACTACAGTGCAATAATATCACGCAACCAGGCAGCCACCCTTAGTAGATAGACAGGTACACCTATGTGTGTGCGTGTTGGTGTGTGTGCGAGATACCCTGTGTGCTTGTGTATTACCACTACGTATATGTAGTGTATAGATAAGGGGAACCACTCCTATTGTTCTCTAGTAGCAGTATACATACTTACACTATCAGTGTTATGTTAATACATAATTAGATGTGTGTATGTTTACATTATTAATACACTAGTGTATCACTAATGAAGGTAGCCAATACAGGTATAACTACATTATCATGCCGTACACAGAATTCCTCAGCGGAGACTTACACGACTTCGATGACGTCATCTCATCTCAACGTGAGATCGCTAAACTACGGGGCGTCATTGCCAGGTTTCAGATGGAGAAACAGCGACAGGATAAAGTATGTATAATAGAGAGCTATTGATTAACTTATTCGTTAATAAGGCGAATTAGATTTCATAGACTGATTTAAATTATAAATAATACTTACTATAGCTGTTTATAAACTAAATATTAATATGTGGCACAATTGTACTGTACACATAATATATATATGTTATGATGACACTACTTAAGGTTAACATGAAACCTAATATTAGATATGCTCATAATATTCATGATTTAAGTACCCTTTATAAATAAATATTTAATAATACATTCAATTTTATTATAATAACATATAATAGTTGTTTATTGCCTTGTAATGTAATAAATATTTATAATTATATTTATCTGAATTTCTTTCAAAATATTTATTTAAAATAAAATCACTAACATAAAAAGTTAGTTTCATGCAAAACTAATGCATAATAGTTTTAATATACCACATGAATAATTAATTACGAATTTATATATATATATATACTTATTAATTAATTATTACATTTAAACTCATGTATATTATATACAGTATATAAATACCTTAATTTAATATATTATACATGGTTTTAATTGGGTATTTTACAATAGTATATGAATAGTGCATGTAAAAGGTGTTATTTAGTATATCATTTAAATGTAATCTACATAGGTATTAACCCTGGGTATTAACTATAGTTCTACGAAATGCAAATTGCATAGGGTTATTTGATAGCCTATTGACTTTTTAATGCATTCAGGCCGATACCCTATACATCTATTAATACTTTATGTTATTATCCTATTATTAACGCTGTCCCATTGTCACGGATAGTTAATATCGCTAAACCGGTATTTTAAACTCGCGCGCGTTTACCGATTCGAAATATTTAAATCGATAATTTAGCAGACGACCCAGCTATTCTTTGCGCGCATTCTGATTGGCCGTTGCTATGATTGATTGTTTACATTTACCTAGACGCGCGCGCACTCACTCACTCACACGCACGCATACAGGATGGCGCCGCCTCTAAAGGAACACAGCTCGACGACCATCACTTGCTATCAGACTATCAGGTTGGTGACACGTGTAGATTTAATCTCTCTCTCTCTCTGTGGTGGTGATGTGTTCGATAATAGTAGTGTGTGTGTGTGTGTGTGTGTGTGTGAGTGTGTATATAGTCATATGGATGTTTGTTACATTGGTGACATTCACCTTTCACTGTGCAGAGTAAATACCTACTTACCTATTAAATATATGTTACATATGTATAATTATATTTATGATACAATATATAAACTATATATATATGTATATATATATATATATATATATATATATATATATATATATATATATATATATATGTATATATATATATATATATATATAGATACATATTTTATATAATTATATAGATATGTTATATAATTAAATTTTATATATTATTTATGTTAATTATTTAATAAATATTAATGGCTATTTAAATATTATAGATTTATGCTAAATATAGACACTACAATATAATATATATATATATATATATATATATATATATATATATATATATATATATATAATAAAAACTACTGTATGTGTTATATTCCAAGAATACTTTGTACAAATAACAAGGTATCATTATTACTTGTATTGTATGAGATATACTAGTGAAATATCTTTACCTTATATAATCTATTGAATTGTATTCATAATAGAATTGGCATGCCATCAATATTGTATGTCTACAGGTATCTATTCATCTAATAGTATGCTTTATATATACAGTATAGTGTACTATAAAATAATGGTTTTAGTATATAGTTAGATATATAGTAATAACACTTTTGCAAATTTGATATTTGATACTCTATAATTATGTAATTATATTATATTATAATATATTTAACCTACCATATAATTGATAAATATAATTCATTTTATATTATCGATAAAACATGTTTGACTAGGTTTTTGCATTTTAGTTTTAACAATTTAATTTATATTTCTGCAACAAATATCTAGTATCAATCAATAATTCTATTTTCTTCTATATTTCTAAAATATTCACTAATTTTAAATATACAATGAAATTTAATTTATTTTTTAAAGAACTTGTCAAAACCCCAACAAATCAAAAATAAACTTGATTAATTTTGGGTTTTTAGTTAACCAGGAGTAGTCTTACTTTGTTTGTTCCCAAGAACAATCATTTCATTCATTACTGGTTATATTAAGTGATTTTTAATGTAGATTGAGTAAATATAGATTAAAGGGTTCTCTGTAACTTGTCTATATTGCAATTATATCTTCATATACACTATTTTATTTTCATGATTTATATATTTTGACTTTTATATTAACTATCACTAACTCAGTTCATTGAAATATCAAATTATTATTATAATATTGCTATTAATATTCAATTTGAGTATTTATAAAAGTTAAAATTGCAATTTTCAATTATTACATAACTTACCCGTTACCAAAATATACTTTTGCTGTAAATTCATATAATAATGATATGAATATAGTGGCAGTAAGTTTCAAAGTTAAGCACAAATTGCAATAAGCCTAGTTACACTAGCAGCATCACGTCTACATCATGTCCACCCACACACTCGCAGAAGTTGAAGGAGAAGCTGTTCACGATACAAGATGAGAACCAGCAGACGATCGCCTCCCTCCAGCAGCTTGGGGAGCAGCGACTTCATGAACAGAGACAATACTATGAGGAACAGCTTCAACAGTCTGGTAAGTTCTACCTACCTTAGGGGCATCACAGGGTGATTAAAAGTGGGGGGGGTATCTCAGAATCATCAATTATTACCATATACTTTCTATGAAGATAGATCTATAATATCACTTGTATAGGGCTTAATATGATTGACTTGTATTGGGTTTCACAATACAACTCAATGTTGGATATAATGATAAAGACTATAAATAGCAGAAATATAATATTTATAAAGAATAAAATAATTTACTTACTTACTTACTTACTTACTTATGTCGAACTCCCGTTCGACCCTTCTTTACAATTTTCTTCCAATCATCACGAATCATCATAACATTACGTATTTCATTCACATCATCTAGTCCAGTATCCTTTTTTAAATTATCAATGTACGTCACAGCTTTTCTTCCTCTGTTGCTTTTTCCAGACGTTGGTTGCCATAAAATCAGATCATGAGCTACTTCATCGTCGTGACGGATGCAGTGACCTGCTAAAATAATTTATAGATCATAAAAGTGGGGGGATATTAGATATTATATCCCCCACTTATAAAAGTGGGGGGGAACATGTCCCCCCATTCCCCCCTTTTATGGAACCTAACTCCCCTCCATACCATTCATTAATATGTGTAATATAATATATAATCAAATTAAATCAATGTGTATTTAATATTATAGAGACGAGCAACACTAAAATAGATGAACTCGAACGGTTAAATACACAACTACATGAAGATATCGCGAAGAATACAGCTTTGGAACATAAATTGAATGAAGAAATAAAGTCATTAAAAAATAATGTAATATTCAAGGTTAATTGAGTTTTTATCATATCATTTTATAATGTTTTAATATTAAATTCACTAAATTCATTGTATTAAGGATTCAGATGTATCTGTTGATGATATTTCAGAAGAACTTAAGAAGATGAATGATGATAATATGCAATATGAACTAGAAAAGGAATGTTGGATATTAGAGAAAAACGCCCTTGAAAAATCACTCTTAGAACTTCGAGGAATTAAGAAATTGAGCGAAACCAATGTAACATCTGAAAATGTGTTGTCTAGTAAAGGTCATATATTAATTATTTATTAAATAATAAATAATTTTATATATATTGTATATGTTAAATTTAATTAATTTTAATACCATTACTATATAGAAAGTGAAATGCAATTATCGGAAATTGAAAATGATTTAGAAATATCCCAAAAACAAGTACAAACTTTACAAGATGAATTGGTCAAAAAAACGGAGAATTTTAAATTCCGATTAAATGGATTGGAAGAAGATTACGAATTAGAACTGACGGACAAAGATGAGGAGATCGAAAGGTTTATTTTCTTAGTAATATACACTTGGTTTTATTATATTCATTCATAATTATAATACTAGATTAAATATGTTTATTTTCTTAGTAATATACATTTTACAATACTATATTATACTCATAATTAACATAATTATAACACTAGATTAGAGACAAAATTGAAAAAAGAAATTGAAAAATGTTTGGTAACAAAAGGATCACCCAAAATGAAGGAAGTTAGATATTCTTATATAATTAATTAATCATAAAACTTATAATTAATATAAAATATACACACAGGCTGATAAATCGTGTGATAGTGAAGACGTAGAAGATTCTAAAGATCTCGAAAATGAAATAATTAACAAAAATGAAATTATTTTGAAATTGGAAAATGAACTTAAGAATAATGTTGACGTTATTCAAAATCGTAACGAAATGATAGCTTTAAATGTTTCTGATAGTAAAGAAAAAGATATCAATATATCTAATCTAAACGAGAAAGTGAGTGAATTTGAAGACAAATATATTCAAGTCAACCAAGAGTTTACCAGTTTAACTGTAATTGAAAATGAGCATAATATAGAATTATCTGAAAATAAATTATTAATAGATGAATTGAAGTCGCTGTTGATTAAACAAAATGGAGCTATCGGCGAGAGGGAAGTAAATATCAGTGAACTAAAGACCTGTACCGATACAATGAGGTGTGATTTAGATTCATTGAAGACATCACAAGTTGACAAAGATGATCAAATAAGAGATCTATTGACCAATAAAGAACAAGACGATGAATCCCTACAACTACTTAATAAAGAATTAGAAATAAGCAATGAAACAATAACGGAACTTAAAAAGAAATACGATGATAAGATTAATGTATGTAATAAATTAGAAACTGAGATTTCTAGTTCCGATGAAGCTAATTACAGGAATCAAATTACCAACGATGAAAATGAAATGCTGATAAATGATAAAAACGATGTAATTCTTAAACTGAATGAAAACATTAAAGAGCTAGGTGACCACAATGTTCAGATAAGTAAAGATTTACAAAATGCATTGGAAAAAGTTGAAAATATAGAACTTTCACGAGATGAATTTTCGAATAATGAAACTATTTTGGATGAAACTCAAAGTAAAATTGATGAAATCAGTGAAAATCTAACTCAATCACAATTAGATTATAGCGATTCTCAAGTCAAAGTAAAGGAAACCGAACAGAACCTGAACGATTACATTAGTAAGATACGTGAAATGGAAGAAAGTCAATCTCTATCCGAATCTACGTTCACCGAATTGAGCGAGAAATATCGCGACCTCGAATCTGAACTGAGGTCATCCGAAGACAAGCACGAAGAGGACATGACCTCGTACAGGACACGAGTCGAACGCGCAGAGTTAAAGTTAGCGGACAAGATAAAGGAGTTTAGCATGATGGAAGCTGCGAACCAAGTGTTGACAGATGAACCTCTAGACGAGATGGAATGCAAAGTGAACACACTACAGTCTGATGTAGATACGTATCGCGATATTCTGATAACGATATCGGAACTTATGTCCAGTAATAGTGATGAAGATTTAGAATTCGATTCTGTCGTACTTGATTTAGCTTCGAATGTGAATTTACACATAAATAATATTAAAGAGAAATTAGACATTTCGGAAACTGCTCTGAACGACTACAAGAATAAATGCGAACAAAATGAAATAGAATTAAGTGAAAATATTAATTTACTAATTCTGTGTAAAGATAAAGTTACTGATTTACAAAATGAACAGGAGATTTTAAATAGACAAATTTCAGAAGATTTACAAAATCATAAGGTTACTAATGCACAAATATCTATAGTACAATAATATCTCCTTATTGTTCCTTTGAAATATTATATACAATTAAATATAATATTATTTTAGGATATCATGACTACCATGGAGATTAATGTCGACAATATAGAAGAAGAATTAATTGAAATTAAAAAAGAATATACTAAATTAGATGAAAAACATTCCAAGGTTTTATTTATATATATTAAAGAAATATCTAAAATGTACATAAAACGAATACTACAAAATAAAAATATTCTGAATTTATTATATTTAATTATTTAGTTTTATAAGAGTTTAGTTATTGTTTATAATTATAAGTAATAATTTTGTGAACGTAATTTAAATATAAATATTAAAATTTAGTTTTTTTAATAATTAATTTTAATATATGATAATAATACAATATTCCATACTGTATATATTACAGTAATTTTACTTTATTAATAAATAAAATACCTCATATTGCTCAGTCGATTTGAATTATATGTGATACCTAATATAATATATGCATACTTAATTTTAAATATTAAAATTTGTTTACCATTTAATATTTTGTCTCCTTTTCGTGAATTAAAATAATTAATTTTAGAATTGTTAACCATTGAATAATAATAGAACAAAATCATTATATCTAATCTACCAGTTAAATAAATGTCATATTTAATCATACTAACATAGTTAATCTTTATTTTTAATATTCGTTAACTAATGATTATTTTACCAAAATTGAATAACAATAAACAAAAAGTGAACTATATTAATTAAGTAAGTATTCATTATTAAGTAAGCCTTATAAATATATGAATATTGATATTTCATCTATATATTAATAATAAAGTATACTTCTAAAATATAGTAATTAACGAATAAGTATCATTCATTAATTTGTATTAACGTAACGCTTATATATATGCATATGATTAGCTCAAAAAGAAATAAAACTTATTTTTATTTTTAAAATATTTAACTAATAATTATGATATGGTCGTGTGTGTTATGGATGTTAATCTCGTGTAACACGTGTATTGACAGTGCATTGACATAGAAGTTGACGTACTAATGAAGAGATCAGGTGCCTCGAGCAGTGATTCTAGCAGCGTCGGAACAGACTTTGAGGTGATCGACAAGCATACGGATTCCTCAGCTCTATCTTCTCTGGAACACGAACTTCTCGACGTGAAGGCCAGACTCCATGATTCCGAACATCTTTTGGCCAATAAAAGTGCAGAAAATGCCCAACTTTACGATGAGATTTCTCATCAAGGTTTGCTTAGAAAAGAGACTGAAGATATAGAGCTTAATCTAGCTAAGAGTTCTCTTAAAGAGATTTTGATTTCGCTGGATAATGCAAAACAAGAAAACTGTGAGCTCTTAGCAAATTATGAACGAGTTAAACAGAATAATCTTGTTAGTTTAATTGTATATTGTTATTATACATTAAATTTATTAGAATTATAAATGTAATTTATTAGAATTATTATTATACATAAAATTCATATATTTAAATAGTAATTAAAATACTATCCTAATTCTTCGTAATTGTATTATTGTACAGTCGCAATCAAATGATGAACACGCAATTAGAGAACTCGAAGAAAAAGTAACTAAAATTAATGAAGAAAGAATAAGTTTACAATCCGTTAGTGTGGTCACTATTTAAACACTATTAGCTGGTGTTAAGTGCCGGGGGTAGGTACCGGGTGTTTATATCAAATAATTTTAAAAACTAATATTTTTCGTATTCAAATTATCGTTGAATAAATCAATTATCTATTTTTTGTAAACATTATATAAACATGTAAAACCATGATTTTAAGACAATTTTAATGATATATTAATTTATAATAATAAAATAACTGGTGTAATAAAATTATATATTATATTTGTATATAAACAAAGGATAAATATCTGTAATATATAGATATTTATACATAGTATGCATGTATATTCCTGTATCTGACTTTTATATTTAAATTATTTGTAATCCTACTGGTAAATTAAAAATATTAATTTATCAGTAAAATTTGTTTCTGATATATAAATCCAGCTAAAATCACCCATAGTATTCAATATAATAATATAATTTTCAGAATATATAGATAATAACTAATTTTTTAAAATGTGATTAAATTATGAATACGATTTAATATACAATTATTTTATTTAAAAATCAACAATTTTAATATTAAATCATAAAAAAACATAATAGCTGAATTAAATACACACACACAAAAAGTTGTTTTATAGATTGATATAATTACTATTCGTTTATATAAAATAACGATAGTGTTACCTATATTGACATTATAGTTAGAGCTATTTATAACCTACTACTACCCGACATGCAAGTCTAAATCCCTATCTATTTACATTAAATCACATTATTAGATTCGAAGGGTGTGCCTATCCCCTTAATACCTCCATTATATATACACTATTATCTACTGCCCTCACAACGCACACACACACACACACACACACACACACACAATGAACACACGCGTAGGTATTGAATGAGAAGATTAGCGAACTGAGCGTGATTAAGAGTGAAATGCATCGCATGATGGCAGCCATGAACATGATGCAACAACAACTAGCCCAAGGTCAGTAATCGGGTCATCGTCACCCTATCGCAACTGTCCACTCGATCATTAGCCGTGCATCGTAGTGTCGTTAAAATAATGTTATGTAATGTTAAACTCATTCTAAAGCGTTTGAACATTTGTAAATAGAACTTGTATACATTTATAATAATGATTACCTCTGGTTGTACACTGAAACCTATGCCTAACACCAACTCTACTAACCATGAAGCTGAACTAGAGAATAAGAATCGTCCCGTAGTGGAGTCAGTGCCCACAGATGACATGAGTCGTGAGGCTGTTAAACAACTCTCTCAAGAAGTAAGGAGTCGAGATCTCGAACTAGAAGCACTCCGGTACAGTACAACGCTAGCATGTGTCTTAGCATAGTAATAGTGTATCTTAACTTATGTCTACTGTATAGTTATATACAATAGTGCGAACTATGTATGTTATTCTATTATGTGACTTAAATAATATATATATATATATATATACGGCTTGTATATTAAATTGAACCAAACTGTAATGATTCAAACATTGCTAATACACATGTACTACATATACACACATGTCGTACAGATCAAAGTGTAATTCTCTGACGGATATTCTACAATTGAAATCTACGGACGAGTCATCCGCTGATACCGCCCCCTCCTCCTCCTCCTCTACGGCCGCATCTCAACAGCCTGATGCCGATGCTGTAAGGAGGCTGATAGATGAACGAGATGATCAGAATCGTCAGCTGACCTCCCTACTAGAGGAACGCACCACCATCATCGCCGCCCTTAACAATAAACACCAGGAGGCTGTAGGTTTCCACGCCGAAGCATCTCGTCTCCTCACGGCCAATCAGGAACTCGTTAAAGAGGTCACCACTAATTATAAAACTTTGTAATAATAATAGCTTATAAAACTAATAATAATAATTATTGTTATATATATATCTTCTAAGGGACATAATTTCTATTTAATTTATAAAAAATTTAAGGGCGTAACCTTGCCGGCGTTTACATGTAAAAGATAGGGAAAAATAGCTATTTTTTAACAGGCTATATATTTTCTATTTATTAGTATTTTTTTCTAATTTTTATTTTATAGATAACATTCATCTCTAGTTATATAGGTACACCATAAAATAATAAATGTATTATTAATTAAAGAAAAGTTAATTATAATATTAAAATTATTTAAAAATAAATTTATTACCAATTTTGTTATATTATTTTTCAAATAATTATATTAATAGATTATATTTACATTAGCTTACATACCTATATAATAATAACCATATATTAGGTATAAACTCAGAAATTAAAAAGATAAAAATGCCCCTTTAATTTTTGTATAAGTACAACATCCATATTAGTTTCTGAATGGTATGAAAGGACCAAAATAATAATATTTAACAATATATATATATATATGTATATAATACCCATGATCAGGTTGCACAACTAAAATGGCAGCACGAGAAGAAGACCATGATGAAGGATGCCGCTCAGATTCAACTAGTGAACCTACAACAACAACAACAACAGCAGTCAGCACACACCGATGCCAGTACAGATGTACCTAGAGATGATATGCAACATGAGTCGCATGATTCCAGCGATCTCCTCAAACGGTTACATCAAACCGAATCCACAGTGGCTCTACGCAACGAGGAAATAGTGCAGGTTATTCACACTTTAGTTAGCATACCTTGTTAGCATAGCTAGTTATAGTATAGTATAGTATAGTATATACTATGGTATAGTATAGACTATACTGTATAGTATAGACTATACAGTATAGACTATAATGTATAGTGTAGTTATAATAACTCCATTCCACCCTATTGCCACCTCCTCCAATAGAACCTATCATCAACTCTCTTCTCTGATGCTGCACCTAATAGCTACATATATTAGTTATCTTAGCTAAATATCATAGCTAGTTTTAGTATAGTATATTTACCATAGATTCACCATACCACAACCCCAGTACCACCCCCTCCTATAGAGTGTAATATTAACCCTCCTCTCTGTTACTTCACCTTACAGCTACAACATAAACTGAAGAACCTCGAAGCTACCACAGAGCTAGCTGATGATATCCTCTCTTCAGATGAACGAAAGTTCAGTCTTCAACTAAATGTAAGATTACGTATATATTTTATTGATATCACTTTCTTTTTTACATCAGAATCGTATCAAATATAACCATATACATTATAACTCAGTAATATATATATACACATAGGTGATACAGTCGGAATTAGATGACGTAAAGAAGGAAAGAGATGAAATAAAGCTGAGGTCATCACAGGATATCCTACAACTGAGAGAGGAGGTGCGAGAACTGATGAGGAAAATTGCAGACCTAGAGCTACAACTGAAGCTCTCTAAAGAAGGTAATACTAGTACATCCATAACCATACTTGTGATGGTAGTAGCATCGATATAAAGAAAGTGGATAAGCAAGATAAACTTGATCATTATTATCAATATAAATATAAATAAATAATAATAATTTTAAATTTAGTAGTAGGTTACGAAAGCAGAGCATCTATCGCAAATTGCCATAGATTACATTTAATTGCTTATCCACTTTCTTTATATCGATGCATATCGTGGTAGTATAATTTATTAAGTCACAAAAATACAATTTTAAATAAATTATTCGGAAATGAGATATATAGTTATGGAGACATCCATAATAAAAAATAAATAACATTAATAAATAATAATAAAATAAACTGTTTGTAAATATATTTAGAGAGTGTATTGAAGTAATGCTATATCTTAACGTAATAGGTATATCTTAATAGTATATCTTAACGTGTACTGTATCTGTAGGTGAATCAGCTGCTTCATCTGATACATCTGCAGCAGCTGAGAGTTCAAGAGGTCAAATAGAAGCCCTCCAACGTGACAGAGAACAACTCCTCATCAACCTTAACCACCTCGAGAACATCAACCTTCAGTTCAAGGCCCAGGTAAGCCCCTCACTATAATGTTACCACCACACGTCATATAAGCATGCAGGACTATTGAAAGCTTAAATCGTATTAGGTCAAAACCTTAACATTTGCTAAAGGACAGATTTATAATCATAAAAGAAAATCAATATAATAATATCAGAGCATACATTACTAATTAGTACATTAATACATTATTAACACATTGTTAACACTCTGTTAACACATTCCTAACACACTATTAACACTTTGCTAACACATTTCATACACATTACTAGACTGAGGAGAAACACGACCAGCTGATTAAAGCGGACCGTGAACTACAGCGCCTGCGTGTCCACCTGGTGGCTATAGAAGACAACTACACTAAAGACGCCATCAACAACGAAACTAGAGAGGTCCGTCCCTGTTCTCTCAACCCCTGTTCTCTCAATCCCTGTTCTCTCAATCCCTGTTCTCTCAATCCCTGTTCTCTAAACCCCTGTTCTCTCAATCCCTGTTCTCTCAACCCCTGTTCTCTCAACCCCTGTTCTCTCAACCCCTGTTCTCCTATTCACCGTTTACATTACAATAGGTGGCGTTACGCTCTCGACTGGCTGATACGGAACGGCAACTTGAAACAGCTGTTCACGGAGTAAAGAGTGTCAGGTTCGTGTTACGTAAGGTAATGCCACAGTTTACATGCACCAGATAGGCAATATAGCTATTTTCTAATGGTCAATGTAAATTAGTGATTACAAAGGTGTAATACTTGATTTATTCACATGATAAATTACATTTATTTAACTATAAACATATATTCAAATCTTATATTCAAATCTTATATCCCTCTATATATGTTGATGAACTTGTATTTCTCTGTACATTATCTATACTAAACACTAAATGAATGTTACTATTATCACAGTGCCCAATCTACTGATAGAGTTAACAACCTCACAACTAGAATAGAATCTGTATCTAGAGATCTCGAAACCACTGCGAAACAATTGAAAGTATCGAAACGTAAAGAAAATGAAACTTCTACATCGTTGTGTAACCTCCAAATGGTTCTAGAACAATTCCAGAAAGGTTAGAACTTAATCTTCCGATTTGAAACTTGCGTTTAAATTCGACTATTATTTAAGAACGAGAATTACAACAATCCACCGAAACGGAGAGATATAAACGTGATCTGCAAGTGTCCACTAATGAAAACACTGAACTTACGAAGAGATTACAACTTATTCAGGTAACCGCTAACAGCCACACCTCTCCTATAGTGGCCTGACTAACTGTACTTGTATAAAGTCCATCACTACACTATTGCTTGACTCCTGTACTATTTCCCCCACCCCCCTACTATAGATAACACTGAAGGACAATGAACAAGCCCTAGCAGCAGCCCAACGACTATCTATAACACTGGGGGACCGCGATGAAACTATATCTGCGCTAAAGGAACAGGGTCAGTAGTGCACACGTGTGTGTGTGTGTCGCATGTCACTTATATGTGTGTGTCGCATGTCACTCGTCTTTAGTTAATCTCAGCTAGTAATTCTGAGCAAATCTGCGTCTCGAGTTACTTCCTCAGATTTTCTAACGTCAAGTTAATGCACGTGTGTTGCGTTTGTCTGCATCCATTATGTAGTTCATGTCTATTGCATCCATTATACTATCACTGCATGTATTATTCATCGTATTTGTTATATTAACTGCATCTATATTATCTATTGCATCCGTTTTATCCAATATATGAATACTAATATATTTACTATTCTTTCCTATCACCGATCTAAACCGTGTGTATCATTCAATCACGCCGATACGATGACTACCTGATGAATACACCATAGTTACCCCCCCACCCCCGTGTTATTATTGTACGTGTTACCACCCCTCTCTCTCGAGTGAGAGAGAGATTGCATGTTGCACCTGTGAGTATTACATCAGGTACTGACGTGTCACTCGTCTGTCAGTATCTCTCGCGATGCTCATAGGTAGATATTGTGTTTGCATCTTGACCCCCCTCCGTGACCCCTCACACCCAGCATGTCTTTCATATCGTTATCTCGTTCTTTTCGTCGTTATATATATACATTATGTTTATAAGTCTGTCATCTATATTAAGTGCTGAACTATATAACAGGCGATTTACATCGAGATGAACTTAGCTGTAAAAATGATCAAATTTCTAAACTCAAAGTTTCTCACGAATCACGAATTGAAAAGTTTGTAATCTAGGATATAAATATAGTGCACGTTTTAATATAAAGTAATTTATGTTATTCATTTATAGAGTAATGATAAAGAATATGTTAGTTACTTATTTCCATTCGCCACCCAACAAAAAGAAAGAAGTTATTGATCTGATTTGCAAAATGTTAAATTTCAAACCCGAAGAGTTAAATCAGGTATATATATAATCTATTATTTCTCGAAGCAAAGATATGTCCTTGTATCTATTTATATGAAACAAATTTGCACGCTGAATAGTTTTAAATATAGTTGGAAATACTATTGTTTTAAATAATTTCAATAGCGAATTGTTTTTAAAATTGACATGTAAACAAATATAAACTAAAAATAGAATTACAATAAATAGTTATCAGTACAGGTGGCGCCATTTTTCATTAATTTCACAAATTCATTAGAGTGACATATCTTTCGTTCGGAAAATCTTTAATAATATATTGTGTATAATGTGACATTTATACATGATGTTATGATAATTTAATACAATTGTTGATAACAATATTAAATATGCACATAGATCAAATTTATTTTAATATTTTTAATAAATTAATTACAATTATTGTGGAAATCAGTAAAATGTATTGTATTATATTAAATTATATCAATAAATTAAATTAATAATATAACATTTTAAAACTAATTAATAAATTTCAAATAAATGCCTCAAAAATTATAATAATATTTTATTATCTATTTTCCAATTTAATCAAATATGTTTAATTTAACATAAATTTAATAATTTTCTAAATTCACAAAAAGGTTCTATATAATACATAATACGATTTCATACATATTACTCATTTGTCTCCTTAATATATGAGTAAATTCTAATATATATATATATATATATATATTATAATTGACATATAGCATAGATAATAGTTATTTAATATAAATAATTTAATTTCAAATAACATTAATATCATTAATTTTAGTAAAATTATAATAAATTTAACACATTTAATAATATTATAATAATAATATAATTAATATGTATCAATGTTAATAAATATCATTCTGTATGTATCATAAGAAGTATTCTCAATTAACAAATTATAATTAATATCATAGATTTATAATTTGTTTATAAAATTATTATAATTAATTAGCATTATAAATTCATCTTATATTATCAAATTATAATATTGATATATAATTCAATAGATCGGAACAGAGTCTTCTGGCTGGATGGGAAAGTTATTTAAGAATACAGATCAGAAATCTGCGAAATTAGATGGGGTAAGCATTTCACAAACACCTCCTCTATCTCTGATATCACTTAAAATTAAACTTATAGGTATATAGATATTATTATATAGTTATATACCTATATATATATATATATATCATTACATTATTATTCCGATGGATTTGGCAAATAAAAATGTAAAATTAATGTAAAGTAACAATTATCTTTTCACTATAATCAAGTATATCCCATACATATCTATATATCTATATGAAGCATTACAACATGCTGCACACACACAGACTTTCTCCGAGCTGTTCGTGCAGTTCCTCGAAGCTGAGTCGACGCCTCTTGACGCCGCACCGACTCTAGAACTAAACAGGAAGTTGTCGTCCTCCTCGTCACTAGACGGCAAGACCCCGTCGTTCTCGTCCCTGAACGCTAAGAAGGTAGCTAAGCAGACCGCCGCCGCTGCTTCGGTTCCGCTCCAGATCACCGGCTCTCACACACTGATAACCCCATTACCATTATCCTCCTCCTCCTCGTCACGAAGAACAGCCTCCTCAGCCTCCCTGTCCACGATGAACGCTGAGTCGTCGATACTGAAGGATGTCCTCGATAATAATTGATAACCCCCGCCCCACCCCGCCCCCCCCCACCCCCACCATGTGTACTCTTATTACTACGTATTATAATAAATGTATTATTTCAATATACTATATAGTTTATTTGACTCAAATGTAAATAACTAAAATATTCAAAATCAATATAGATTATTGGTTGTATAATAGATATTTTAAGCAATAATATAGTCGAAATATATAATCGAAAGTATAAAGTATGAATATATGTTATAGAAATAAACAAAGAATAATACGAAATTAAAAAATAATGAACAATTATTAGAATGTAACCTTATAAATCGGTTATTAATATAAAATATATTAATTAATTAATATTATGATATATCTAAACTGAATATAATAATAATATTTACCTTAAAATATCTAAATCAAAGACTAGATCAATGCATAATTAGATTATTTGAATTACACATTTATATTTTATTTAATATTATTTTATACACAATATGTAGTGTTTAAATATTTAAACATAGAAATATTATATAAATTAAAAATATAGATCTATATATAAATATAAGACACTATATAAATAAGTATAAATTTACAAAATAGTATGGATACATGTGGTGAATAAGCTTACAGATATATATATTATTGAATTGTAATTTATTTAAAATATTTAGTTCTTAAACATTACATTTATTATTATTATAAAAAGATAAAATTTGAAGAAAAATCCTATAATATATGAAGAACATGGCTTATAAATTATAACTTACATTAATTTACTTGTACAATGGGAAATTTATCGTTTTATAAATATTATTGACAACTTATATAAGATCAAATGAAGTACTTTAAAATATACCTTTTAATTCAAAAACGTTTCTAGAAGTATAAATGAGACGCAAACAATTCCATGAACAGACATATTCAGCTATCGTGATCTCGTAATGAGGACCGTTCAGTTCATTCATTAATCTAAAAAAATCAAATAGATTAGTCAATAAAAGGCAATCTTTAAAAACTAAACTCACAAATTGATACATTTCTTTACAAAAGAAATATTAAAGATAAACTTACAGATATCAGAATGACTAATAACAAAATAATAATTAAGTAATCACAATATTTAATAGACCATTAATCGTAATAGTTAAAGATATCAGAATGACTAATAACAAAATAATAATTAAGTAATCACAATATTTAATAGACCATTAATCGTAATAGTTAAAGATTTCCTGATCAGTATCGGCATAATAAGAATCATGGATAAGAAGAACTATAGTATATTTACATTGAAATAATGAGTCTAAAGAATAAGGTATATATATAAACTAATAAACCCAAACATTAAGAAAATAAAGAGTACAGTTAAAGTAGATTGGGTCAAAATCAATGAGAGGATATCAAAAACATCTTAATCATACTAAAGAAAGAAAGGTAACCACCATCGATATAAAGAAGACTTTCTTTATATCGATGGTAACCACATAGTAAAGCAGTTAACTTTACCTAAACGTAACAAAGTATCTAGTATTAAAGATAAAATATAGGAATAACTGATAATATATAGGTACCTAACAGCTGGATCAAATATACATAATTCTAAACACAAAGTAAATAATGATAATTAAATATTAAATAAAATGGAGCCGATTGATAATGCAGGTTAATGAAGGTTATCTATTGGATAATATACAATACTAAAAAGTTAAGTTGAAGATGCATTCAAAGGGGTGAACATATATTAACTTTTGAAAGTATAGCCACAAAATACCACCAGTATTAACAACTAACATATCATGTATTGATTTTTTTTTAAATATGAACAGAGTATGTACAAAAATGAAAATATTTAATATAATTATAACATGTAGGTTATAATACATGATGTATTGCAATAATATAAAATATATACAAAAAAAGCAATAATTGCAACGTATTTCGATGGGAAATAAGTTACTGGTTAAAGAATAACTAAATGAGATAGACAAATCTGTTTACAATCCCATAATATACTCTTCAATATTATGCTTTATCGAATAATGTCAGATACTCTATTCAAACAGGTAAACATATATAGAAGGACGATCATAAACTTAGTAATAGTTACTGATAATAGTGAGGACTCTCAGACAGTGACGATCGTCAGAGAACTATAAATCTATATATTATATATACAATGTTATACATACAATGTTTATAATTTAAATACTATATTATATACTGTATATACATGTATATACTATACCGTAGACATATACAACTTTATATATATATATATATTATTGTATTTTCAATAAAGAATATAAATGTCATCTTCTAGATATATATATATACATATATCTTTATGTTATATTATGTTTATAAATTATTCTTGATATTTATAATACGTCTATATATAGTATTATCATTAATTATATTACTTCGCATGATACTATATAGAATATTATTATATTATCCTACCCACATGCTTCCATAAAGAAGATATATCTTGTTAAACCAAACTACATATATATATATATATATATATATATATATATATATATATATATATTATATATAAAACTACATATATATATATATATATATATATATATATTATATATATATATATTATATATATATATATATTATATATATATATATATATATATATATATATATATATGTAGTTTGGTTTAACAAGATATATCTTCTTTATGGAAGCATGTGGGTAGGATAATATAATAATATTCTATATAGTATCATGCGAAGTAATATAATTAATGATAATACTATATATAGACGTATTATAAATATCAAGAATAATTTATAAACATAATATAACATAAAGATATATGTATATATATATCTAGAAGATGACATTTATATTCTTTATTGAAAATACAATAATATATATATATATATATATAAAGTTGTATATGTCTACGGTATAGTATATACATGTATATACAGTATATAATATAGTATTTAAATTATAAACATTGTATGTACAACTGTTGGTATCCACAGAGGGATGTGGTATCCATACAAAATCATTAATAAATAAAATCTACAAATCTTTGTAAATATTTATAATCTTGAACTATTGATTGGGATTGGTTATTGATTTTGTATTAATTATGACAATTCATTTAATTTCATATTTAAATTTAAATTAATTGTAAATGTGGATAACGCCTCGCTGATAATGTATGTTATATACTATATAACTTATATATCTTTAAGATAATCTTATATTATATAAGATTATCCTAAGTTTTACCTATATAATATATAGGTGTAATATAATATATATAATTAGACACGCCCACATTATTAGTGATAAACACTTCACTTGTATCTTAGCAGTCAAACCAATAGCACTTACGTTAATCTATAATAGATAATACTATATACCCCAAACCACGAAGAATCATCTGCAGAGTACTCTGGCAGATATCTTGAAGCTACCCAAAGGTAATACATCCTACATATAATAGTATACCCAATACATATATTATATATATATATTATACATTATATATTTAGGATAAGATTATCATAATCTTAATATATAAGTTATAACTCTATAGACGAACCAATTGATATATAATAACATATTACATGGTGACAGCGGTTGTTCTTTAACTAGATAGTTAAATAGTGATATTAGTTACGTGGTATTAAGATTTGGGATTAAAATCATAATTATAAGGCAAGCTTATTATTAGATTCGACATACATTAAGTACAGTGTACTTAGATTATTACATAACAAGTTGTTATTGTAAATTAATTAAAAATTAATTAGAAAAAAAAAAAAAAAAAAAACTAATTAAAAATTAATTAAATATATAAAAATATACATTGTATATTTATTACATAATAAGTTACTGGATATTATTAATTGTTTATTTTAATAGTGTATATAACTATCTTATGGGTAATTAATTTAATACCATAGAATAGGTTGTTTAATATATATATAAATATATTTATATTCACACAGAATTTACAGAAATAACATAATATTAGTACATTTATTATAAAAATGAGTGAATGTAGAATCCCAGAAATATTAATTGTAGATAAAATCAGAGGGGCCGAAATATATAAAAGATGGATACAATCTTATGAAATTTATGAAAATGCTAGAGAATTGGAAAACAAATCAGAAAAGTCACAAGTCGGTATATTTCTAAATACAATAGGATCAGATGGCGTAGATATATACAATTCATTTGAAGATGAAACTATCGAAGTAATGATAGATGAAAAAAAAACAAAATCCTCTGGTAAGAAAAACTTAGAGTGGATAAAAGAAAAGTTTAAAGCGTATTTCATTCCAAAAAGAAACTTGACATATGAAAGATATGTATTTTTTAAACGTGATCAATTTGAAAGCGAGAATATTGAATGCTACTATGCTGAATTACGAAAACTGGCTATGACTTGCGAATTCAAAGATTTGAAAGATTCATTGATCAAAGATAGAATCATCATAGGCATGATTGACAATAATTTACGCCAGAGATTCCTACAAGAAGTTAAAGGTAAAGAAATTACAGCCGAAGAGGTAGTCCAAGCTACAAAAATAAAAGAAACAAGTAATAACCAAATGCAGAAAATCAATAAGAAAGAATACGAAAATATTGATTATATTAACAAAAAAATCAATAAATATAAGAATAACGAAACTTATAATAAACCAAGCCAAAAGTTTAATAAAAAAAAATGCGGCAGATGTGATCGAATACATGAACCAAGGTCATGTAAAGCATTCAACACAAAATGCAATATCTGTAACAAGTTAGGACACTGGGCAAAGTGTTGTAAATCAAGGAGTGATAACTACAATCAGCGAACATACGAAACAAATGAAATTTGTTGTTCAAAAATAGACGAAAATTTTATATTTTTAGGCGAAATTAAAACTAACATTGAACAAAATAAATGGATAAAAGATTTAACAGTAAATTGTGAACAATTCGAAAAAGTTATTAAGTTTAAGATAGATACAGGCGCAAGCGTATCCGTAATGCCATATAATAAGTTATTACCAATTTTAAAGAAGACTAATATAATATTAAGAGGACCAAATAATACTGAAATTAATGCTAAGGGATACTTAGAAGCATTGATTACATATAAAGGTAAAACAATAAAAGAGGACATATTCATTTTAGAAAAACAAATGACAGGTTTACTCTCGAGAAAGGCATCAATAGAATTGGATATTGTCAAATTAGTAGATGCGCTAGATTGCCAGCTGGATCCTAAATTATTTGATGGATTAGGAAGTATTAATAGGAAATACAAAATTGAAATAAAAGAGGGAATAAAACCATATTCAATTAATGTACCAAGACCAGTTCCAGTACATCAACAAACGGAAGTCCAAAACGAACTACAGAAAATGATCGAATTAGGAGTAATCGAAGAAGCATGTGGTCCCACAGAATGGTGTAGCCCAATGGTTATTGCAAAGAAAGGAAACGGTAAAATAAGAATTTGCACAGATTTAACGAAGTTAAATGCAGCAGTGAAACGAGAGATACATCCTATGGCAACGGTCGAGGGTAGTCTAAGTAAAATCAAAGGAAACATTTTTTCAAAATTGGATGCAAATTCAGGGTTTTGGCAAATTCCATTAGAAAAAAAATGCTGGGCATTGACAACATTCCTAACGCCATGGGGGAGGTATTATTATAAAAAATTACCGTTTGGCTTAACCTCAGCTCCCGAAATATTTTGTAAAGAAATATCTAAAATCTTAAAAGACTGCAAGGGGCTAATCGTACACGTGGATGACGTATTAGTAATGGGAATGGATGCAGACGAACATGATAGAAATCTAAAAACAGTACTCAATAAAATAGTAGAATCAGGATTGACATTAAATAAAAATAAATGTGTATTCCGTAAAGAAGAAGTAGATTTCTTAGGGTTTAAAATTACCAGTAAAGGAATTAAAGCTGGACAAAAAGTCCAAGGAATCATAGATATTCCAACACCAACTAGCGTAAAAAGTGTCAGGAGTTTTCTTGGGATGATAAACCAATTTTCTCGATTTAACCCAAATATATCCGAATACAGTGCTCCATTAAGAGAATTGCTTAGGAAAGATTGTTCTTGGATTTGGGATACGAAGCAAGAAGAAAGTTTCAGAATATTGAAAGAAGAGTTACAGAATACGAAGACATTATCGTATTTCGATGTTAACAAGAAAACAATATTGACAACAGACGCATCGGATCACGGTATAGGTGCGATACTAACACAAGAAGACGAAAACGGAAACCGAAAAATGATTGGAGCAGCCAGTAGATCCCTAAGTGATACTGAGAAAAGATACGCAACTATAGAGAAGGAAGCGTTGGGCGTAGTATGGGCTCTTGAAAGATTTAACTATTATATAGTAGGTGCACCCATATACGTAGAAACCGATCATAAACCTTTAATAACTCTATTAGGAAGCAAAGAAATAGAGAAGGTGCCTATAAGAATCCAAAGGTACAGAATACGATTGATGAGATATGCCGTAAACATGAAATATATACCCGGTAAAAACAATATCATTGCCGATACATTATCAAGATACCCTTCGAAAGATACAGGGTGCGACCTATTAGAAATCGAAACCGAAGAGATGGCAAGTAGTGTTTTCGTACCTGGGGAATCATGTAAAATACAATCTATAATCAAAGCTCAGAATAATGATCCAGAGATAACATGGTTGAAGAAGAAGATTATTGAAGGATGGACAAAATCAGATTTGAAACATAATTTAGGTCGAAAATATTATAATAGCCAACAATATTTATCAACGATTAAAGGTTGCTTAACGTACCAGAATAGAGCTATTATACCTGTCAGTATGAGAAAAGAAATGTTAAGAAATATCCATATAGGACACTTAGGAATCACGAAATGTCTAGAAAGGGCAAAAAAGAGTGTGTTTTGGTTTGGTATCTCAAACGATATCGACAAGGAAATAAGGGAATGTATAAACTGCAATATAAATGCAAGGACTCAACGAGAACCTGTAAAGATAGTACCAGTACCTTCCAAAGCTTGGGAAACAGTAGGCTCAGACTTATTTCAATTCAAGCAACAAAAATACATTATAGTGGTGGATTATTATTCCCGATATATTGAAACGATGTTATTGAAAGACATGAGATCGATCACAATAATTTCGTCATTAAAATCAATATTTGCACGACACGGTATTCCTGAGAACATGATCTCAGATAACGGAACTCAATACAGCAGCGAAGAATTCAAAGAATTTTCCAAAACATACAAGTTTAAACATTTAACATCATCACCAAAATATCCAAAAGGCAACGGAGTAGCTGAAAGAGCTATACAAACGCTAAAGCAGATCATGGAGAAATCTGAAGACCCATATTTAGGTCTATTGTCATATCGAAATACACCATTATCTTTCGGTAGATCCCCAGCTGAGTTGTTAATGAATCGTAGATTAAATACGACATTACCAGATCTACTAAATCAAAATATGATGCTCGAAAAAGATCATGTTGAATTCAAAAAGAAGGTCATGGAGAAGAAACTCAAGGAAAAACAGTACAGCGACAACAAACTATCAAAAACTAAAAGAAGATTGGCACTGGATGAAGATGTCTATATTAAAGACATGGACAGAATGGGAACCGTAATACAATTCGATGATAACAATGAAAGAACGTACACAATAAAATCAAATGACAACACAATCAGGCGTAATAGGATAGATCTAGTACCAGTTGAAAAAAACACAATTGTTACAAGATCAGGTAGGGAGGTTAGACCACCTCAACGCTTGATTGAGCAATGAGGAGCCATATGCCTCATGGGATTTAAGGTGTAGAAATTTTAGATTAAAAATTTGGTATAAGGGTGTAATATAATATGTAACAAAATATATAATTAGACACGCCCACATTATTAGTGATAAACACTTCACTTGTGATTATTTAAGGTGTATAAATTTTAGATTAAAAATTTGGTATAAGGGTGTAATATAATATATATAATTAGACACGCCCACATTATTAGTGATAAACACTTCACTTGTATCTTAGCAGTCAAACCAATAGCACTTACGTTAATCTATAATAGATAATACTATATACCCCAAACCACGAAGAATCATCTGCAGAGTACTCTGGCAGATATCTTGAAGCTACCCAAAGGTAATACATCCTACATATAATAGTATACCCAATACATATATTATATATATATATTATACATTATATATTTAGGATAAGATTATCATAATCTTAATATATAAGTTATAACTCTATAGACGAACCAATTGATATATAATAACATATTACAATAGGTAAAACTTAATTCCACTATTATAGTGACTATAAAGACTCGCCCATACCAACAAATAGTTAAATCAATTTCATGTTAATCCAATTAATGGATAAATCATTTATATGTAATTAATAATTATTTATAAGTAGTTATAATTTAAAATAACATACATTCGAATGATCATTGATGTTTTACATAATTTACCTTTTATAATATGATAATGTGTTCTATTAATGATACATATATCAAGTATATTACACACATTTGTATAATTATTATAATATTAAATTTACATTCAAATTCATATTCAAATTGAATGTGACATTCTACATATTTTAAATTCAATTTTTGAATTTGTAAAAAAATTAAAAAAGTATCATTAATAATTATAACTAATATAAAAGTATATAAATTGGTAAATTAAATATTTGTTACTAATTGTATTAAGAAATATGTTGTTTGGTAACAAATTATCTATAATTTTATAATTACCTATATAACTTATTTATTTGTATAGTTCATCTATAGATGGCGCTAATGATATTAATTAATAATAATATATACAAATATTTGTGTAACGAAAGATATATTTATTTATGTTATATAACACTTATTCAAAAAGGTGTACTTCGATTTTATACATAAAAAATAACAGCGCCACCTACATAGGTTACATTTTCATAAATATGTGTTGTTTATAATGTAAATTAGTATCAAACGATAAATTAACAAACGACAAATATTAAATGTAAAATTATATGTTTTTAAATTATTATTTCTAGGATGAATACTAAACGATCATTACTAATATATAAAAAAAGAAATAGAAAATATTTTTTTTTAATTCTATACATATCCATATAGTGAGTAAAATCTAATTTATATTGCAAGTAATTTAATAGAGCATTGACACATTTTTGTATTGAGACCGCGTTTTAAAAAAATTTTATACACAACATAATTCTTTAAAGTTTACTTATAGTGTTAAATTAAATACTGCAAAATTTATGTTTAGAGCAAGAAATCATTCTCTGCCATCAAACTTACAGAATCTATTCAAGGTTAAGGCTTATGATAATCTTCTCTTTCATATAATTAGAATTAGAACCCAACGAAAACTTTGTTGTTTATCTAGTTCAGGGCCACAATTGTGAAATAATTTAACAAAATCTATGAATTAAAAATAGTATATATGAATTTAGTACTAATTATAAAAAGGTTTTGATAAATTTGTATGATGACAATTAAATTAATACCTAACTTGATAAAATAGATAAATAATAATATTTTATATTTTATAAATTATTTTTAATTTCATTTATATTAATTGACTAATGATATTAATTGACCATTGATACTTTTTATATTGTTTTAGTTTTATTTTTGTTATTCATATTTATTTCACATTTTATTTTATTTATTTTTTGATATAATATAAAATTCCAAAAACATTTTCATGTTCTTTTGACATAATATAAAATTACTATCTTACTTTACTTATTAGTTTAATTTTTTTATTATTTTTTGACATAATATATTTTACCAAACATATTTTACTCTTTTTACATTCATGACTTAATATAAAATTAATAATAACAACACATACTTTACATTCTTTTGCTAAAATATAAAATTATGAAAATTTGAACTTTTGAATTATCATAAAATAATTGAAAATAAATGTTTATACTAATTAAATTTAATTTAGAATATTAATTACAAATATTTTTTATTACGTATTAGATTATTATTGTGTAGTAATTGTATTTATATTTGTATGTTAAACTATATATTTATTTATGTTTTGTCTTATTATTTATTTGTTTTGTTTTTAGTATTTTATTTTATTTTAGTTATTTTATTTTATATGTCTTACCTTAAATTTTATTTATTACATGATGAATGACATTATGAGGAAAATTAAAAATGTATTTTTAATAGTATTTATAATAAAATATTACCATTATAAAAGTAATCTATTAGAATAACACATTTAATAACGTTAACTTTATTTTATATTGTATTTTTTTATGACGGAGTGGCTGATGTGTTTGTGTTAATGTGGATATGGTACCTATAGAGGAAAAGGATATACTTGTAGTGATATGCAAGTATTGTCAGTGTTCTTATTCTTGGAACAAATATGATCCCTACGGCATTGGACCTGATGCACCCATATCCCCGTATTTGATACACTATCTATCTTCATTATTTCAATTACTGTTGGCTTTTCTGAATATAAATTTAATAATTTAATATCTCTTATTTTTTATAAATGTATTATTCTAATAGAAAACTAAATAATTAAATTTGTATTGATAATTATCAAAATTAATATTTTTCTTTTATATATAACTTTTACTAACTTTAATCTTAAAATTTTATTTTATTAAATCTATTTTAATTTTACTTTTACTATACTTTTCTCCTCATAAATATTCTTTAGGAAAGTTAAACTGGTAAACAACTAGATAAGCATCGCGCTTCTTCGTTTACCATGATCATGCCTAATATTCTGATATTAATATATATATATATATATTTAGTTATATTAATATCGTGATTAAATATAATCAACAATATTTTATATATATTTATATGGAGGTACAGTAAATAAATAAGAATGGCCGTCAATAAGATGATTATCTCCTACACTACGTACAACAGATGTGAACACCACCAGCTGTTCGAGCAGGATGACCT
Source organism: Osedax fenrisi (assembly GCA_964019155.1). NCBI lineage: Eukaryota > Metazoa > Annelida > Polychaeta > Sabellida > Siboglinidae > Osedax > Osedax fenrisi. Next base: position 22,818,973 of record OZ025240.1, on the reverse strand, counting down.
GTATTAACCCCGTGGGGTATGCGTTCACCATCTCAGCCGTGGTTCTCGTTCAATCTCTCCTCGTCAGCGGTTATACTTCATCGGTTTGTCAGCAGCAACAGTGTCAGTATTTTTAGCAGCAGTGTCAACAGCATTGTCAGTATTGTTAGCAGCAGTGTCAACATTGTCAGCATTGTAAACATTGTACACCCCGCCCCCCCCACCCCCACCATGTGTACTCTTATTACTACGTATTATAATAAATGTATTATTTCAATATACTATATAGTTTATTTGACTCAAATGTAAATAACTAAAATATTCAAAATCAATATAGATTATTGGTTGTATAATAGATATTTTAAGCAATAATATAGTCGAAATATATAATCGAAAGTATAAAGTATGAATATATGTTATAGAAATAAACAAAGAATAATACGAAATTAAAAAATAATGAACAATTATTAGAATGTAACCTTATAAATCGGTTATTAATATAAAATATATTAATTAATTAATATTATGATATATCTAAACTGAATATAATAATAATATTTACCTTAAAATATCTAAATCAAAGACTAGATCAATGCATAATTAGATTATTTGAATTACACATTTATATTTTATTTAATATTATTTTATACACAATATGTAGTGTTTAAATATTTAAACATAGAAATATTATATAAATTAAAAATATAGATCTATATATAAATATAAGACACTATATAAATAAGTATAAATTTACAAAATAGTATGGATACATGTGGTGAATAAGCTTACAGATATATATATTATTGAATTGTAATTTATTTAAAATATTTAGTTCTTAAACATTACATTTATTATTATTATAAAAAGATAAAATTTGAAGAAAAATCCTATAATATATGAAGAACATGGCTTATAAATTATAACTTACATTAATTTACTTGTACAATGGGAAATTTATCGTTTTATAAATATTATTGACAACTTATATAAGATCAAATGAAGTACTTTAAAATATACCTTTTAATTCAAAAACGTTTCTAGAAGTATAAATGAGACGCAAACAATTCCATGAACAGACATATTCAGCTATCGTGATCTCGTAATGAGGACCGTTCAGTTCATTCATTAATCTAAAAAAATCAAATAGATTAGTCAATAAAAGGCAATCTTTAAAAACTAAACTCACAAATTGATACATTTCTTTACAAAAGAAATATTAAAGATAAACTTACAGATATCAGAATGACTAATAACAAAATAATAATTAAGTAATCACAATATTTAATAGACCATTAATCGTAATAGTTAAAGATATCAGAATGACTAATAACAAAATAATAATTAAGTAATCACAATATTTAATAGACCATTAATCGTAATAGTTAAAGATTTCCTGATCAGTATCGGCATAATAAGAATCATGGATAAGAAGAACTATAGTATATTTACATTGAAATAATGAGTCTAAAGAATAAGGTATATATATAAACTAATAAACCCAAACATTAAGAAAATAAAGAGTACAGTTAAAGTAGATTGGGTCAAAATCAATGAGAGGATATCAAAAACATCTTAATCATACTAAAGAAAGAAAGGTAACCACCATCGATATAAAGAAGACTTTCTTTATATCGATGGTAACCACATAGTAAAGCAGTTAACTTTACCTAAACGTAACAAAGTATCTAGTATTAAAGATAAAATATAGGAATAACTGATAATATATAGGTACCTAACAGCTGGATCAAATATACATAATTCTAAACACAAAGTAAATAATGATAATTAAATATTAAATAAAATGGAGCCGATTGATAATGCAGGTTAATGAAGGTTATCTATTGGATAATATACAATACTAAAAAGTTAAGTTGAAGATGCATTCAAAGGGGTGAACATATATTAACTTTTGAAAGTATAGCCACAAAATACCACCAGTATTAACAACTAACATATCATGTATTGATTTTTTTTTAAATATGAACAGAGTATGTACAAAAATGAAAATATTTAATATAATTATAACATGTAGGTTATAATACATGATGTATTGCAATAATATAAAATATATACAAAAAAAGCAATAATTGCAACGTATTTCGATGGGAAATAAGTTACTGGTTAAAGAATAACTAAATGAGATAGACAAATCTGTTTACAATCCCATAATATACTCTTCAATATTATGCTTTATCGAATAATGTCAGATACTCTATTCAAACAGGTAAACATATATAGAAGGACGATCATAAACTTAGTAATAGTTACTGATAATAGTGAGGACTCTCAGACAGTGACGATCGTCAGAGAACTATAAATCTATATATTATATATACAATGTTATACATACAATGTTTATAATTTAAATACTATATTATATACTGTATATACATGTATATACTATACCGTAGACATATACAACTTTATATATATATATATATTATTGTATTTTCAATAAAGAATATAAATGTCATCTTCTAGATATATATATATACATATATCTTTATGTTATATTATGTTTATAAATTATTCTTGATATTTATAATACGTCTATATATAGTATTATCATTAATTATATTACTTCGCATGATACTATATAGAATATTATTATATTATCCTACCCACATGCTTCCATAAAGAAGATATATCTTGTTAAACCAAACTACATATATATATATATATATATATATATATATATATATATATATTATATATAAAACTACATATATATATATATATATATATATATATATATATATATTATATATATATATATTATATATATATATATATTATATATATATATATATATATATATATATATGTAGTTTGGTTTAACAAGATATATCTTCTTTATGGAAGCATGTGGGTAGGATAATATAATAATATTCTATATAGTATCATGCGAAGTAATATAATTAATGATAATACTATATATAGACGTATTATAAATATCAAGAATAATTTATAAACATAATATAACATAAAGATATATGTATATATATATCTAGAAGATGACATTTATATTCTTTATTGAAAATACAATAATATATATATATATATATATAAAGTTGTATATGTCTACGGTATAGTATATACATGTATATACAGTATATAATATAGTATTTAAATTATAAACATTGTATGTACAACTGTTGGTATCCACAGAGGGATGTGGTATCCATACAAAATCATTAATAAATAAAATCTACAAATCTTTGTAAATATTTATAATCTTGAACTATTGATTGGGATTGGTTATTGATTTTGTATTAATTATGACAATTCATTTAATTTCATATTTAAATTTAAATTAATTGTAAATGTGGATAACGCCTCGCTGATAATGTATGTTATATACTATATAACTTATATATCTTTAAGATAATCTTATATTATATAAGATTATCCTAAGTTTTACCTATATAATATATAGGTAAAACTTAATTCCACTATTATAGTGACTATAAAGACTCGCCCATACCAACAAATAGTTAAATCAATTTCATGTTAATCCAATTAATGGATAAATCATTTATATGTAATTAATAATTATTTATAAGTAGTTATAATTTAAAATAACATACATTCGAATGATCATTGATGTTTTACATAATTTACCTTTTATAATATGATAATGTGTTCTATTAATGATACATATATCAAGTATATTACACACATTTGTATAATTATTATAATATTAAATTTACATTCAAATTCATATTCAAATTGAATGTGACATTCTACATATTTTAAATTCAATTTTTGAATTTGTAAAAAAATTAAAAAAGTATCATTAATAATTATAACTAATATAAAAGTATATAAATTGGTAAATTAAATATTTGTTACTAATTGTATTAAGAAATATGTTGTTTGGTAACAAATTATCTATAATTTTATAATTACCTATATAACTTATTTATTTGTATAGTTCATCTATAGATGGCGCTAATGATATTAATTAATAATAATATATACAAATATTTGTGTAACGAAAGATATATTTATTTATGTTATATAACACTTATTCAAAAAGGTGTACTTCGATTTTATACATAAAAAATAACAGCGCCACCTACATAGGTTACATTTTCATAAATATGTGTTGTTTATAATGTAAATTAGTATCAAACGATAAATTAACAAACGACAAATATTAAATGTAAAATTATATGTTTTTAAATTATTATTTCTAGGATGAATACTAAACGATCATTACTAATATATAAAAAAAGAAATAGAAAATATTTTTTTTTAATTCTATACATATCCATATAGTGAGTAAAATCTAATTTATATTGCAAGTAATTTAATAGAGCATTGACACATTTTTGTATTGAGACCGCGTTTTAAAAAAATTTTATACACAACATAATTCTTTAAAGTTTACTTATAGTGTTAAATTAAATACTGCAAAATTTATGTTTAGAGCAAGAAATCATTCTCTGCCATCAAACTTACAGAATCTATTCAAGGTTAAGGCTTATGATAATCTTCTCTTTCATATAATTAGAATTAGAACCCAACGAAAACTTTGTTGTTTATCTAGTTCAGGGCCACAATTGTGAAATAATTTAACAAAATCTATGAATTAAAAATAGTATATATGAATTTAGTACTAATTATAAAAAGGTTTTGATAAATTTGTATGATGACAATTAAATTAATACCTAACTTGATAAAATAGATAAATAATAATATTTTATATTTTATAAATTATTTTTAATTTCATTTATATTAATTGACTAAAAATGTATTTTTAATAGTATTTATAATAAAATATTACCATTATAAAAGTAATCTATTAGAATAACACATTTAATAACGTTAACTTTATTTTATATTGTATTTTTTTATGACGGAGTGGCTGATGTGTTTGTGTTAATGTGGATATGGTACCTATAGAGGAAAAGGATATACTTGTAGTGATATGCAAGTATTGTCAGTGTTCTTATTCTTGGAACAAATATGATCCCTACGGCATTGGACCTGATGCACCCATATCCCCGTATTTGATACACTATCTATCTTCATTATTTCAATTACTGTTGGCTTTTCTGAATATAAATTTAATAATTTAATATCTCTTATTTTTTATAAATGTATTATTCTAATAGAAAACTAAATAATTAAATTTGTATTGATAATTATCAAAATTAATATTTTTCTTTTATATATAACTTTTACTAACTTTAATCTTAAAATTTTATTTTATTAAATCTATTTTAATTTTACTTTTACTATACTTTTCTCCTCATAAATATTCTTTAGGAAAGTTAAACTGGTAAACAACTAGATAAGCATCGCGCTTCTTCGTTTACCATGATCATGCCTAATATTCTGATATTAATATATATATATATATATTTAGTTATATTAATATCGTGATTAAATATAATCAACAATATTTTATATATATTTATATGGAGGTACAGTAAATAAATAAGAATGGCCGTCAATAAGATGATTATCTCCTACACTACGTACAACAGATGTGAACACCACCAGCTGTTCGAGCAGGATGACCTGTATTAACCCCGTGGGGTATGCGTTCACCATCTCAGCCGTGGTTCTCGTTCAATCTCTCCTCGTCAGCGGTTATACTTCATCGGTTTGTCAGCAGCAACAGTGTCAGTATTTTTAGCAGCAGTGTCAACAGCATTGTCAGTATTGTTAGCAGCAGTGTCAACATTGTCAGCATTGTAAACAGTGTCAGCATTGTCAGCAGCAGTGTCAATAGCATTGTCAACAGTGTCAGCATTGTCAGCAGAAATGTCAACAGCATTGTTAACAGCATTGTCAGCAGTATTGTCAATAGCATTGTTAACAGCAGTGTCAGTATTGTCAGTATTGTCTGTAGTGTCAGCATTGTCATCAGTGTCAATAGTGTCAGCATTATTAGCAGTGTCAACATTGTCAGCAGTGTTAGCAGTGTCAGCATTGTCAGCTGTGTCTGAATTGCCAGCAGTGTAAACATTGTCAGAATTCTCAATATTGTCAACATTGTCAATAGTGAAAGGGGTAATTGTCTCGATAAGCAACACTGCTTCTATAATTACCCTGGCATTGCCTATATCTGATAATAAATAAATAAAAAATAGTGTAAACAGTAATAACATTGTCAGCAGTATAAACATTGTCATCAGCAGTGTCAACAGCAGTGTTCTCCTTACTCCTTACTCTTTATTCTCCTAACTCCTTATTTACCTCCTTACCTAGTTCTTACTGTAACGTATATAAGTTCTTCATGGTATCCCATGTTGTGACCTTAGGTCAAATATCACTAATTAACTTTACTGTACATAAACATACCTAGATTAAAACTCGTGAATATATGTACATATGTAGAACTACGACTTGACTACAAAAGTAGCCCCCACCCTAACTTTATCAGCTAACGTTATGTGTTAACAGCGGCGGGATTACCTACTTCTAACTTCCTCCTTTCTTACTTGTTATTACTTGTTATTGACTTCTTCCTTAATTACTCGTTACCTTATTCTTATTTCTCCTGATCTCCCACCGCGTCCTCTTTACATTCTCCTTACTCACTTTCTCCTTATTTTCTTCTTCCCTTACTTAATCCTTAAGTCCTATGTACCTCTACCTCGCCACCTTCTTACTTCTTCCTTGCCGCCTCCTCCTAACACACCTTTTGATGTATACGCAATGTTTAATGTTGATTATTGGTATGCTATTTTGTATTAGTAGTATCTTTATAACAAATATATATGAATACCTGTAGATTACATATTAATATATATATATATATATATTATACCTATACAATTGTGTACAATGATCAACATTTTAACAATTAATCATTATACCTAGTCAAATATGACCTATATTGAACTAAGCACTTCTACGTTAACTACACAACACAGATAGTAACCACTCTAGAGAAAGCCTACAATCTGTGGTCGCGTCAGGTGGGCTACGTCGTGTCCTCCTATGATGTGTCCTCGATGCTAGCGGTGCTCGCCGTCTCCTACCTAGGGGATAGGTTAGATAGCAGTAGATCTCACTCTCTATGTCTTCGTAGTTATCAACTTCGCGAATGAAATCGCTCCCAGACATTACAATAATGTGTATAAATCATAATATTCAATAATATCTTTTATAAGAAGTTTTTTTTTATGATATCATTAATTTAGCTAAGCATATTCATCATCTGTTTACTTTTAATGGAATAAAATTAAGACTTATAATGCCTATTATTATATTAAATATAATGTGTATGATTCGTTATTAATTTATAAGTAGTAAGTTAACTGTATATTAATGTAAAATAACCGTTACTATATATATTAATCACTCGATTAGACATAATAGAGCTCAGTGGATTGGTAAGGGTTGTCTACTTATCTCAGTGGGATCTGTTCTCTTTGCTTCCACTCACTTCCTGTTCAAGTCTAATTATCAAGTTTATTCCTCTCTCTATAAATAATCACTGATTAATGAATATAGTTTATTATTCAGTATACATATATATATATATATATATATATATATACATTTATATATATATATTATAAATTTGTTAAAATATATATATATATATATATATTTACTAGTGATCTTAGATTTCAATGTTATAATGATCTTAATTATACTGTACTCTCTCCCATTACAGTCGTTATATGTCAACAATAAGTGTTCTCTAACAGGAGGTCAACTCCACGCTGACATCGTCGTTACTATGCAACAGTACGGCGGAAGTATCAGCAGCGTGTCCTTCACAGGACATAACCTCAGTGAAGTCATCCGATTGGCCGGTGGTAGTGTTTGTGATCGCGAAGCTCATGATCGGTGTAGGAGCTAGCCCCATCTATACGCTGGGACCCACTTATCTGTATGATAACGTTCCGAACAAATCTTATCCTTTGTACGCAGGTGATGATGTTGTGCGCACACCCGAACAATAATAGCCTCAAATGTTTACATTGTGCTATTATGCTGCTATTATGTTGCTATTTAATGTCTATTATGCTGCTATTAATTTTAAAAGTATATTATGCTGCTATTCTAATAATAGCAATATAATAGCAGCATAATAGCACATTGTAAACATTTGATGCTATTAAATATGCTGTTATGCTACTATTATGAGGCTATTACTGTTTACTGGGCATGTATACTTGTATTTCATTGTAGTTGTAGTGATAGTCCATTTATTTATTCAGAAATATCAAATTTCAAATGAATTATTCGTGAGTGAGAGATAATATTATTATAATGAAGTTATGACATCGAAATAATAAAACAAAATTTATATAAAATAAATCAATATAAATAGTTTGGAATAATATTAATAATAATTATTCATATGATTTGAGATTACAATATATCATCTATTATCTGTTATACATTTTTTATTTTTAATAATTTGAATAGTTAATATACAGTCACAGGATATCTGCTTACGTATATTTTGAATCGTTTGGTTTACCTTGAATGATTCATCATATTGAATTATGGTCTAGGAGTATATATGTAATTTTATAATCAAATACTCATTGTAAATTAATGATTTCAATATGAATATATCTAAATTGTATTAGAAAATATATTTCAATTCAAACATATTTATAAATATAATCGTATTTTCAATAAAATATATATATAAAGAAATACAAATTAAAAAAATGTCAATAATTATACTGATTAGAAGTTAGTTGTTTTAATGAATTAGAAAAATAACTAAATACGTGAAGGTACCATTATTACATAATACATTACACAGGTATTATGTATTCAATGACAGCCCTGGGTCCTGCACTGGGATTCTTCCTAGGGGCTATCTGTCTCCAACTCTACATAGTACCCTGGCAACGACCTTCAAGTAAGCTATCTCACCTCTAATACAATATGTATGATTGTTGTGCTTTATATAGGATGCCCTCAAGTAATCAACCTCCGTCTAGTTCAATGTGTGATAGGCCTCCTCCATATTAAATATGTGTACTTAGATATGATGTCAATGTATGTGTAGTGAATACTAATACAACTTATTAGTATCACACATCAAAATACATAATTATTTGTTAACTAAAGTTTAATGAAATTGTTATATTAAATAATTAAAGATAACATTAAGTAACTTGATAAGTAACATCAATACAACTATGTTATAATACCTTGCAAATGAACGAAACACAATCCGAACAATTATTATATTATATATATAATTATATTTTTAATATATTATATAATCTTAAAAGTTTATATCTATAACAAATATTTAATCTATTTTCTTTACATTTATTTTAATGCTCTATACTTTATTCTATCCTAGATTTAAATGAAGATTCACCTGAATGGATAGGAGCATGGTGGGTAGGCTATCTAGTATCAGCAACACTCATCCTATGTGCAGGTTACGTATAACTAGATGTATTAGCATAACTAGTACATGTTGACATTAGAGTATATACTGTATTGCGAAGTAGAATTTCCACACAAAAATAGAATAGAAATATAGATATATATATTTATAATTGAATTTGCTTATAATTAAATTTTGATATTAATTTTATCTTTAATAATACATATTTATAAATTATTAACATAATAATACTATTAAATAAATTTAATTAATAAATGTAGTTAGGTAGGTATATATATATTAGAGAATAACACATTATTATTCACATAATGTTTTGATTATAACTAATTACAATGCGAACAGGAATACCTTTACTGTGTTACCCTCCTGTGCTGAAGGATGTAGATAACAGCTCCACCTCTATCACAGCGAATGTTTCTGTAAAGAGGTTCACTTCTCTTAAAGGTTCTCTATCTTACTACCATGAAGGATAGTATTTAGCAGTATGTTATCTAACATGATAATATCATAGTATATAATAGTACACTTACTATGCACTGAATTGATTTATATTGATTTAAAATTATGATAAAATATAACCATTGATAAAATTATTATCATTTGTTAACGTATACTGTAAATTGAATGAATGAATCAATTTTATTTACCGAATATTGGCTATAATAATCGGAGGGATACCCAGAAGCTATGTTTAGCTTATACTAAGGATACCCTTAATATATTGAGTATAATAGTATACAATATATATATATATATATATATATATCTATGTACTACATTACTATGATATATAAGAGATTAGAATAATACCAATAATACCTATTAGGTATCATTACGTACATGTATTAAATAACACATTATATTTATTATTTTATTGTTTCGAGATAAACATTTATTGTTATTTGTTATTTTTGTGGAGTGCTTTCAACATATCAGGAACTTAGATTAAGTTTTCACTTATAACAAAAATACCTCCAATATCCATTCGAAGCCACCCTCATTTAAGGTATCCATGGATTTAACGATAGCGGATCATTTTTGTCATACAATTATATGATAATTAAGTATTGATAATAAATTATATATAATTATATAATGAACGTAATTCAATGTGCCTCGCAGATTTCACGAAAGAGCTGCATTCAATATTCACGAACACCCTCTGGATAATAGTGACATTGATCATGATCGTTGAACAGTCTATGATCACTGGTTTCGTGTTGTTCATCGCAAAGTACATACAGATAACCTACGACCAAACTGCCGCTAGTGCTAATATCTATACAGGTAATACTATAGAGGGGTGCAATTGCTAAATTAGTCATATCTACTGATAAATCTCTAATCATATATCAAATATTTACATATATATATATATATATACATATATAAATATATAGGTATTAGAATTAATGAAGTAACTAAAGTTTAATTTAAAAACTTAGTAACATTATTATCATACTCAATATACAATATATATTGTTTTAATTATTCATATGTGACTTCATTAAAATGTATTTTAATTGTATTTACTTATATAGAATTCTGTACATAAGTGCAATGTTACCACCTACAACCACTAGACATATACCACCATCACTACTAGAAATCTACCACCATCACATCTAGATACCTGTCACTAATACCTGCAACCACTACAATACACCTACCCCCACCACCTCTACTGTACACCTACTACCACCACTATTATAAACCTACCCCTCCCCACCACTACCACTACTGTACCCCACCACCACCACCACCACCACTAGTACAGGTGCAGTAGTGATACCCGGAGCTATAGCAGGCATCCTGCTAGGCAGTGTGCTGATGAGACTGCTATCTCCCAGCTGCCGGCGTATCTCTCATCTACTGTGTGTGTTCGGTAGCGCCCCTCTGTGCGGGGTGGTGGCGCTACTGTACGTGTCGTGCGATCGCAGCACCACCGTTAACTTGGCTAGTCTACGAGGCTTCTCTATAGCGTAAGTAAGTCTAACACATACGTGTATAACTAGGGTGATGTGACTCCTTTGTACATGTAAACCTTCTTTTCCTCAATTTATATATTTCTATCGATTACTAGAATTATTAGATATTTCCATTCTCAGTAGCAATAGAAACTAGCTTATATATACAGTGCACCTTGGACATAATGCTAATATTGTATATATATATATAATACTGTATCCATGTATTAACACTGATCCTGAGTAGCTTGATATCTAGTGTCACTGAATATATAATATAAATGAATAGCAATACCTTATACATAGGTATAATGAATAATTGCACTAATGATGTGCGTAAGGTTGCATAGTAAGTTCTACAAACGGACAGTTGATATCGTCAGCATCAATCTGTACAGCTTCCCATGCCATAAAGCATACCCTAAGTATACACACACACACCCACACACACAACCACACACACACACACAACCAGTAATGAAAGCACCGAGCCTCTGATGTCCTGCCACAACTGCGCATGTCAGCCTATCTACGCCCCCGTCTGTGTACTGAACACTAGTACTACGTTCATGAACGCATGTCAGGCTGGCTGTCTTAGCAAACACCACGATACCCAGGTTGATAGACCATCGGTTATGTTGCTAACTCTACCCGACGTGGTATTACTCTATTTAGACTATCTATAAAACGGCAATATAACATCTTGTTAAACTATTGAACTATATCAAATTAAATAATTAGAAATATTATTATTATTATTTATATTAATAGAAGTAATAGTAGTAGTTAATTCAAAAATTATTAATAGCAATATATATATATATATATATATATAATACTAATAATACTTATATTATGATTTAATATATATAATAAAATAAGTTATTGAGTTAATTTATAACCAATATATTTAAACAAATTGTACATGTAACAGTATGCTATTCAACATTATTATGAATTACATTACATAACATTACACAACATTACATAGACATATACTGAGTGTGGATGTGAACTCTATACGGCTTCTAAAGGGAGGTGTGCATCGTCTTGTGATAATCTCACTCCCTTCCTCGTCATTCTGTTCTTCACTCTGCTCACTAATCTTTGTGGACAGAACCCCATACTGTTGTTGACCTTAAGGTTATGTCCTGTTATATCATTACGATGAGGTTATATAACGAGGTAACTGTTATCTGAAGAAAGTTCAATTTAGTAAACCAGAATAAAATGTAATATTTTATATTTAATTATAATTTTATTATTTTCTCATATTTTACAATGTATTACAATTGGTATTGTATTTTACAATTGATAATACTCTAATTAAAATTAAATTAACCTAATTGCACCATATATCATTTTGTTTTGATTATTTTATTTAAGAAAATATGTATTTGAAATATAAAATTTATATATTTGCTATGATAAATTAGCTATTAAATTGAAATGCATGAAAATATATGAAAAAAGAATATATAACTAGTATCAGTTATTATAAAGATAATCATAATAAAATAAATTGTTTGACAAATTATATCAGCGTAATATTTGGAAAATATATTCTTAACTAGAAAATAAATATAAGTAAATTATATACCTAAATATACATTATACACCTAAATAAATAAATAAAATGTGTATGTTAACATGAAATTTATAATTTCAAATAGTAATAGATCATTAATTCTATGTTGTAATATTTTATAATACATTTAAAAAATATACAATACAACCAAATACACTAATCATTATGATATGTGAATTATTTATATACAAAAATATAATAAATTAAATAAACAAATAGAAATTAACAAATTATATATTTCTTTAAAAAAAAAGTATGTCTTCTGTTAAAACATATTTTGTTGTTTTATTTATTAAATACGAAACCTATTTTATTTTTTAATTATCTAATGTATTTCATAAATTATTAACTAATCTATTATTAATTTTATTTATAATTATATTCTCATAATAATTGAGAACGTGTAATTTTTTAATTATCTCTATTATAATTATCTGAAATGAAATTAGATATATTTATTTCGTTATAATTTTTTTTTTTTTTAAATTACGATATATTTTTAATCTTTAAAACTAAAGTAATTTTATATAATTATAATTAATATGTGAGGATTTGTAAAACATCTTGTATTAATATTATACTAAATAATCTCAATAGTCTATTTATCTACTAGACAACGTGATTTACTACAAATTATTGACTACATTATTTACTACATTATTGAAACATTTTATAAAAATTATCTAAAATATTTTTATTTTAATTATAATAAAATTTAAATATTTCTAGGATATCTAATATATATGTATTTAAATTATGTATATGTATATATTATTAATTATATTTATTTATATTTAATAAAGGGATGAATTAATACATTTGTTAAAAAAACAATCAATATAATACTATATTATTGAAACATTCTGAAATGATAGTTATACTCTTACTCCCAGCTTAGTACAGAAAGAATTATTGTCATCTGAAGTAACCAATAACACCACATATATTGTATTTGTAATAATAACAATTATATTGAAATTAAATATAATTATATAGTGATCATTATTTAATTTCAATAAATAAATGATTTTAAATATTTATAAACATATAACTATAAACATAACATTGTAAGAATATTTATAAATAGATTAATTTCAACTTTATACACAGATCAATGAAAGATCATCAGAGATCGTTCGGTTTAGGAATTCAAAACTTCCTTTCAAGAATATTAGGTTATGTATACTCACCTATAACTTACGATAATAATCAATATATTATATAATTATGATTATTAATCATTAAGGTGAGGCTAAATTTGCAAATAGTCACTTTGAAATAGTCATTAATCGTGAATTTGTGTAAAGCGCGAATATTCTCGGTTTATCGTGGATCAAACATATAAGATATCAGTGAATTTGCCAGTTCCGGTAGAATATTCAGTGTGGCCTCACCTCTAATCACATTATGCTTTTATAGTGAACATTGTAATGCCTATATCTGATAATAACAATAATTATTATGCTAACGCTAATTCTTAACTAGATTTGATAATATTACACTATTTTAAATATAACTATACTATACACTACATACAGCATTTATACCTTCACCTATATAACTATATTATACACTATATACAGCACTGATACCTTCACCTATATAACTATATTATACACTATATACAGCACTGATACCTTCACCTATATAACTATATTATACACTATATACAGCATTGATACCTTCGCCTATATAACTATATTATACACTATATACAGCACTGATACCTTCGCCTATATACTTTGGAGTGCTGTTCGACTCGACGTGTTCCATATGGTACGAGACTTGCGGTGAGAAGGGTACCTGCTACGAGTACGATGTTCAGCTGTTGGCTAGCCGACTGTTTGGACTGTGTATAGGCCTTAAGTGCGCTTCTTTATGCCTGTTGGTGGCGCTAGTGCTGTATTTCGAATGCGGATCTTCTTCGACTGATACGGATACGTGTCCTTCCGTTGAAGTTATTTCGATATCTAATATTTCAGATTTATAATATTTAAAATAATCCTATTATCTAAAAAATATTATATGAATTATTATTAATATTATTAATATTATTAATAATATTAATATTATTAATATTAATATTTATTATTATTTTTAATTTTATTTATTTCATTATTTTCAAAATTATTCAAATGTTATTGTTTAAGATTTTATTACGAATTAATTTTATTTTTTATACCGTGATAGTTTATATTTTTATATTTTTATGATTATATATATTCATAATATATATATATATATAATTAGTGCACCTTTATTAAATTATATTTAGATATATGAATCTACTTTAAAATGCAATTATCATTTGATAAAGATAATTAAATATAAGTAATATATTAAGTTATATTATTATATTATATTAGGTTAATAAAATTTAAATCTAATCTAATTAAATCTAAATAAATCTTATTTATTTTTATTTAATAATTATCATTACTCTAATGAATCATTAGTAATGCGGCATATTAATAGTGATATATGATAGGTGATATTCGATAAATATCTAATTTATAATACAAGTCGTTACAATTATGCCTTGGAGAACATAACGCAAGATTTATAAAAATAACATATTTAATAGATTTAATATAACATATTTAATATATATAACTAGAAATTAAGAGTGTCACTTATAAATTAATAACATTTTTAGATTCATAATAAAGCGATTTCACTAATGGTGTATTATTGGTCAGACAAAAGTGGCAAGTGGTATATTAGAGACTGTAGTGGCAAGTAGGGTCAGAAACTAGTGGGGCAGTTGAGACTCTTTACTCGATGAAGGTAAAACTGAGAAACTAGTGTCTCTGTTTTAATTAACAACTGGTATAATCATTGATTGAATGATAATTTATTTAAGCAAATACATAGCCGAAAATATAAAGTATAAATATTTGCTAATGATAACATACGCTATAGAAATAAACAAAGAATAATACGAAATTAAAATGTTTTACAGTTACCGTAAAAATAAACGAAAAACAATCGAAAGTAGAAATAAATCATATAGTAAAAATAAACGAAATAGAAATAAGATACATTATTTTGTATGTGGCATATCATTGATAAATAGATATGCACATACCTACAAATAGTAAGAGTATCACGATTGTGACGTATATTTATGATCCATTTCACGGGCGGAGCTTATTATTTGTGCATATAAGTGAGAGACAGACAGATCTGTCTAATGAAAAACACGCTACACCACAAGTTTCTTTTCTGCCACTAGTGCACTAGTGGCACACCCATGGGTGGATTAAATAATCAAATAAACCAGTTGCTAGATAAACTGAGATATTAGTGTATCGGTTTTAATGCAGTGAATACAAGTCTCTAAAAAACCAAAAAATACACCCTACTATGAGCTCACCTGTTATGTAAAATAACGAACCCAAGGTAATTAACTTACTAATAGAAAACAATAGGATATATCTAAGATTAGAAAATTCAATTAAATACGAATGTGTATTACATGTGCTCTGTAGATATATAATAGTTTAATAGAAATGGGAAAGGGGTAGATGTAAATTATGGATAATTATTATATCATTTATTTCTATAATTTTAATAAAAATTAACAAATTACAAATTAATAGCAGCATAATATACATTTAATGGCAACATAATAGCAGTATAATAGCACAATGTAAACATTTGAAGCTATTAATTATACTGTTATGCTGCTAATATGAGGCTATTACGGTTTGCTGAGTATATATATATATATATATATATATATATGTATAACTCTATTGATTTATGTGGTATAAAACTACTCACCATTTACAGAATGACTATATCTATTATATCAAGAATAGTAGTTATTATAAAGTAATTACTTTATAACTTTATATGTATATAAATAGTGTAAATGTTTATTAAAAATAGGTATTAGTATCACTGAAGGTATATATAGATATTTTGTAGGTAGGTGTTATATAGCTATTTGGTAGTATTATATTAGAATATAGAAAATATCCTGGTGATATATGGGAAAATATGTCTGTACATGATAATTGTCGAATATAGATTAAAATATTAAATTAAATAATAATGTTTCATATTAACCCATGGCCTCCTTTAGCTTCAGAAGCTAAATGAGACCATGATTAACCATGTTATTGATATTAACTTTAACCCTTTTTGATGCAATCTTTTATTACTAGATATATAATTAATATATTAATAGATATATAATATTAAATAATTAATACACTTATATAAGTATATATTACACTATTATAGTGACTATATTAAATATTATAATATATATGTAAGATTATGTAAATAATTTAGATTAGATGAACGATAATGTTCACGTTATTTCAAATGTTTTATAATGTGGTTACATATATTTGTATTTTACCTTACCTTACCGTTTGGTTATATCAATATAGCGACTATTTATATCGGGTATTCTTGGGCGCTAATTTATTGTAGGACGAAATAACTATATCTAACTTCCGGCAATTAATTTAAATTTGTGTTTTATATTTTCTTGATTATTATTATATGTCTAATAATGTAGTTATTAATATACAATATTATATTAATGCATTGATACAAATTAAAAAAGTACACATAATACTATAACATTATAGTAATTTATAAACTAATAATTACATACTTAATTGTTAATTTTAAAATTGTTCTTAATAAATTGTAAATATTTTTAAAGGTTTTAAAATTTATTTTATTTGTTGTATATTATTGGACATGCATTTAATTTAATTAACGTTCCATTTTCATTTACAAATTATAAGTTTATCATACCAATACCTATCTAATATCTAATATTGATCTAATTAATACCAACGTTATTATATTATAAATTGAGATAGATCAAGAACATTTTATTTTAACAAATTATTTAATTATAATTGAATTAATTATTAAATTAACATTTATAATATTTTCTTATAATCATTATAATAATGATTATAATCATTATAATAATGATTATAATAATTATCCGAATAATGAATAATTATATGAATATAAGTGTAATATATTTTATTTGTGTATAATTCTTATTTTTGAATAATAATTATTATAATTATAAATATAATTATATTAATTTATTTATTTAATAATTAATCATAATAATTGTTATACAAATTTTGAAAATATGATTAATATTAAATTTATTTATCATAATGGTTATGAAATCGGTTATTATATCTAATATTATATTATTAATATAATATTATTATAATATAATTATTATTATTATAATAAATTATTAAATAATTACATTTATCATATTTTTTTATTATTAACCATCATAATGATGATCATTTTATTAGGTACCTGGTCAAGAGCTTCCCGATTTATGCACGATTGGAACACCCGCAAAATTGTTTATTATAATTAGTCAATTTACAATAGCGTATGTTTGTTTATACAAACATTAATATTTTTGTTTTAGTTATTCTCACTTGTTTGGATTGGTTTTGTTGGGTTTAGTTTTGATATTGATTTTGTTATCTGCATTACATACCGAGTGAGCCTAACATATATATATATATATATATATATATATGTTAATGATAAGTTGTTGTATGTATGACATTCTCTATGTATATCTCTGTATGTATTACATAGACATACAATAATTATTATGGCCAATCATACGCTATTGTAAAATCACTAATTAGACTAAACAAGTATGTGGGTGTTCAAATCGCGAAGATTTTTGTCATAATCCATTTATTATAATATAATATTAAATATTATTATAATAATTATATTGTAAATATATAAAATTGATATATTAAAATTTGAAATATAGATAATCTATTATAGTTATTAATTATAACTTAGTTAATATATCATCTTGTATCTTAAATAAATTGAATGGATGAATAAGTATAACATATAATCATATAGAATGATATAGTTAAGGTATTTAAATATGTAAAGTTAGTAATTGAGTTAAATTTCATATATTATTTTTATCAATATTTATAATTTATTATTTATATATTTATTAACTTAACTATTACTTAAAGATATAATCTATAATATACTGAAATGCGTATTAATATAGATATTAAATAATAGAGATGATGAACTCTGCACCTATGTCACTTCCCCCGACTACGAATGAGTCACCAATCATAGAATCGAGGGCTTGGTACGAGTTCCTCTTGAATCCGCACCTCCTCGATAAGCACATGAAATGCGAATATCCAGGTTCATCTATCGGCAATACTAATAAAACACGTACCCTTGTGAATATTCCTTACTAGAATCAGTTTCAGTGATTTAATCACTGAATATTAATATAGAAGCTTGACATCTTTTGGTATATTTTGTAAGAATACTCTATTAAAAATCTATATTTGTATTAAATAATATTAAAATATAATGTATCAAAAAAGTCTATAAAATAATGATTTAAGTCGTACATCTATGCATAAAAGATATGTAATTATAAATAATCCTAGTATAACTTCAATACCATCGCATAGTAATGATTGTAATTTAGTGTACATCGGCCCAGATAATGCGATCACATTTTAAAACACCACTATTATGGCATACAATACGTCATGCAAAACTATGTAGTTCATTATATCACACTACATCATTATTTAATGTTAATCTAATTTACTATATGTTAATCTAATTTTTAATTTACTACGTATTATGTAATATTACCTTACTAGGCATTATGTATTATGTAACATCAACTTACTAGACATTATGTAACATTATGTAACTTTCGCAGTACCTTCCGTGAAAGATCTCCTGTGCACCTTCCTCTATCAGTCCGTTCAGTATAACATCAACGATGTTCCTAAGTTCAAGGGTTTATATACACGCATATGTATCTAATACGTAGATGTACCGAAGTAGCTACACATATAGTTTATAGTACATATGTAGTACACATTATGTACATGCACATACGATCGTGTATATAATACAAATTTAAATATAATACATTATTTTTCATTTATAAATCTTCTCATCGTATTATACAAG
Organism: Osedax fenrisi; assembly: GCA_964019155.1. Classification (NCBI taxonomy): domain Eukaryota; kingdom Metazoa; phylum Annelida; class Polychaeta; order Sabellida; family Siboglinidae; genus Osedax; species Osedax fenrisi. Next base: position 22,799,091 of record OZ025240.1, on the reverse strand, counting down.
CGCACATTACATAAGTACCCTAGTTAAAAGTGCCCTATACAAGTATCGCGAGTGATAAAGCGAGTTATAAAGCGAACATGCGACGCCGTAACGCGAGTGCACCCGTACCTAGAGGAGGATTGCGCTCCGTACGAATCCATGAGATCTAAGGGACTGAAACTGCTCGCTTTGAAAGTCATCTCGCACTTGAAATGGAACCTCGACGAACTTAACAGCTGGTTTATTCTATTTGTAGACTACCATTTCACTACAATATAAGCAGTGATCTAAATACGGATATTCACAACCTATAGTTTTATATCTCATAACGTAATGCATCGAAATTTACATAATGAATATTTATTATTTTGTTACTATTAAATATGTCATACCAATAATGATGCAATAACCAATAATGATGTAATAACCAATAATCACATAATAATCGCGTAATAATCATGAATGCCGCCCACATAATCATGAATATCAACCCCACATATTATTCACGCATACACGTATAACCACACACACGTGTAACACTTGCCACACGAATCATGCCCACAGTTTACCACTCGCTATGGTACACGACTCACTGATGAAGCTAGTGATCCTGACCAGTGTCATAGAGGTCAACAGCATGAAGGTCGAGGAGATACGCCAATACTCCCCTAAACAAGTGTTCTCAGTCACTATCTATCATCTTTGGTTAGCATCTTACGATCACATACTATTACATATTTCTGTATGATGAAAGAATTAGATATATATGAACTCTGAACTATAATTAGTTACCCTATTGGTTACTGGTAGTATCAAGTTACTATCAGTAACCTTAATCGTATATTATCATTTATATTACAAGATTTATATTTATAAATTTATTTGTAATAAAATAGATGTAAAAGTAATAATTATAATAGATCTATATAGCAAGTACTGTTAGAATATGATGAAAATGGTATGTTATATACTGACATAATTTTAAATAACCTTTATATATCATATCGAATATCACTAAATGATGCTTGTTACATGGTGTATGGTGCTACCTCTACACAACCTTCACCTTTAACCCTATAGGATTCTGCACACCATCGCTACAGAGTCCATCCCAGTGAAACCTGATAAGATATCATCTGTACAAGTGTTAGTACGTAATTATCTCTATTCATCGGGTTTAGCAGCATTACCGTTACCATTATAAGCATATGTATTATCAACAGAATTATCATTATCTCGATACCAACATTACCTTCCTTATCTTATCACATCTTTATCACAAGCTTACCCTATCAATATTGCATCTCTCCCACATAAGTTTTCCTTTCTATCACCACCCATTCTTACCTCAACACCCTATCTCCTCCTCTCACCTACCCTCTCTCTTTCTACTTATTACCTACACCCCCCTAACCCACATTACAGACCAGGATACGTGAATCCTAAAGCCACAGCAGACATGGCCAAATCTTCAATACTCAATATGGTTACTACAATAGTAATCAAAGATATCAGAGATATAATTTATTTATTAAAATAAGATTCATATTACAATATAAAATAAAATTCATATTTTAATTTTTGTATTTCTATATACATATTTTAATAGAAAATACAAATTATTTATAAATTTAATTTTAATTGAAGGTTATTTTTTTATATTATTGATGTCGACATTCCATATAATATAATTTGTATTAAATTATTTTATGAATTTATTATAATCATATTGAAATCATCACTTTAACAATTAGTTGTTTGTTTTGATATGCCAATATATATATATATACTCTCCTGGACCAAAATACGATAAAACACATACCCTAATATTTATATAATGTCTATCTTCAGTAACACCTATCATATCATGTAGATAAATGAAATAGAGATATGCTCGGTGAACATTCTAGAGACGATATTGACGCTAAAGTTCAAGGTCACGGATAGACCCGTCTCTAGGACGTTCGTGTTGCCGCGGGAGTCTGATACCACAGGTATGCGTGTGTGTGTCTGTATAGTGTCATCATTGCTAACTCGTAGTAACTTCACGATCTCGCACTGCATACGAGATTGCTGGTTACTTTAACCTGCGACTGGGCTTGATACCCAGTGCGTAGGGTATCAAGCTATAATAATCTAACATATATCCAACATTGAATAACACGATTCCCATTATTGCGTTCATCGCTACGTCAACTTTAATGTCATGTGATATTTGACCTCTACTGTTTGATGATTCACTCTATAACTATACCTATAACTATACCCATATTGCAGTGTTTAGTTTTATAATCATAATTAATATATTTACGAACCATTGAAATAATGCCAGGTTAAGTGTAAACTACGTTTTTAATGCATACGATGCAATATTAAAGCATCGATAACTACTATACTAGATAACTAATATACTATATAACTAATAAACTATATAACTAATATACTATATAACTAATACACACATCCCATACATGATAATACAGAATCGGAACAAAACTGGCATATTAATGATAGACTGAGTGCTGATGAAGTCACGTGTTTGGTTCGTTAGCCGATATTGATATTATCTTTATATTCGTATTATTAGTATTAAAGACTAGATTATATATAGTATTATAAGTATTATATACGAGTGAAGTGCTTGTGATTGCAATTCTCATTCGAATAATGCCAAAACAATGTTGAATACCATATTAATTAATACGATAATCTAATAAATTAATATATCATAAGAATACAAATATATAGTATTAATATTATAATTATTAATCGAAGAAATATATATTATTATTAAATTAATGTTTCATTATTAATTTAATACCTACCATTTTTCAAAAACATACAATTTAAATATTTTAATCTCATCTAAATCTTTTTTAAATTAATTCAAAAACCTACTATATTTATATTTATAATTATCCTCTTCAATTACTATTTCTAAATGTATAACTATTAAATATAATTAACTACAAACTACAATATTAATCTAACACAAATGCTATTAACTTTTCACTCACACATGCATCCCCTATTCTCTTATATATATATATATATATATATATATATTTATTATCCTAGTTTTATATTATTGATTGTAACCATCGATATACAGGAAGTTGACAAGTAATTGAGTTTAGTATATAGCACTTTGCGATAGAGGTGCTGCAGTCGAATAATACTAATATAAATTTTTAATTATTATTATTTATATTGATCATTATGATCAAGTTTAATAATAAAATAATAGTTATATTATAAATATAAATAAAATAGAACATTCCTAATAATTATGGTTTTTGGTATATAAATATATTTGAAATGATATATAATACAATTTTATTGTCATATATAATAAAAATCCATAGATATAGATAGAAGTTACCTCTCTCCATATCGACGAAAATACTATTATTTTAATTTGTGACCTATATAATACGCCTAATATCCAATCAAGTCGATGATGCCATTATGTTAATTTATTGAGAAAAGTGCCATTCGCACATATATATTTTACATACGTCAATTGATTGTCAACTTTCTGTACATCAATTGTACTAACTCACAGTATACTTCTTATAATGAACATTGATTATATAGTAAATGACTGAATGTTAACCACTACCTGCACTACACACATGTAAACTATTGCCCTACACCCGTATAACACTATGGGGTAGAGATTACCCTTGTGTTGCCACCTATTGCTACATCATAACACTATCATTAACCTATTGTGATTGTGTTACACTAACATCAACATATTAGCATTCACTAAACAACCAGCTAGTCCTTATCATTATAATGCTTGGTTTTAGTGGGGATTTGTTGTTTCCTATAGTTATATTGTTACTTTATTTTATAATACTGCATCATTGATATATAGAATACAATCTAAGATAAATATTATATTGTATAGAAATATATTGCCTATTTTAAATGAACTGTTCAATATGATTATAATACATCAGTTTTAATTTAAATAGTCTATAATATATAATTGTGTGTATTTCACCCACTAAATAATAGTCACTTCTCATGCATCACTCCTCCACACGCATCAATTCCCATGCATTAATCCCGCTCATGCATCACTCTTCCTAATGACCCCATTGACCTCTACCGCTACAGATATCCTTCACCCTGGGCTACTACTACTTCTATAGGGAGGACTTCTGGAAGGCGAGCAACAAGTTCAAGCTATCCTATAACCTGCTGTCCAAGGTTATCGATGATTCATCACTGATGATGCTATCACTAAGTGTAGTGTAGCATTAGTCACGCTAATACTAATTCTATTATTATTGAATTGTAGAGAAATGCCAATGTAAATACATATTGAGGACACCTGTTTAATTTTAATTATTACATATTAATTAATTATAAATCTTCTTATTTCAATAATTATACTTATGTAGTAAATCACGTTGATATATTCAACAATTCTAAAGTATTTACTGGTTGTTTTACAATTAAATGTTAAAATAGAGTGTTTTTTTTTTTTATTTAGTAATATAGCTAATAATGTCATATAATAGTATAGGTAATTATAATATTTGAGGAGGTAGGTGAAATAAAATAATTAAAAATTACCTAATATAATGAATTAAATTTAATAATCAATATTTAATATTTAAATTTAATGAACAAATTATTTATAATAAATATCAATTAATTACTAGTTATTAACAGTATTTATATATTAATTAACATACGTTATAGATATAATATGTAACATAATCTATATATATATATATATTATGTATATAATACAAATAATAAAAAATAAAATGTGAATATAATATGTATTCCGTCAATCTATAAAGATGTAAGATTCATGTCGCCGCGTTCCTTTAAAACCATACCGCGCGTAGATATCGAATGATTTGATTGACACGGGCAAGCTGTCGGGATACATGGCCGCCCTAGGTATCAGCACCGGAACTAGCCCCGCCATCGAGTCGGCTCTACTGCAGGAGACCAGCCTGGATAGGATCATACGCTTGCAGCCCAACAATCTACAGGTGCAAATACTAGGTAGTGCGTAGTGTCAGGTGTACGGCGTGTATACTAAATGTTTGGTGTAACATGCACTGGTACAGGTAAACCTATTGTATATGCAATTAGGTTTCATTTAGTTTATTTTAATATACAAATGTACTACGATTTTATTTTAATAGTCAATTTTAATACTAATTATTTTATATCCGAATGAATACTGCACATAATATCAGGAGGTATCGAATCAATAAAGCTTATCGCTTTCACCGATCCTCCTTACACGACGTCTATAAACTTCTATCTAATTAGAATTGTTCTACTACTTCTAATAGTACATCCCGCTACGATACTAAATGTTTGTGCCATTACTAGATGGGTGAACACAACACGATGCAGGTAAACACACTACTAGCTAGTCTAGTACACCTAGTATACACTACTACTACTACGTCTACTACTACTACTACTACTACTACTACTACTACTACTACTACTACTACTACTACTACTACTACTACTAATACTACTACTACTACTACTACTACTACTACTACTACTACTACTACTACTACTACTACTACTACTACTACTACTACTACTACTACTACTACTACTACTACTACTACTACTACTACTACTACTACTACTACTACTACTACTACTACTACTACTACTACTACTACTACTACTACTACTACTACTACTAGCACTACTACTACTACTACTACTACTACTACTACTACTACTACTACTACTACTACTACTACTACTACTACTACTACTACTACTACTACTACTACTACTACTACTACTACTACTACTACTACTACTACTACTAGCACTACTACTACTACTACTACTACTACTACTACTACTACTACTACTACTACTACTACTACTACTACTACTACTACTACTACTACTACTACTACTATTACTACTACTAGTACTACTACTACTACTACTACTACTACTACTACTACTACTACTACTACTACTACGTGTACATACCTATTAACCTTAGTAAACGGCAGTAGAGACAGAGTTACGCTAGCGCCACTTCTATCTTCACCAGCGACTTTCATAGTATCTGCAGTTAATACTAGTTCTTATTGATACTTTCACATTATTTGATGTGCGTGTGTGCGTGTGTGTGTGTGTGCTATGAATATAAACGTTTCACTCCTATTAGGCCATCATTATGATTATACACTATTCTTCTACTATAATAATCCTTATTAGACGATTTGTTATTTTCTATAATAAAATAAATTTAAATACATCTATTTCACTTGTTATCTCTTCTAGCTGGCTCCGAAAAAAGACTTCCTCTTTTCTATTGTTGTCCCTCATTATGTACATATAGTTATCCATCGATATAAAGAAAGTGGATAAGCAATTGAATGTAGTGTATGGCACTATCTGCTATGGGCGCTGCAGTCGAAACCCACTATCTGGCCCACTACTTTTTATTTATAATAATATTTATTTATACATATATATATTGATAATTACTACCAATTTTAATGTACTAACTATACTAAAAATTAAATTATATATTTAAAATACATCATATCAACATTCCTCGTAATTTTGTGTATTTAAATTGAAGATATCATACTATTTTATTGATATTTATAATCTAAATCCATTGATATCGATAGAAGTCATTTAATCTATTTCGACGAAAAGCCTAATGTTTTAATATTTGACATATATAATATGACTAATATCCAATAAAAATCACTGATACCATTTTGTTAATTTATCGATAAAAATGCCATTCTCGTATCTATCTTTACATGCATTGCGTGCGTCAATTGCGTGCATCCACTTTCTTTATATCGATGCATGCATCACATCACCTATTATGATAACATAGCTATAACGATGACTTGACAACTCGTACAAAAGGAAATGTGTACATCACTGAAAGTGACGGAGAAAACACTAGAACACGATGAAATCTCGATGCCGATGCGAGAGAGGGTCGAGGAATCCATGTTCTCTAACAAGTTTATATATATTCATGTCCTTCAGTGAATTACTCACATAACATTATTAATTAATCAGTGTATTTATTATCTAAATATAATACTGATATTATAAATTAACTATTATTGACTATTATATATAACTAGCATATTATAAATGATTTTATATTTTACTATGTGAATCATAAAAATTAATTATTTATATTTTATAAATTAAAGTTTAATATATATATGTATATTTTAAATTATTTATTTATAAAATATAATAGCAATAATAAAATAATGATATTTATATGATATACATAATATTACTTTAATCCTTAACTTATTTTATTAGGTCTGAGAAATATACATATATCGATATCCCGTAGAAATGTAATCATTTGAATATTCTACCTATGTTGTGTATAATACCACCGCGACATTCTACAGTCATTGGCACATCACGGCGATGTTACATAACTGCGTGGCAACCGTCTGTCAAGAGAAGATCTACGTAAACATTCACCTCGTGCAAGTGCTTCAGAACTCACTGAAATACGCTAAAGAACTGCTAATGGTTCGTTGTAGCGTGTCTTCAAACCTACGTGATCATTATAATTATAGTAATAATAATAATAATAATAATAATAAATTATAAAAGAAATATTCTTTTTTTCTGTGTTCCACCTAATTGTCTTCAAAATAATATTTAATATTTCCAATTGTTTTCGACTATTTCTCGCGCACATTCCAACGCATATATTAATACTGCAACTACCTGACTTACCTAACACTCCATCACTACACGGCACTCTATACAGCGATGTTATAGTATCTAGTTATCAACACTCATTGTACGATATGTTACAAAATATCTTATTTCTAGAAACGCGTATGTATTCTAATAACTAATCATGAACATGTTCGTCATGCATAAACCAAGGCGTTTTGTTATTAATTGTTAACCCAATTTTAATTTTTGTACCATGTCGTTTTTGGTATCAATTTATATCTATTTTTTCTTCATTATTCTTGTTTATTTATTTTTTTTGTTTACCTAATAAACTATATATTATTATTATATACAATACCTTCGTACAATTAATGCATTGATCATCTCTACCTGTACTCGATGGGCATTCATATGGTTTACCACTACTACTACTACTACTACTAATACTACTAAACAAGTAGTATCATCATGAATGATTGCATTATAAGCGCATCTCTTTAAACATTCACTATGCTAATACAACTTACGCTCCTACAGAAGTTCAACGAGGTGATAGCGTACTGCGACGAAGAGAAGTCTGCCTATATTCACGACTATATCTTGTTAGTTAACTAATACTTACTAGGCATAGTCAACACTTTATTCTCTATTTTCTTTTGTTATATATATATATATGTGTGTGTTGATTTCTGGGTTTCGAAAGTCCTTCAAAATAACATGTAATATTTTCTATTATTGTCGCCCATTAAAATATTATCTGATAGTTTCAATAAACCGAATACTTTTACTACACCAACATACACAATGTATGTGTCATTTAATCTCAATACAAATTGATACACTGTACTGCGCTACCTTTAAATTATATATTTGTTATATAATGACTTACAAAATAACTCTTTATAATGATTATAACTGATACATTAACTATTTTATCATTTACCTCTATACAATTATAGTTACTTATATAGTTATTAATTTCAAAACATTTAATACAATTACATATTATTAAATAAAAACATTGATTTTCATTCATGATTCCATAATTATTTTCAATAATGGTAAATATAATTATTTTCACTTAAAATCATTAGGTTAATAAATCACTGTGTTATAAACATGTTAACTTATTATATAACTAATATAATACTAACATATGATGCAATACTTATTTATACACACAGATATCTATGTGGTCAGTTACCTTCTGAATTCATTGACTATGTTTTGAACTTGAACAAAATAAAAGAATTATTTTCGATAAAAGAACAAACTGATTTATTGAAAATTGTCGAAGTATCGAATATTGAAGGTAACATCTTATTATGCTGTTTATCAGATTCATTATATATATATATATATCAATATGGTTTTGTAGAAATTACTAATATAAATAATCCTATTTTTAGACAATTTTATAAAAATAGTATAATAAAGGTCATTATTTAATAACTTTAAATATCTATGAACTATATTTATATATTTTTTAATATGAATATTAAATCAATAAAATAATGTAGTTTAAAAATTTACTAAATGTACACTACTGAATATTATTTTATGGTTTAGTAAATATTGTAATGAATAATAGTGTACTGTTGCATGTATTTTATTGACAGAAGATATATTTTACTAATAAATTATATAGCAACGTCAAATATTAATTAAAAATATATATTTTTAATTAATGTATTATTTATGTTCTCTAAGAAATATTTAATTTTATGAACCTTATCAATAATAATGATTTTGCGAAACAAAGATATGCCACATGTATCTATTTACATGAAACAAATTTTAATAATGCATAGTTTGAAATATAGGTGACAATACTATCGTTTTAAATAATGTCAATAGCGAATTGTCAAAGTATTGTTACATAATACTTTAGAATGTCACAAAATATGTTTAATTTGACATTGGAAATGGATGAGCTTATATTATATGTATTTAGCACAATTATTCATTAATTTAAAAAATGTATTAGAGTGACACATATTTCCTTCAGAAAATCTTTGTCAATACTAAGGAAATACAAGTATTTATTTAATATTATAATATATTACAATATATATTATAGACTTATCGACATAATGTTACAATATTAGTTAAATGTGAATTTAATTTATAATCTACAAATATTTGCACTTTAACTAATGTATATTAAATGTTAATATAAAACCTACTAATTATCACTCATGTGTAATTCACACAAAAGAAAGCTATTATGATGTCTTCAAATGTATAGGAATTTAGCATATAATATTTGTAAATATTATTTATTATGCATTATTTTGAAAACCAAATCTAATAACATATATATTGGTGTAAACATATACATGTAAAATTTCATCTTCAGAGTTAATTGTTAAAAAATACATATTAATTAGGTATATTTTACAATGTTTCTTAATTCGTAAACTGGTGATTTTTATTTCTATATATATATATTATTAGTATATTATTATATTTTATCAATATAATTTTATCAATCATCATATAAAAAATAATAAAAATAATTATACTAAATTATAATATATTATTTATTATATAACTTATACGATTAATAAACCACTATTATTAACACAGATAATAAAGCAGAAAAAGTTGGTTAGTATTCGTTAGGAACATATTGTGTAGTCATTGATAATTAGTATGGCTTTCACTTACAATTACTTTATAATAGTAGAAATATGAACGAATGAATGAATAATATTTATTTTACAAATATACTATAAATAAATAATTAATACACATGAAATTCATATGGATATACTATAATATATATATATTATAGTTACATATTAACTATAGTTATATAATAAGTAAAAAAGAGACCTTTAATAGTATAAATAGATATGCAATTTAACCCTTAAGTATGATTATATCACACAACTCCCATACAAAGGTCATACGCTGATGGATTCTGAGATAGAGAGTCTGCTCTTGAACTGCTTCAACCCGAACACGATCAAGTATTGCGTCGACAGGTTGACCTCTAAACTCTCGGATAAAGAAATAGTCGCCATCTGTAAGAATGTTAGACCTACTTAGGTAGTGTGTACGACAGGTCATACACCAAGTTAATGGAGATTGTTATTAGTAATACCGATGCTCTATTTGAAGGTTTAGAAGTCAATATTTAACTATATTGAAATCATTTTTAAGTTTATGCGTTCATGTCGTATTTAGAATCTGGTGTATGTCTGTCATGCGCTAGTATTGATTATTGATTATTGATGATTAGTAGTGTCACATATAACATATTATACCTATAACCTATTTACCAAATCCACGAATATTAGTTATATGTTTAAAATGATATCTATCACGTAAATTATATCTATTATGGAAAAATATAATTTTACATATATACTTATTATAAATATATATTACAATTTAAAAAATTAAACTTTCAAATAGTATTTTTCACATATTTTAAATATTAAATATCAATTTTTATTATATCTAATATATATATATATACAAATATTCAATAATACTGATAGTATCAGATACACTAGCTAACTATATACAACCATAACAGACGACCTTGGCACGACCTATACAGCTGTTCTCTGAACAGCTTCCCATTAGACTGATGAAGCTGTGCACTGTGGTGTCCCTCAGTAAAGTGCAGTACCTCGTCGATAGATATGTAAGTATCATCCCCCTCCACCCCTCTCTTCCTCTCTTCCTTCATACCCGTCTCCCCCTCACTCTCTCTTCTTTCATTCCTGTCTCCCCCTCTCTCTTCCTACATTCCCATCTCCCTACATATCTGTCTCCCACCTCTCTCACCCTTCATTCCTGTCTCCCCCTCTCTCTTCCTACATTCCCATCTCCCTACATATCTGTCTCCCACCTCTCTCACCCTTCATTCCTGTCTCCCCCTCTATCTTCTTATTTTCCTCGATTCTCTCCGTATCCTCTCAAATATATAATTTTAAATAGTATTTACATTTAGATGATTTCAAAATCACGATATATTAAAATATATTTATTATTTAAATTTCAGTTCTTTATCAAATTTAATATCAACATCATATTGAACAATCTTTTATCATTTATTATCATATTATTATTTTAAGGGGATATCCCTCTAAATTAATTTTTTAAATGTTATTTGGATGCATTTACCACTATACATATGGTGCTTCTAGTTTTGAAATAGTGGCAATCAAAATACTACATAAATTACACATATACCTATAGATTCAAAGCATATCAATTTATAAAATATAATATTATATGAAATATGTAAAATTATCAAAATATGCATATATAATCGTTTCTATACTATACTATTTCTATACTATACTATCTATTTCTATACTAATAATACATATGTATATTAGTAAAAGTGCTTAGAAATAGAATATTTATATATCCTCTTTCTATTTCAAACAAAAGTATTAGTGTACCTCATAAACGGTGATCTCTGATACAAGTTGAATACTAGTAATTGTCAGAACATAATTATTATGAGATAAATACATTTTAAAGGCATTATTTCTAATAATGTATTTTTATAATTCTATTTATTTCATATGCAATAGAGAGTATAAATAAAGAGATTAATATTTTATTATAAAAATATAAATATATATGAATTATATAAAAATATAATATTTATAAATATATAAAAACTTAATAAATGGTAGAATTATTGAATATTTTATAATTATTATATATTATTATATATTTAATTTTTAACTATCTAGAAAAATATCTCTTTTAGAGTACTTATAAAGAATATATTGATTCGAAAACTGCACTCGATATAATAATAATATCAGATTCAGTTGATGACCGAGATCAAAAACCCAGGTATGGTATAGAAGTTCTATTGAACTTATCGAGATACCAACCTGCTCTTGGTAATGAGAGAATTAATACAAAATGAATAAATATAAAATGAATAAATATAAATAAATATTTTACAATTCTATATTGTTCATTCATGTTCTGTCTCATAAATAGCAATACAATATAATTAAATATATCTATCAATACCAAGAAATCATCATGTATATAACAATAAAATAATAATAAAATATAATAAAAATATATAATAAAATATTTAAAAATGTAAAAAGATACTAAAATAATAAATAAGTTAAACTATAAAAATCAAAGAAAACTAAAGACCAAAGGCTACATAGATAAAAAATATGTATACAATACGAACAATTTAAAAGAGCTAAAAAGAAGAAAAGATGATCATGTAAATAAAATAACAAACAATACAGATAAGGTGTAAGTGATTAAATATAACTATTTAAAAGCATGTTTTTAATATGTATTGTAAAAGTATTCAAATTCGTCAAAGATAAATAATATATAACTGAATCAGCTGACTACAATAATACAAGTTAACCTTGACCTCTAACAGTTGGTCAGGCAAGCTCTAGTTCTGCTGGAGTCCATCGGGGAGATGATATCCGAACTGAACCTTAAACTTCCAAAGTTCCTGCAATGGCTTCTCATCAAGACAGACATTATGGCCTATGAACTGTTAGTCACTGGTCAGCATTGCTGTGTCGGCTAATTGTTATGTAATAGGCTGTGTTGTGTGCGCGTTCATATCGATCTCAGTCGATAGGTTGTTCTTTCGGAATTATTATTTTTGAAAAAAAAAATGTTTAATTATTATGTTAGAAATAACATAAGCAAATATTTATCTATTATTTGAGCTATAAAGTATACTTCAAATCGTCATATAAGTACATACAAATAATACTTTATTGGAAGTACAACATGAAATTAATTTAAAATTACCATTAATAATTACTAAATAATCAGTTAAATAAATGCTGTATAACTTTGTAATTTATTTATCAATTTTGATAAATTTAAATTCATTTATTAACATCAAATAGTCTTTGTTTGTTTACAATTTATTTTATACTATAGCGATAACTATGATACGAGTATTGTCCAATTAAATGTAAGTATTTTAGATCATAAGAAATGACAAGCGCTTCTTTTTAAATGCTATTTACATAAAATAATGTTTTTCATATATTACTCTCACTCAAAATTCAATATCTCATTGAATAATGGAAATAATAAATTGAAATTTTCAATATAATAGACAATACAATATATTCCTATAATTAAATCCTTTTATAACAAATATTAATTTTAATTTTTCTTTGTTTATTAATGATAAATAAAATATATATTTATAAACATATAATAAATATTTTCATGAATGAATATGTAATAAAAAATGATTTCATAATAGAATGATATATTCTTAAACTATAGAAAAAAAAATTATGTTATTACCTATTATTAAATGTGTAATTGAATTTATTTTAAGGCATAAATGCCTATCTATTTACATTGCGCGGCAGGCGAAGGACGTACCTCTCCTTAAGCAAAGTCGCAAGTATGAAGTTGTCATATTTAATAATGATAACATTATTACTTATTAATTATTACATTATAGCATTATTACAATAAAGCATGAATAATATTATATTAAAAAAAAAGTACATAAAATGTTACCATTATCAGTTGTATGAATTATTCAAAATAGAAATAAAATCTAAAATATATCTATATATCTAAAATAATAATAAAATAATTAAAGATAGTATAATTAATTGTATTATCATAATAATGTATTACATTTGATATTTACAAATATATATATATATATAATAATTCTAACTATTAAGAATATCAGATATAATTTTATCTTTATTATTATTTAAAAAAAAGTTAAATCGTGGTTAGATCTATTTTCAATCTTCTAAGCTCAATTGATTATAATTTAAAATACTCCAAATATACTCTCTTACTTAAAATACTCTCTCTTTATATGATTTATAATAAATGTGTAAGGAATCCTTCATATCTTGTAATTTATCTTCTAGTAAATCTAGTATCTGCACTATTCCAATTTAGTCTATATTACTATGAAATTTACTAACTTTTGGATAAGGTGACCAAATCACGGATGCGTTTTCTAAAAATAATCTAAAATAAATAGTAAATGTATTAAATAATGCTCCTGGATATTTGTATTAATGCATCTAAAAATTGAATTCAACAAAATTAGATAAAACAAATTTATTCCACGTTTATTAAATATATTCCTAACTCTTTATACAAATGTATGTATTTTATTTAAATATAATTTATAAATATTTAGATGGAGTAACCTTTCCTAAATTATAATTATTCATTTATATTATTATATATTTAATTGACATTTATTTACCCATTGTGAACATACATTTAAATTATATTGTATTATAGATATTTCACTTACACATCTCTGTAAAATAGTTTTAATACATTTATATATTTAAAAAGTGTTTTACATTTCTCTTGAATGTAAATATATATATATACAACGTATATATATATATTAATGAATTTTAAAAGTATTATTAAAATAGTATTTATATGTGTGTTCTACTATACTAAGTGATATATATTTACATAATGATTGAATAACAACCCTGAGTAAGTAATGCCACCCCCCACCCCACCTATAGGTCAGAAGAGCTACCCCATTCAAACCTTAACGACATGATACAGCAGTCTAAGAATTGTCTAATGCATCTGTCAGAACCCAATGGTTAGTGTACACACCGACAGTGGCAATATTTACATAGCTATAGCATACGGCGCGGTTTTAGTATAGAAACATTATATAGGGATAGTTATATTTAGTATAGTAACATTATATCATATTCTTATCCATTAACAAATTTATGATCTTTGCATTCAAACCTATATATGTATATCAGCTATGTGTGTCTGTATTTCAAATAAGTATTTAAGTGTACGTATTTATTTCAATATAATATCGTATACTATTAAATGAGAGTATTAATATGACATCTAACTTGTTAAAATATAACATTATTTAATTAAACACTAATCTCTTTAACATATATTAACCATATTTGGTCTTATATTTATAAAAAATGTATATCTATTTGATTTAGATACATAATGTTATATTATTAACATGACAATATTACTATTATATCTGTGTTCTTAACTTTTACTTTAATCCTATCTTTAATCTAATATTTAACCCCATATTTACTTTTTAATTAATAATATCTATATTCTTATATTTAAAATTATATTTAACCCTAAATATAACAATGGTTAACTCTATAGTTAACCCTATCTTCATGCTTAACCTTAGCTTTAACTCTATACAGTTAACCATATACCATATACATCGATATAAAGAAAGAGTATAAGCAATGCATGTACAAGATACGCAAATGGCACTTTTATCGATAAATTAACAAAATGGCATCAGTGATTTTGATTGGATATTATATATGTAAAATATTAAAATAGTAGGTGTTTCATCGAAATAGATTAAAGTGACTTCTATCTATATCAATGGAATTAGATTATAAACATCAATAAAATAGTATGATATCTTCAATTTAAATACACACAATTACGAGGAATGTTGATATGCGTATTTTATAATATATCATTTTATTTTTAGTATAGATTATACATTAAAATTGGTAGTAATTATCAATATATATGTATAAATAAATAATATTATTTAAAATTTAGTAGGTTTTGACTGCAGCGCCTCTATGGCAAAGTGCCATACACTACATTCAATTACTTATCCACTTTCTCACTATATCGATGACTATATCTCTGCAGTACTGCCAGAGAACATTCCCAATCCAAAGATAGTAGAACTATGCTCTGTATTCCTTCTGAACAGCAGGGAGTGGATATTCCTCAACACTGCAATAGGAATCAACGATAAGTTTGTTAATGTTTGTACAGCTAACATATACACATGTATGTGTATGGGTTTGTGCATCTGATTATATCTATTTGTATTGCATTATATTGATATTATTGCACTTATTAATATATAGGTAGGTAGGTAGATAGATAATTATACTTATAATTATACATTATAATTTATTAAACTTTGTAATACATAAAATGTGTACAGTGTTAAAGGCAACAATAAAGTGATACATATAACAGAGAGTATCGTAGTGATAAAGTGTAGAGACAAATATAACTGAAAAAGCTATTAACATATATTAGAATACAGAATAAATGATAATGAGACAGTCAATTGTTATATTACATAGATATAACAGTAGACTGTCCAGCTGTCTTGTTACAAATACCACACCCTAAGAGTGCAGTCTCACCCCACCCCAGCATACCATTGATATCTGTGTGTAAGGTAATGGTATATAAGACTCTGGGAGGGGGTAAAGGTTCATACTTCTATTGTGAAACTATATGTATATGTGTACTGTCTATATGTAGAGTAATCTATTTACTTAATGAACCGCGAAGATCAAGGTAGTTCTGTAAGGTATAGGTTGTATACATGTATAATTAATATAGGATATATGTATAAAGTATTAGATTACTATATATTATATTTATAAATTACTAAATCAATATATATATATACAAATTTTGCGGAATTATTTAGAGATATGGTGTTATTATATAGAAATCCACATACCTAGTTACTCTCACACATACACTATCACACACTTACAAACAACCACACTCACACACATACAGTTTACAAAAGCTATATCAGAAGTAGTGATAGACTACCCCCAATACCTGACGAACAAACCTTCTATACGCAGCCTATGGGACCTATGTTAGTTACTGTTCTATATTAACCCTTATATCATCGAAACTACCTTATATTACCCTATTTAGGACCCTATCTTAGCTCCATGTATTTATCCCTACCCCTATATTAGCCTATTACATTAAAGCTGTCTTCACACCAAGAATCCGTACGGATAACCCGAACGGATTGAAAATCCGAGAATATTAGGTGTGAAGTCAATTTTAAATCTCTACGGATTTATTTACGATATGTTCTATAAAATCCGAGCACTGAATGGAATTATGAGGAATTTGAACGTAATTTTAATGTAATTATAATTTAAAATTTTATTTAAAATATATTTATTCATATTATATTTTTATGTTTACGTTTACATCAAAGATCTTATTAGACTTGTTATGATACGCACGAAACACGGCAGATTTTCTGTCCGGATTTATGAATGCTTTAAATATATTTTATTTTTAAATATCTATCCGTGCGGGATATCCGTATGGATTCTTGGTGTGAACTCAGCTTAAGACTCATAATATATATATATGTGCTAATTGTGCGATGGTCAGAGATGCCTGGGATTTTTTGAATTAAGGCTGTCCGAGACGCCTGGGTTTTAAAGAGTTAATTGAATAATTAAATAAATGTTTAATAATAAACAATTCAATAAATATTTAATAATAAACAATTCAATAACTATTTAATAATAAACAATTCAATAACTATTTAATAATAAACAATTCAATAAATATTTAATAATAAACAATTCAATAAATATATAATAATAAACAATTCAATAACTATTTAATAATAAACAATTCAATAAATATTTAATAATAAACAATTCAATAACTATTTAATAATAAACAATTCAATAAATATTTAATAATAAACAATTCAATAAATATTTAATAATAAACAATTCAATAACTATTTAATAATAAACAATTCAATAAATATTTAATAATAAACAATTCAATAAATGATTAATAATAAACAATTAAATAAGTATATTAAGCTGAGTTCACATCAAAAATCCGTACGGATATCCCGCACGGATAGATATTTAAAAATAAAAGATATCTAAAGCATTCATAAATCCGGACAGAAAATCTGGCGTGTTTCGTGCGTATCATAACAAGTCTAATAAGATCTTTGATGTAAACATAAACATAAAAATATAATATGAATAAATATATTTTAAATAAATTAATTTAATTATAATTACATTAAAATTACGTTCAAATTCCTTATAATTCCGTTCAGTGCTTGGATTTTATAGAACATGTCGTAAATAAATCCGTACGGATTTATCCGAACATTTAATATTGACTTCACACCTAATATTCTCGGATTTTCAATCCGTACGGATAACCTGACGGATTCTTGGTGTGAAGACAGCTTTAGACTTATTATGATACGCACGAAACACGGCAGATTTTAGTTCCGGATTTATGAATGCTTTAAATATCTATCCGTGCGGGATATCCGTACGGATTCTTGGTGTGAACTCAGCTTAATAATAAATAATTAAATAAATTTTTAATAATAAACAATTCAATAAATATTTAATAATAAACAATTCAATAAATATTTAATAATAAACAATTCAATAAATATTTAATAATAAACAATAAAATAAATGTTTAATAATACAAATTAAATAAATATTTAATAATAAACAATTAAATAAATATTTAATAATAAACAATTAAATAAATGATTAATAATACAAATTAAATAAATATTTAATAATAAAAAATTAAATAAATATTTAATAATAAACAATTAAATAAATGATTAATAATAAACAATTAAATAAGTGTATAATAATAGACAATTAAATAATTTGTTAATAATAAACAATTAAATATGGCTGTTTTCACATGTTAGGAAGGTTTTTTGTAACATACCAATGTACCAACGTACCAACTTAGCAAGCATTTTTCGTAACGTACCAAAGTATCATCTGTATGCTTATACATGTAAATATACAGATGGTACCTTGGTACATTGGTGTGTTACGAAAAACACGACATACCAACGTACCATCTACCCTCATTTTCATAAAATTGCGGGCGTTTCAAATGGTAATTGGATATAAATATCGATGGATGGTATGTTGGTACGTTAGGATGGGACGTCGAAATAGTAGTACCAATGTATCAACTGAGTTTACATGTATAAGCATACAGATGGTACGTTGGTATGTTACAAAAAACGCTTGCTAAGATGTGGGTATAATGTTAGGTTACCCAGTATAGGTAATACATGTGTTTTCACACTATAAATTAACTACGACCATTCATACCCACATATATGATAATGCTATAATTTTCAAATGAATTCTGAACTAGTTTCTCAAATTATTACTGGTGACCTATACAACTATAGTCATTAATAACATAATATCTGGGTAGCTTATTTAGCATGTGAACGCGATCGGTAGATGTCCAGTGTAGGTATAACTTTTCACACACCACATTGGGTACCTAGCTAGTCTGGCTTTATGTAAATATGTGTACCTAGTCTGTAAACTAATTTAGAAATATATGCGCCCTCATCTAATGTGTAAAAACGGCCTAAATATTTAATAATAAATCATTAAATAATGTTTAATAATAAATTAAATAAATGTTTAATAATAAACAATATAATGTATAATAATAAACAATTAAATAATGTTGAAATTATAAATTATTAAATAAATTTTAATAATAAACAATTAAATAAATGTTTAATAATAAATAATTTATATTAACTTACTTACTTTTAACTTTGTTTGTTTATGGACTGCATAAGTACGTGAGTAATCGGCTGTCCGTGGGAGGGAATTATTGAGTGGGAGGGAAGGCAAGGGAGAAGTAATAAGTCTTAAGGTGACATTTAAAGAAGAGAGTTTATGTGTTTGTTCGTAGGTGATTGGGTAGGGAATTCCAGTGGTAAGGAGCAGAGAGGGCAAAGGAGCGTATATTGGAAGAGTGGAGTTTGTGTAGATGGGGAGTGGTAAGGATAAAGGTGTTAGAGTGGAGTGATGGGTGTGTGTAGATGTAGGAGGGATGCAAGGTAGTCATGGGAGTTGTGGTGAATAGCTTTGTGGATGGTCAGGGAGATTTTGTACTTTATGCGGTAGGGGACTGGCAGCCATTGTAGTTGTTTTAGGAGAGGTGTAATAGAGTCAGAAGTACGACGGGGAAGAAAATGGACGCAGCAAACTACAGCATTTTGGAGTCGCTGTAGTTTGATGAGTTTGTAGTCAGGGAGGTTAAAGAGTAGGGAGTAAATAGGGGGATGATGTAGGAGGTGAACCAGTTGAGGGCAATTCCGGTGATGCATAAATAATAAATATAATAAATATTTAATAATAAACAATTAAATAAATGTTTAATAATACAAATTAAATAAATATTTAATAATAAACAATTAAAAATATTTAATAATAAACAATTAAATAAATTATTAATAATAAACAATTAAATAAATGTATAATAATAAATAATTAAATAAATGTTTAATAATACAAAATTAAATAAATGTTTAATAATAAATAATTTATATTAAGGTGTTAACGGGATTATAAAAAATCAATGCAATTATATAAGAATTTACTTTATTCTTCAAAATCTATTTCTAAACATTAATTAAAATACTGTAGGTTTTATTATATTATAAAGTGTAAAGCTGAGGTCACACCAATAATCCGTACGGATATCCCGCACGGATAGATATTTAAAAATAAAATATATTTAAAGCATTCATAAATCCGGAGAGAAAATCTGCCGTGTTTCGTGCGTATCATAACAAGTCTAATAAGATCTTTGATGTAAACATAAACATACAAATATAATATGAATAAATATATTTTAAATAAATTAATTTAATTACATTAAAATTATGTTAAAATTCCAAATAATTCCGTTAAATGCTCGGATTTTATAGAACATGTCATAAATAAATCCGTACGGATTTATCAGAACATTTAAAATTGACTTCACACCTAATATTCTCGGATTTTCAATCCGTTCGGGTTATCCGTACGCATATCCGTACAGATTCTTGGTGTGAAGACAGCTTAAGAATACAAAACACAAGTATTTAAAACAAATTATCAAAAATAGGAAACAGTAAATATAATAAAAAATACATAAACCTATAAGAGGAATGTTTTTAAATAAATGTTCATTTGAATATAAACAGCATATTCGGTGGTCTTGAAATGAATTTATTCAATAATTAATAAATAAATTATAAATTTGTTATCAATATTCATTCATTATTTACCAACTTTTATTACAAATAAAAATGTATTTTGAGTAAATTGAGTTTAAAAAATAATTTATTTTATAATATTATCAAAGATTTTCTGAAGGAAAGATATTTCACTCTAATGAATAATTGCGCCACCTGTACTGATAAATATTTATTTTAATTTTATTTTTAATTTATATTTTACATGTCAATATGAAAAATATATTACTATTATAAATGAAAAGTTATATACATTCATGAATACAATACAATTTTAATTTATAGTGTTTGTTTTAAGAATATAACATTATTTTATAATCGGAACTACCTTTCTTAAAATATACAGCCATATTTTATAAATATAATAAATCAATAGATCTATTTTCAATATAAATTTATACACATTTTCTAACATTCTAAAATATTATGTAACAATACTTTGACAATTCGCTATTGAAATTATTTTTAAACCATAATATTGCTACCTATATTTACTATTCTGCATTAAAATTTGTTTCACGTAAAACAAGTGAAATATCTTTGATTCGCAAAATCATTGATATTATGGTGGAAAATATGGAAAATAACCCTAACATACTCTTTGCAATATAAAATAATATATGTATAGTAATAATGCTATTTATTAGTACTAGACATGACATTAATATAATAAGATAGTTTATAATATTGTATACAAGAAATACTTATATATTATATTTAATTATAGTAAATATTCATAGATTTATAAATTTAGAATTATTATTTATAGATTAAATATTTATAAATTTATAAAATTTGAATGGGAATTTTTCAAACAAAACTACAAAATTAATTTGTATACATTTTTATTATAATATTATTTGCAATATAAAATAATATTTGTATGGTAATAATGCTATTTCTTTGTCCTGTCCATCAAGGCCCAGCATTACATTTGCAGCGTTATATGCAACATATAGGCAATTAAGGCTATGTCTACTAGAATACTGATAGCTTTTGAGATTGTGTACAAAATAATTTTGTATTTGTTTTATTACGTAGATAACATTCATATTTATTATATCTATATCTGACCATGACGATTTTTTTATATAAAATATAAGAATAAAAAGTAGATCCAGTAAATTATTACTAACAAATAATAAAACATATATTTTGTTGCCTGTTTTTAAACATAATTCTATCTACATATTATTTAACATTTATTATCTATAATTGTATTACATTATCATATAGCCTAGCATTGTACTATCTATATATTATATCTATTACACTATCTAAGCTCTTGTAGTAGGTATAATGTAATACAGAGTTGATTAGTAAATTTACTAGATATTTCACATCAGTTTTGTAACAGACGTATGTTTATAATGCATATTTCAGGTACTTATAATTACTCTTGAATGATATAGCAAAAACCATTTAAAAATAAATAATTATTCAAATAATTATAAATATTAACGTAACGCCAGGCCTTTATAGATTTTACTGAAATAATACATTTATATACTTATAATCCCCCTAATGTATATTGTTATATATATTTATATATATATAAATAACCTAATATTTAAGAAACCTGAATCAAAATAATATTACGAAACCCTACACAGTTTGGTTATATTAAAATTAGACAATAATTCAAAACAATTATCAAAAATATATATATTTTTTTTTTAAATGTTGGTAAAGTACCATATTGTATCTTAAATGAAGATTTCATGTTAGGTATCATTGGTTTTAACAAGAGCCGATCATTATTTATATACAGTTATATAAGATCACTTCTATATATTATTTTAAGACCCATTTTATTGGTCTTGACAGGACTCGAACCTGGGTCCTACTACATGTGTATTTGACACTTTAGCCAACTGAGCCACACAGGCAGTTATATATAAATATATATATGTATTAAAGCTGTTTATAGATCTAATGTAAATACATTATCTTTATTATTGATTAGTTATTATGCATATTGTTTATAAACATTATTATTAAATATTCCGTTATTAAATTCATAACTCAACTTCTACTTCTCATTCAGTGGTAAAGATCTACTCGACTCAACTAAAGAGGCCACTAGCTACAAGTAAATTTCCCGTTAGTTACAATTCAGTGTTTATAATGTTGACGATCTCAATTATTAATTCATCATATCATTTAAACATTTACAACAACTAATGCATTCATCGATTAAGGGGATATGTAATGTTCACGAGTTTAAATGTAAGACAAAAGGTAAAATGGCTATTTTTAAATGGTATTCACTTTTTTATTTATGTATATTTTTTTAATAATTTTTTAATAATCATAAAATAAGTTCATAAACTTTACAAATATGTAAACTTGTGAAAGTGTGATGTTCACCCCTCAACATTAGATATCATCGGTATAAATACTATATTATAATAACATAGAATAGCAATATTTGTTACTTATGATTGTATCGTTGATTAGTAATGTTAACTTCACTATGTCAATGTATGTGAGCCTATCTTAATCTGCCCTGATCATGTGACCCTATCTTAATCTACCCTGATCATGTGACCCTATCTTAATCTGCCCTGATCATGTGACCCTATATTAATCTACCCTGATCATGTGACCCTATATTAATCTACCCTGATCATGTGACCCTATCTTAATCTGCCCTGATCATGTGACCCTATCTTAATCTGCCCTGATCATGTGACCCTATATTAATATGCCCTGATCATGTGACCCTATATTAATCTACCCTGATCACGTGACCCTATATTAATCTTCCCTCATCATGTGACCCTATCTTAATCTGCCTTCATCATGTGACCCAGAGGCTGAAGCAAATCAATACGGTGATATCGAGGTTTGAAATCGACGACTTTGTGTTCAAGCTGAAGAATGACACGGTGATACGACTTCTAGTGTCTGTGTTTACTAAACTACACTCCCTTCTGTCAGTTAGTCACCACTACATTTATAAATCTATTAGTAGATATATTAATATGAATAATTATATGATATAATGTATTACAATTAAATAGTAAACTACTGTATACTAATATAGACATCCCACGCTACATAATCTACATATTAACTATATGAATTATAATACAACATAAAATGTGATTTTCACAGTATAATTATCGTTGATATAAGTACATATATTACGAATACATGAATCAAGTTCTATTATTGGTGTAATATTCAAATGTTAAGAATATACTTTTAATAACTATATTAATAATAACATCATTAAAACATAACTATTAATTTCATAATTAGGTGTGTTCACACTGCGAGTATTGTGACTTGATGCTGGATAAAAGTTATTTATGTGTTCAATACATACATACATACATACATACACACATACGTAGTACGTATTACGTACATACATACTTATTTATATCAATATATATATATATATATATATAACGAATCTCCATAGTTATATTACACTATATACATATACACGTAATATAACGTATAATCATATAATGAAATATAACAATGAAATACGAAATATGAAATAGTGAAAATTTAAACTTATTGTAAACAATATATTAAATACAAATTAATAATAGTTATCTATAGAAGATTATAAGAAGACTATAAGATTATGCATAGTTTTCATGGTAATTCCTATCCATTAGCATTGCAAACTCATTCTTAATGCAAATGTATATTCTTTCATAAACACCATTTTATATAATTTTAATTAATATTTGTAATGAGATTTCAATATTATATTGATACTTTTTTAGACGTCTATAGGAATATAATAGTTTAATAATAATGCATAATAAGTTATTATTAATTAAAATAAACTAATGTAAATGTATTTCTCACCACCTAACAGAGTAGTTCTATCTCCATTATTAACGAATTTGACCTTCTATGGCCTTCAACGATCAATAACGCAGAGAAAGTAAATAAGGAGGCTATTTCCAGAACCCTCCATAAGTGAGTGTTACTTCATTAGTAGTGTTCTATTCATTAACGTAACATATCATATCTTATATAACGGTCGTATATAATTTATTTTATAATCCATAATTAAGAATACAAATTTCTTAATAGTATTAAAAGTAATTAATATTATGTAAATTATTAAACAATCATTATTATTAATTATAATTATATCAATAATTATACATATGAATTAATATATTTAACAAATTTTAAATTAAAATTACATTTATTACGTCATAATATATTTATTGTCATATTCTATTAATGGAAACAACATATTTTATTTTCACAAACAAAATTATTATATATTTTAACTGGATTAATTAAATTATTAGTTGATTAAGATCATCTTTTCTAGAGATAATAACTAAAAATGTATAAAATAAACTTAGTATTAATCTTAGCCTAATCTTAGCATTAAACAATGATTAAACAAGATGGGTATTATTTTTTTTGTATTTTTTCATTTATAATTATTTATTTAATATTCAAAATTTGTTAAAGTTTCTAACAAAAGTCGTGGATATTATACTAGTATAAACGTGGTTATACTTGATAGCTTCATCATCATCATCATAGGCATCATCATACAATACTCACTAATATACAATTATCCTATAATATTCTGTATAATATAGATTCATCTCAATGAGATGATCGAATAATATACATAATGTTTGTTCTGATTATGATATATGAGGTCAAATTAACTTTCATTCAAAATACTCGTTTCGAAATGTGACGCACTTGTGTACATGATAAAATTATATGGAATATAGTAATACTTATATGGAATATAGTAATACTTGTATGCACATGTAGTATATATTATTATATATACATACATTAGTTGTTACCATAATTTTAATGTATACAAAGATACAAGTGATATATTTTAAATTTAACCTCAGCAATCGTAATCAAACAAACGGGGGCCATATTCAATATTCTAACATGATATTACTTTAACAAATTAACTAACTTTTAACTACCTGACTACCTATGCACTATAATTTATTTTATGAATAAATAAATTATAGAATAACTAGAGATATTTTTATGTAAATACTATATTATCATTTATTTAATTAAATAATATTGTTGAACAAATTTTATAAACAAATACAAATATTTGAATATTTTAAATATAAATTAACAATTATATAAAATGTGTCGGACTAAAATATTTAATATATTATATTTAATATATTATGATTATATATCTGTGTATAAAATATAAATTAACAATTATATAAAATGTGTCGGACTAAAATATTTAATATATTATATTTAATATATTATGATTATATATCTGTGTATAAAATATCAGGACTTTGGTATTAATAATAATTTTATTTAAATTACATTTATTACTAAATATATTAATAATAATATTAAAGTTAGCAAGTTTATATACATGATTTTAATGTTATATAATTATATAACATTAAATTTTATTTCTATAATTATTTGATAAAATATTAAATACTGATACCCTTTTATTATCATATAATAAGGATTGCTTTGACTTCAATATGTACACGTTTCAAAAATTTCTAATTACTCCTCATCATTGTTATTAATATATTCTACACTATTTACTGATATAACATTATTTTCATAGAAACATTTAGTAAATTTGACTTCATATTTAGTTACGCATAGATTAAAATAGCATACCATACGACATCATACCTATCCGACATTCTTAATATTATACAATGTGGCAAATATATTGTTAATTAGTGTGTCACTGTAAAATTGTAGGTATATATATTTAAAATTATATTTATTTGTAACCTTCCTCTGACTATTTATTATGTCATTTACAGATATAAAATAATAACTATGAAGTAAATTCTATATTAAAGAAAGCACCATCATTAACGTATACATTACCTCACCCTCACTCTCTAAAACAACAAATTGTATCTATTAAAATTGACATGAAAATTATATATTTAATCTGCGTATTTAAATATTAATACAAATTTACTAAATATATCTAAGAAAATAATTTGATATCAGTAAATAGTGTAGAATATATTATTATATATATATATATATATATATATATATATATATATATATATTATGGTTGGCATATTTTAAAATAAAAAGAAACAGACTATAATGAAATCCTAAATATTATATTTAATATTATATTAAATATACTAATATTTTTATCATGTATTTTACATAAAATAACATAGTTTATCTTTTCTGAACTGATATTATACAAATATGAAGTTTTAAAATATAAATTGTCATATTTACTTAAAATACATACACTTAAATTTATAAAATGAACACACATTAAAAACAAATACACATTCAGTGAATGAATCGTTCACCTAATAATTCATACAAAAACATGTAATTTTTATAATACAAATTTCATATTTAAGCGGTACTGATACGATAGAATACATTTAAATTTTCAACCGATACTGATACATCATTTTTTTGAACGATTAGATACCGATACAGCAATATTTTTGAAAATTCCCAATATTAGTTATAACTATTATATATATATATATTAGCGTTGTCATTCGGACCCGGATTTCGGACTTTAGGTCATTGATACCGGACTGATACAGTATAATTTATGATATATCGGACTCGGACCGGACTCGGACCGGACTTTAATATTTAACTCGGACTATGTCGGACTTTAAATATTAGATTCGGACTATTTCGGACTTTAAATATTAGATTCATATTATTTCGGATTTTTATTATTGGATATCTAAAATACATTCCAATGTTTACCTTTGGGATTATATTTATTCGCGCCATTTTCAACCAACATAGCGGTTCTGTGTATGTATCCGCGACACTATTACTCAGCTTAGCGTCCATTTGTGTGAATAGGCGTCAATGTCAATCAAACTACCCCGTCCTTTGTATGTATCCGCGACAATTTTAATCCACATTGCATCATTTTAAAATTATTCGTGCAACCATCAACATCATTATTTTAAATTTTTGTATTCATTTTAAATATTGTATATACATTTAAGAGATGATTCATATCGAAGAAGAAACTACACTGCCATTAAGTGCACAGTTTACATCACTATACGATACTTATGCTGCTGTCAAACGATGCGGATACAATTATCAAACGATACTGATAGTGATACTTCTGTCAAACAATACTGAGACTTCTGTCAAATGATACTGATACGATACTGAGACTTCTGTCAAATGATACTGATACTGATACTGATACAGCTGTCAAACGATACTGATACCATACTGATACAGCTATCGAATGATACTGATACGATACTGATACAGCTGTCGAATGATACTGATACGATACTGATACAGCTGTTGAATGATACTGATACGATACTGAGACTTACTTTTTAGAAAATTTGATAACACTAATATATATGTATATATATTACCATTCTATACTGATATTACCATATATGGTATATGCCATATATATATATGGCTCGTTGGTCTAGGGGTATGATTTTCGCTTTGGGTGCGAGAGGTCCCGGGTTCAAATCCCGGACGAGCCCATTTTTTGATTTACAATGTAAATGTATTTATGATACAACATGTAATGTACAATGTACATACATGTACTACATACTATGTATTTACATATATGCATACATACATGTATGTTTTATACATATTTATTTTCTTATGATTTATTATGATTAGTTATAATATATACATAAATTAGATATCGTAAGAATACATTTTGATTAAATTATATCTATCTATTAAAATAATGTAAATAAAAATTGATCATAGCTAATCATATTAACCTGTTATTTATTAATTAACGATATTAAGTTATTTATTAACGTTAATAATGTACTTGACAATGTAATATGCTAATAATCAGTATAATAAACTTAGCATATACATGTTATCATACATAACTGTACACTAAATACATTCATAATCACCGATAACATTGTAATTATACCAGCATTACATATCTCATATGTGAAGTAGTAGTAGTTATTGTTATGATATATTAGTACCATCTTACACACATTATTCTAATGATATACCCACACATTGCAGGTTATTAAAGCAAGCAATAGATATATACCCTACGAACGCCCACTACCTGATGATAAAAGCCAGTCTCCTGTACGGTAAGGGCTGAGTTAATAGTTAACCTCTAGCCATATGTCACTACACCTTTATTATACTGGTATGCATGCAATTATACTGATGCGTAGTTAATCTGGAATGATTACGAAATGGCATACAAAATAGTATCATTGCCATACAAAAGTTTCTTAACTTTATACGCAACAAAACATTTCTATTTTTTACATTAAGTATTTTTCTTCAAATAATAATGTATTATATATACAATATCTAATATGAATTT
This sequence comes from Osedax fenrisi, assembly GCA_964019155.1. Lineage (NCBI taxonomy): Eukaryota > Metazoa > Annelida > Polychaeta > Sabellida > Siboglinidae > Osedax > Osedax fenrisi. The sequence continues at coordinate 22,769,203 of OZ025240.1, read as the reverse complement.
AAAAAAAATAAATAATATACATTTATTATTAAATACATCCGTATTATGTTTGATATATAATATATATTTATTTTTCATACATTAAATTAACTTATTTCACTATATACAATACTCATTTATATCATTTAATATTGTAATAATAGTTTTAATTCATTGAAAGTCTGATGTATATTTTTAATTTATTATTAATAATTTATTATTTTTAATATATAAAATAAAATTATAATAATTATTTCAAAAATGTTATTATAAAAATTATTGTATAATAGTTACATATTAGCCATATTATCCATTTATAATATTAAATCTAATGAAACACTATCAATTAATGAATGAATGAAATCAGTTAGACAATTTTCTAAGGAGGATCATTGAAAGTTATAAGTATACTTAAAAGCTATAGCTATAGATTTATTAAATTGATACCTATATTTATCTTTAGTTTTACCTTGACAACCAATTAATATATATCGTCTTCTAATTTAATTATATATTTAATATGCATTTAAGAGACTTAAGTATATTTAAATCAAAATATGGATCTAACAAACTCAGATTTTAAATTTTGTATAGTTAAAAATATTTTTATTTTTTTTAAATTAGAAAAAAATATAATATAAAAAAAATTGTATTGTGGTCATCTCAATGATAATTAAAATTATATTATGGTAAAAAAAAAAAAATTGACTAGGTCCTAGACATTTTTTATTCATCTTTCCTTGAAAATATTTAATTTTTCTATAGAAATCATTAAAATTCAAATTATTCCTAGAAAAATATTTAAACAAATTTTTGTTTATAATCATATATAGTAAATATATATTATACATTTATTAAGAATATAATAAACTTGATCTGAACTTTATTTTTGATTAAAAACAAAAAACAAAAAATATTCAATAAATAATAAACATAAAAAGTTCAATCCTAGAAATGATAAAATTATAAAGAAATTATTATTTAAAATTTTTTTTTTCTGCTATTCTGTTAATAATATTTAATTCTAGTACATATATATCGTATGACAACATTCATTAATAAGAAGTATATTAAAAAATGTATTGAATTAATTTTGTATCTACTCCATTATAAGATTTCCTATCAATCCTATATTAAAATTGAAAGTCATATTCTAAAGACTATTCAATATTTTACGAATTAAGTTAATTTTTTTTGTATTGAATTATATTACATGTTTTCTAATATTATCTTACTGCGCGACAAATTTAATTTAATTTAAAAAACTCTTACTAGGCGATAAATTATCTGAAAATGTTATATTATTCAAGCCGCTCTACTCCACAGTATATGAATATAATAGCTTTAGGACAGTTATACAATAATAATAAAACTATGTACTAGAATTCAATATATTAATAGTAGAGTAATATTTAAAAAAAATAATAATAATATTGTACCTCGGCGTATTTCATCATATTTCAATTTATTATCTAAACTAATTAAACAATTATAATACAAAAAGTGCGAATAAAATAATACAAAAATTATTAAAATGTAATAAAACATAAAATGATCCAAATGGTATAATATAGAAAAATGTAAAACATTACGTACGATTACAAATTATTAAAATGCTAAAATATAAAAACAACATATTAAAATATATTGTAATAATATGATAGTAAACAAAAGTGTATATTATTTACTTCTAATATTTATTTTAAAAAGTATTTCTTTAAATACTTTTTTTATTTCGTATATATTATATGCATTTTCAAATTTAGATGTATAGAAAAATAGAATTATATTTAAACATATTACTATATACTATATCTAGATCAATATGTTTGCTTAGAATGAGAAACAAGTATAATAAAATTATGTAATTCGGGAATAATTTAATATTATTATTAGTTATTTCGTTAGTCTGATGAACAAACAATACTATCTTATAATACTATATAATTGTAAATTTATTCAATTTTTAATTAAATATTGCGAATATAGTTAAACAAGAATTATTGTAATACCACAAAATAAATAAATTCCTAATAACAGCATCATCGTACAACATTATCACCATTACTACGTGTACAGCTCAAGAAAGATATCAGGAATCCATGGCGACGACCTTGTTACTGGTGACCTTGAAAACTAACTTCTTCACGATTGTGGATAACATTCCGTCGTCTACCATAAAGATCATGATAGACACCAGCTCTAAACTCAAACGTTTCCTACATGTTTGTATCGCATTATATACATCGCCCTATACCAGTGGTTCCCAACCTATGGGTAATGACCCACATTTGGGTCATTGGGGTTTTTTGTTGGGTCATAACTCTTGACTCATGAGCCAATTTCTAAAAATATTTATAGGTTTAAATACCTATATATATATATATATATATATATATATATATTATAGTTTATATTATTCATTTATGACTAAAGTCTAATAATAAAGTGGGTCATGGTATAATTTTAAATTAAGTAATATCAAAAAAAGTGTCGTGATGAACAAAGGTTGGAAACCACTGCCCTAAACGTTGCTTTATACTACTAAATAGACATTGAATGGGGCGAAACCCCCGTGCTGGGCATAGAGGGACGTGCCCCACCAGTGTATTTTTGAATATATATCCAAGATCTAATATAGAATTTGTATATTTATTACTATATGAATACATTATTTATGAATGTTCTCGCTTGGTGTATTAAATAATGATTACTGAACCGATACATTATATTTTAATTAAGTTTTCATCGAATAATATGCGATGCGCTTACTTTGCAAATATTACCAGGACATGACCCGTACTATATGTACATGACCTTGTAGACGGCTCTCCTCTCGCAGTACCTGGACACAGTGGACTATAGCGGGGCTTTCATAGCCCTACAGGAAAGACCCAGTAGAGATAGTATCGACTATTCTGGCTTCTTTGACGTCGAAATATTGGAGTTTCTGATTCGTTAGTGAGAATTAAACGAATACACCATTTTGTCACCATTATTACTTATTATTCCATAGTATGGTACATTGTTATCTATGTGTATTACCATTCTAGTTGTAAATTACTTATTAATACGCTATATTATTTGTAATATATAAATATATTTATAATTTGTAATTCTATATATAATATATGAATAACTATATATATATTTTAATTTTAATATATTTTCTCTATATATCAAATTCACATATATATATTGACTATATGATAATCATTTTTAAGTATATAATTAATTAAAGGGAGGTAATGCATTTTTGAGCTCTTCATTTAAATAGGACAAATGTACTTTTAAAAATGTATATACTATTTTCTATTGAAAATAATCATAATTATATTTCTGTTCTTAAAAAATTGTGCCTATAATTTAATAAATTTGATCAGAATTTAATTTAATTATTTCCAAAAAGTTAAAAAAAATGTATACAATTATATATTACTTATATTTGATTAATTTATTAAATATAAATATATAGCTTCATTTCTGTATATATATATATGTTTAGATAAATCTTTAAAATTAAAAAAAATAATTAATATAGTAGTTATTTTTTATGCATTATTAATGTAGTAATAGAAACAATTATATTATTAAAAAAAAAATATCTAAAGTTTCTATTAAATTTATTACATGTTTATATTCTGGTATATTTAATTTATTTTGTTGCATATACATATGATGTATTTATGTTTGTTATTTGATTGTAAATAAAATGTATTAATTAATATAATAGTTCAACATATGGTTTTGGATATTAAAATATTTAGTGTAGAATATAATCTAGGTTTATCTAATTGTAGAGCACAGAAATTTGTTTAAAATAAACAATACATTTATAAAAGAATGCTACTACAAAGATTTTCTGAAGGGTAGGATAACTAAAATCTATTTTTGGATTTCGGATATATTTACATAAATTAGAAGAACAAAATACCATAATATATAAATATAATATTATATTAAGATATATATAAATATTCGGTTATTATCGAAAAGTAATTGTTCCGTAAAAATATTATTTGGAGATATCAAAAGTGTATTCATACAAATGTTACCCAATTTTTCAAGGTCAAAACTATATCGATCCAGTCATTGTTATTTATATGTAAACTATCAATATCGTTAAAATGTCGTAATTTGAAAATATATTATTTTAAATATAATTCATTATTATAATCTAAAAAGTATATTAGTCTGATTAATTAATTACCTTATGAATTATTAATAGTAAATATAACTTATAATAATATATATGTATCTATCTCGTTGTTGGTATTGGAACTATATTAAAATAATTACATAGCTTAGATAGGGAGTGAACCATCTTTGCTTCACAAAATCTGTGGCTACTACAACTTAATAAATATTCAATTATTCATAGGTCACATGCTTCTAATGTATTTCCACCTATATTCTTATTTGTAGTAAATATACTCATTTATAAAAATCATATCATTTTTAAATTGTAACGATTTTCATAGTTACACAAGATCATTTAATATAATTAAGTGCTCTTTTAAAGTATATAATTCTCCTATTTATATTGATCAGATTTAGATAATTTTTGAATAATAGTAAAGTACTTTAATATATTATTATTATTATAAAATTTGTTTAATATTTAAAAATGAGCGCCTTACATTAACATAAACAAAATAATCAACATATTTTTAGTATTGTATAGAAATATATTTTTTTAATGTGCTTAAAATAAATCACCTAATCTTCTATTACTCATATTATTGTTGGTTACATTTGTAACTACTATTTAAATATGCATATTGTTTACATTGTATTAGTTATATACTAATCTAATTTATTAATTAGTATAGATATCTATACATATGTATATGCAAATATGATATATGTAAAATATTATGTATATACATTATATTAAATTTAAAAAATATTATTTTCTATTAAGATAATGTTTATTTAGTATACTTTAATATATGTATAACTAATTTAATATATATTGAAATTCTTGTAAATAAATAACAAATTAGTTATTTTATATGTCCGAACACTAATACATATAAAATATATTTAATATTGATAATTATTAAAGAATAGTATGACATTTTATATTAATATTTATCTAATAATTGAATAAATATTCACAAACTATTATATACTAAATTGTGTTCAAAGAATTAATAGTTATTAGGTCATATTTGAATACAATTATTTATAAATTGATTTATTTTACTATTATAATTATTGTATCTATTATTAGTATATTATATTATTAAAAAAGAAATAAAAATATTATACATAAATTATATGATATTAGTTATATATATATATTACTATACTAGTAGTAAGGACAGGACATATACTAATGCTTATTTTGAGCAATTTTACATAAGTAATTTAATTGTATTGCTATATTGTCCACCAGAAAATATCTGAATTTTATATACAATAAATGTAAAAACTTTGTAATCAAAATTATGTTCATTATATTCATTCATATACATATATGTTATATCCTACCTCTTTTGTATATTTATAATTAATCTACTTTAATATATTATATAAAATACTAAATATATATATGTAATAATAAAATATATATATATTATATAAATAACAAGATTTTATAATACTAATTATTATACTACATACACAGACCTACATACAAAGAGAAATGAAACAGATAGGAAGAAATTAGCGGTAAGATAATTTATAGAAAATATTAATTATAGACTCAAATTAAATATTAATTATGATTTAAATATATATTGTTCTTACTTATTATTACAGTACAGATGAAATTATTAGTATTTAAATGTATAAGATTTTATTAATAATCTTTAATTTATGAAATATATAACATATTTGATATAAACAATATTGAATATATATGAAAAATATTCACATTACTTATCATAGATATATAAGTAACATCTCTTATGCCTATATCAATATATTCATATCTCTGTTATCTTATATACACATTTAAAGTGAAATAAATACTATTATGTATATATATATTACTATAACAATGTGTGTAACATGCCTAACATATACACCATTACAAACAGTTGCGGATGATATCACAGCCAGAGATAAACTCTCACAACCCGACAGATGTGCTTATTAAAGCGCAACACATTAGGAAATCTAATATTCTACGAGCTTTATGCAAACTTTACATTTAATACATTGTACATTGTATGTTACTTATATAATATGTACATATATTATACATAGAATGAAGTTTATTCATGATTATTATATTAATTATCATGAATTTATAAATAATTGAATTAAAAACTAATATGAATTTTTGTATTATATTTATGACTGAAAGGTATATTGAATAAAACACACCAATTCACATATATTTTCAAATACAGTTTTTGCATTAAAACTATTAGATAATATAAATATTATTCATTCTTGATATGTATATAAAATTAATATATTTTCTTATTCTTTATATATTTTATAAGTGAAATACAATACAATATATTTCAAATCAAGATGTACATGATACATGTATTATTTGAAGGTCGACGCCCTAATTTATAAATAAATAAATTTGATTGTAATTATAATATTTTTATTCTGATCTTCATCAGCCTAATGTGCCATATATACATTATTATTAATATGAATAAATATAGATTGATAAATAATAATGACGGTAGGGAGGTATATTGAATAAAACACACCATTCACATATATTTTCAAATACAGTTTTTGCATTAAAACTATTAGATAATATAAATATTATTCATTCTTGATATGTATATAAAATTAATATATTTTCTTATTCTTTATATATTTTATAAGTGAAATACAATACAATATATTTCAAATCAAGATGTACATGATACATGTATTATTTGAAGGTCGACGCCCTAATTTATAAATAAATAAATTTGATTGTAATTATAATATTTTTATTCTGATCTTCATCAGCCTAATGTGCCATATATACATTATTATTAATATGAATAAATATAGATTGATAAATAATAATGACGGTAGGGAGGTATATTGAATAAAACACACCAATTCACATATATTTTCAAATACAGTTTTTGCATTAAAACTATTAGATAATATAAATATTATTCATTCTTGATATGTATATAAAATTAATATATTTTCTTATTCTTTATATATTTTATAAGTGAAATACAATACAATATATTTCAAATCAAGATGTACATGATACATGTATTATTTGAAGGTCGACGCCCTAATTTATAAATAAATAAATTTGATTGTAATTATAATATTTTTATTCTGATCTTCATCAGCCTAATGTGCCATATATACATTATTATTAATATGAATAAATATAGATTGATAAATAATAATGACGGTAGGGAGGTAGTAGATAGGTCATTATTATCATCTCGTTCCCCATCCTCTTCCTCCTCTCAAAGCTAGTACCAGATGCAACACTGATCCACCCGACACTTTGTAATCTGCAGCAGTTTTCTCATCGTTCCTATGTAGGTGTAGACAATAATGTAAACTAATATATTAGTTGTATCATAGATAATAGAAGTTTACACCGTTTATCGTAGGTATGACGTTCACATCCAGCTTAAGGCCCTGTCGCAGTGTATAAATGGTTAAATATCATTTAAAAAACAAAATGTTATTCCATAAAACTATAATTTACGTATGTAATTTAGTATCTATGAACAATTTGCATCCAAAAACGATATATAAATCACATAAAAACATGTTTTTGACCCTACTATATTTAAAAAAGTAGAAATATTTTTAATTTATATATAAATTGTTATATAATATGAATATAGTAATATTTATTATAGTAAATTATTATATAGATACTATTATATAAAATACACATCATTATAGTCATTTGTAAATGTAATGTGATAGATAATAAATAAGTTTATAAAAGATAAGAAATAATTATTACAAATATTATGCTATGACATTTCAAATGCATATTACTCGGTGAAATTTAAAATGCATTCATTGCTCTACAGGAAAATATAATTGATATTTTTGATAATTTGTATTGCTTTATAGAAAATATATTTATATGGATATCATTACAATAGAATATTATAAAAAAAATATTTCAAATAGTTTCATAGGATGATTTATTAATATATATATTATGAATATTCTATTGTAATACTGTTGTACAATATACAAATATAAAAAAGTGACTCAATACAGATAATAGTTCATGACAAGTATTCTGAATAGACATATATTTTCCTATATCTATATATCTATACATTGTATTTCGAAAACATCTGGTAAATGTGTTCTGATCAGTGTGTACACTGTGATATGGCCTTAAATAGATAATATAGTATAGAATATGAACTATTATTTGACTATTATATGCCAATATATAGCTTATTCTTAGTAATTATGCTAATACCAATGTAGCAATTTAAATTAAAGCTAATATATCATGATTAGTTTATAAATATTACTTACATATTTAACAAGAAAATAAGTCTATAATTGATCAACAAAATTGAAATAGATTACAATAATTGAATTGATGCTTGCATATGATTATTAATATTCAAATGAAATATGCTTTACTTTGTTTAGTAATATGTAAACAATTTAACAACTCTAATAATTTAACATTATTATTTATTTAATATTTAAGAAATTCCCGTGTGTTCATTAATGCTAAATATTTACCATATATCACTTTCAATGTAAGATTTGTATTGTACTATTAAGGGGATTCACGGTCAAATTTCAATGTAATTAGATAGGACATTTTTTTTATTGAAAATTCAAAATCTCATGAAATAATTAATAGTTTTACCTAATTTAAATTGCAGAACATTAAAATATATTAGAATTTAAAAAAAGTAAAAAAAGTAAAAAATGTGATCAAAATGAAATATTTTTTAAATTTTATTATCAACCCTATCTAATTATAAATATTTACTGTAGGTACAATATACGTATACTATTAAACATATTATGAATATTTGACTAAGTTTATTAAGTATTGACTGAGAAATAGTACATTTTCATAAGAAAATCAAATATTCTGAGATAATTTATGTTTTAACAATTTTCTATAATATTTATAATGAAATGACACTGGTATTATTCTAGAATAACACCAACAGCCAATCAATAGCACTTATACAATAAAACCAATAGGTATTACTAGTTGACATGAAAATAAAGATATTATTTTTACACTATTTCTAAATAATTCAAATTGATAAATTATAACCATTGAAATACAATGTTATATATAATAATTTATTTATTATAAATAGATATTGTTCTAAAATTAAATTTGTTATGCTTTATGTATGTACAAATCTATTTATTAAATAACAAATATTTTACAACATTTTTAATTTTAAAGACCGTGAATCCCTTTAAACATGAATATAATTTAAATAATTATATATTTTTTTATTATAAAATGTTAGTTAAAAATAAAAATAGTTAAAAAATAGTTATTCATTTAAATTTGACTAAATTATTGTTTTTTTCAATAATTTATTTATTAAATAAATCCTATCAAGTTTTACAGAGAAAACCATTCACACCAAGATTTTATGCATTCAGGTTTTAATAGCCATATATTGACTACTTCAAATTATTTATATTATAAAATTTACTAGATGTAGGGCAAATTGAACATTTAAGATTTGATAATAGGTAATTTATATATACAGTAGAAATATGGAAACCCAATTAAATTGGTAAACATATTATACATTATATATATATGGCAGTGGAATACATATAGAAAACAACATCTACTTTATAACAACAATCATGTGATAATTGTTTGAATAAAGGTATACTATTTGAATAAAGTAAATAATATCATGTATATTGCCAGATTTTGTAGGACATGTGTCTGTATTATATGCCCGATCTGTAGTTATCTTACACCTATGATACACAAACTGCCCGATTTAGGTTTCCGATGAAATATGCCTATACAAATTGAGATTATATTGGACTGTACTTTTGGGTATAAAAACAGCTTAATATTAGTAATCATTATATTTCATAATTTATAGAACCAACATTTGTTTTCCACCGAATATAAGTCTTTGTTGTGCAGGGGGAATACCTTCTTTTTCCTCAACTCTTTCTTTGATTCTTTCTACCTAAATATATTAAAATATAAGTAATTACATGATATTGTATATATATAATTATTGATAAATATATTAATATCAATAATATAGTATCATTTAATATTAGTATAAATATTATTAATAATGGTATAGATTATGTATATTATATAAAGTATACCATGGATAATATAAAAAATATAAAAAATTAATAATAATTTACATCAAAAAAATAATATTATTGATATATATATATATTAATTTTAATTAATTTAAGTTTAATATCATTTAATAATATTATTGAATATATTATAATATATATATAATTATATAAAGTATACCATGTAAATATATGAAAATAAAAATGTACTTAAGGGGACGCGATACCATTGATTTATTCGGAAAAAAAATTGAATCAATTTTTTTTTAATGTAAAATTATAATACTTCACATATTATCTTTTATGTGGTGTTTAAATTATGTTCATTACATTATTCATTTTGTTTATATTATATTATTTGTACCTGTATATTCATATTTTTTATATTCATATATTATATTTGAAACTTTATTTACTCAGAATAATTATTTGTGACCAATCATGCTGACATAACTAATATTAACTCTTGTACAATTGAATATTTTTTCTTTATTTTTTCAAAGTAACTAGATAAAACCTGAAAGATCAAAGTTATTTGTCAAAATTAAAAAATATTTATGTAAAAAATTTTAATTAACAATTTAGTTGGAAAATTAACATTTTTTTACAGATATTTCAAATATTTTTTTTAGAAACGTATAACATAAAGATGTGTAAACATCTATAAATGTCAACATATAATATAAAAATATGGAATATTATTAATAGATTAAAAAAAAAAAAAAAAAAGTGAATATTTTTTGAGATTTCTAAAAATAGAATTTTTTTAGTATCTTTTACATGTAAACAAAACGATGGTATCACGTCACCTTAATGGTTTCAAAGTTGGGTTTCACACCAACTCGAACGCAATTATTAACTCGAATTATTAGAGGTTAAAGTATAACTATATTTTTTTAAAGAGGTAATAATTACGTTTGAGTTTGTGTGAAACCTAAGTAAATTGTTATTTTCATATATTTACATGGTATACTTTATATAATTATATATATATATATATATATATATATATATATATATATATATATATATATATATATATATATATATATATATATATTGTATTATGTATAATATATATATATAATATATATATATATAATATATATATATATATATATATATTGTATATATATTATAATATATTCAATAATATTATTAATTATGATAATATATTCATATTTTATTGTAATAGATCAAATAATAATATATAAATTGTATATAATATTATAATGTAATTATTAATATATTATTATAATACATTTTATAATATTATTATATTTGAAAAGATCAAAGTATTTACTTGCTGTAAAATTGTATATTATAATATAAATTAATAAAATTATATTATTATGAATGCATTTAAAAACAAATATATTGATTAAAATATAATATTTATTTGATATTCATTAATAAATATGCCTGGCTAAATGAAAAATATAATTTGGAAAGAATTTACTGATAAAATAGAAAGCTATACTATTAATATATTTATCAATAATTGTTTATAAATAAACCAAATATACCACACAAAAACAAAAAACCATTGATTACATAATCTATACTATTATTAATATCTATACTAATATTAAATGATGTTATAATATTGAAATTAATATATTTATTAATATTATATAATAAAAAAAACCAAAATATCCAACAACCTTGTACATATTATACATAATATTAATTATAATGAATATTAAAAGCTGGTTTACTTAATTGGTTAACCAAGGAAAGTATACGTTATATATCTCCTGCATTACAGATAAATCTTGTAATCCAAAATATATACTTTCCAGTGTATACTTATTTATAAATTAAAAATGCATTGAAATTAAATTAAAATATGTATACAATTCAAAATGATACATTTTTCAAGTGCACAATAATATCAACTAGCAAACATCCTTTCCTTTGTTTAAGTGTAGGTAAATTATTAAATTGTAAACAAAAATTGTGTTTCAATTTTTTTATATAATATTAAAATAGTAAATATTATCTTTAAAATGATATATAAATCATATTGTTAGATCTATATAATATCTATCAATGTGTTAAATAATGTATTGAACAAATAAAACAAAAAGAAGTTAATACACTTTTAGTAGACCAATATTTTTCCTATTAAATACATGTAAAAATCTATTTATAGAAAATAAGTCACACATACGGTATGTGACATACCCTTAAATAACTTAAATTAACATTATTAAATAATATATAAACCTTATCGACGGGCTCAATGTCGATTTCAATCTAAAACAGTGATGATGTATTGATTAAACATATATTATAATTACAATTTTATATGATGTAGACATTAAATTTACTACAAAAGATTTTTCTATTGAAAGATATAATACTCACGCGGAATCATTTAATATTATTTTGTATATAGAAACCAACAGCGCCACCTATATAGAGTCAATTTTCAGAACTATTTGTTATTTTTAATGTAAATTCGTTGCAAACCATATAATTTTAAAATGAAAATAAATATGCTTTAAATTATTATTTATACGATGAAAAATAAGTTTTAATTACTAATATATAAAAATGAATATGTTGGGTTTAAATAATATACATATATATATGTGGTGAATAAAAGCTAATTAATATTGCATGTAATTTAATAGATAAATGAAAACATTTCAGTAATTTCGATCCTACTGCTAGCATCATCGGTGCCTAAATATTACTCACGTTGCGTAGATAGGGAGTGTTATATCTTAGCTTCGCAAAATCTTTAGCATTACTATTGTTATTAACATTATAATATATACATTAGTGTAAAGCATTATTATATTGACAATTTATACAAACCTCCTTCCCGGTCAGTGTCTGTAAATTGATAATCATATAATTAATATAAGTATATAAAACATATTTATTTAATTAATTATATTAGATAAGTTTAAATGTAAAATAGACATTTTGTTATAAATATAAATGATGATGCATTATATTTCAGTAGATAGGTTGTACAACATATATTAGAATACAAATATACAAAATATAGTAAAATATAATAGATTGCAATAATGATCAAGATGAAAATTACACCTATTTATAGTTTTTTAATCCATTTATATACAATATTTTGGTCATTTAAATCAAAATATATTAATACCCCTATATAATATGCATATAATAGTATATTATTAAATTTACACAAAAAAAATTATATTTATATATTTATTTATAATTAAATATTTTATTGTTATCAAACAATTGTTGCCAAGGTAATATTTTTAAAATGTTGTTAAATAATTAAATTTTAAAAATATTAATAAAATGTAATACTAGTCATAATATATTGCCACTAAATCATGGAATCACTGGTTAATAAATATATTGCAGGATCTAATTTATATATTTATATTGGTACCTGGTCAAAAGCTTCGCGATTGATGCGCGATTTGAACGCCCGCAAAATTGTTTATTCGAATTACTGAATTTACAATAGCGTATGATTGTTTGTTGAAACATTAATATTTATAGTTTTAGTTATTTTCACTTGTTTGGTTTGATTTGGTTGGGTTAATTTTAATATTGTTTAGGTTTTTTTAGCTGCATTACTGTAAATGATTACATCCCGAGTGAGCTTATAAAACACACATATATAAATATATGGTAATTATAAGCCGTTGCATGTATGATAGTCTATAAATAAACATACGCTAATTATAATGACCAATCATAAGCTATTGTAGAATCACTAATTCGAATAAACAAGTTTGCGGGCGTTTAATTCGCGAAGCTTTTGACCATAATCCTTTATATTTAATACAATTATATAATCTATACTATGTTTTATAATATGACACTATTTAAATATAAAAATCTAATTGAAATTAAATTTCTTAATTAACTACGCCTTTAAATCTTATTTTATTTGCACAAATTTATTAAAGTAAAGTAGCATAATATAAATTGTTATAAATATTATATTTATACAGTGTATATAATACACTACTATTATAAATACATCAATGGTATTTTATATCTAATAAGTCAAACTATCTTGTAAATATGGAAGTATGTGCAATTTTAATTATAATTAACATCATGTATTTTATACTTGGATACATATATTTAATATATTATAATAGTATATATTATTAAATTATTATAAATTATTTAATAATAATTTATTATAATTATTATATCAATTTATAAAATTTCATAAATATAAGTTATATTATTATAATAATTATAACATATATATATTTTTAAAGTAAATATACATTTTTTAAATAATTTAGATATTAAATTTAAAAGTCGTTAACATTTTAATGAAAATTATATAATAAATTTAATTTATTATAATTTAAAATTATAAAATAATAATTCATTTATAAATAAATTATTTAAAATAATAAGTTTAGTATTATTTAATAATTATTAAGTTGATAGTACGATGCTATTTATCATATAACATAATAATTATAATTAGAATTATAATTAAAATGTAGACAAATTATATAATTACTATTATAATAAAATATCAAATATAATCATATTTGTTGACAACATAATTGTAATTGTTTTTTTAAATTAACTTAATTAAGTTAATATTAATTTAATTATATTTAATATAACATTAGCATACTAATTATTTCATAACAATGAAATCAAGTAACTGTTATCGTAGAAAATATGTTCATATAATAGTAACTATAAACTGAGAATTTAAATTATTATATTTATAATATAATTAACTTATTAAATAAACAATACAATTTTAAGAATAATTACAAAAAAAAATATTGGTTAAATATACTTTTTTATATAATTTAATATTTAGAAAAAGATTATAATGTTATATTTATAAACGTAAATAATATATATTTATATGTTTAATAATATAGATATATAGATATAGCTAAATGAAGTAAGAAATTACCTTAACTTTAATGAGCATTTTCACAACAAAATAATCCTATTTTAAATCCCTATTATTTATCAATAATATAAAATAATAATAATTATTGGTACCTATTTTTATATTCATTTATATTAAAATAAATTATTTAAAATAAATATGACAACATATTTAAATATAGATAATATTTAAAATATTAATCATATAATTAAAATATTAAGACAAATAAAATGAATACTATATAGTCCAAATCCCAGTCTAGAAATATCATAAAATAAATATTTTCCCGGATATTTCCTAATTTATCATATCATGTGACAGATATTTATATACATAAATAAATACGATGTAAAAAATTATTTTATAAATTATATATATATATGTTTTCTTTATATAGTTATAATATTGTAACATATATGTAACTATCAATTAAACTATATATTGTTAATCAAAATAAATTCATTTAGATTTGTTGGTTATATATATTATAAATTTAAGGATATTTAAAATATATTGACAAATATTTTTATAAATAATCAATGTAAATAATGTATTATAATATCATATTATTAAATATGTAATATTCAATATTATTCTGTTATATTATATAAAACAAATCAGGGAATAGGGACAGTAGGAAACAATTAAATAACTATACATAGCAAAGCAATTTATCGCGAATTCCTTATACACTAGTCACTAGTCTAGTGTACACGAAAATAAATTCTGAATGAGAAACATCATGTTTCATATGTTTAACATGTAATACATGGTGTATATATGAAATAATTCCTTTAGAAAAATAAACGTATAAACCATTCATATATATATATATATGATATATACACATACGCATACGAGTACCATCATATTTGTGGATTAATGTGTTTTATTCTTCTGTTTTTTAGCTGCATTTATCCCGAAGTGAGCGCGACGCACGCATTGCGAGCCACGTAAGAACTTGGCTATTTATAGTTATTTAATTTTTGCCTACCTTCCGATGGCGTCCGTACAATCCCAACAAATCTATTAATTTATTATTTAATATTATATTATTAAAATAATTATTTTATTCTAAAAATATGATCATTTATAAACTATTTAGTGATCAATTAAATGATATTTACATATACAATGTCAAATTGAATGTACAATGCACATTATCATAATGATTATGTACAATTATTTTATTTTAATATATCATGCGTCATTCATATGTATTACTATTTATATAATATTAATTATATAATTATCTATTATATTATCTTTATAAATATTAATATAAATATATGTGTTTTAGATATATATATATATATATATATATATATACATATTTGAAACCAATTCATATTTTACACATGTGATTATTATGGTGAATAATCGTAAAAAAAAGGATGAGTTGAGTTTTATAGGCTCACTTTGGGATGTAAGCAGCTAAAAAAAACAAAACTCAACCAATTAAACCAAATAATCCTCAAATATAAATATAAAATATATATTACCATTCTCAACCCGTCCGTTATGATCGGACACCGATTATTACATTGTAATAATATTATAATCATCATTTTTCAAAAGAAAAAATTACACAAATTTATAAAAAATTGTTCAAATACATTATAATATAGTATGTAGGAATCAGGGTTAAAACTATCGCGCGATAATTAAAAAGTAAATAACGCGAGGCAGGAGGAGGGATTCGCGTATACACAGAAATGAATATATATATATATCCAATAAAGGACTTATATCCTTTCTATAATATATACATTTGATGACTTAATTCAAATTCGAATGTTATGATCACCTTAAATTCAATTCAATGATTTAACTCACGCGTTTGTTTTTTTAATTGTTGCGTGTTAGTTTTGACCCGTCCCTTAGTAATAATAATAGTTAATTATTTTATTTATAAATAACAAGGTATATTTTATCAATAAAACTGGTATGTCATACTAAAAATGTAATTTTAATATACTTTTATTACGCAGATTCATTTATTTTTTTAAAATTTTCTAAAGTAAAGCTATTTATAAATATTATATTTATATATTAATCATATATTAAACATTTAAATTAAATTTGTATGATTAAAGAATAAAGATATAAATATAATTATATATATATAGGATATATATAATTATATAAGTTAATTATAATAATTTTTATATACTACAATTTTGATAGTGTAGCAGTAAAATACATTTATACATTTATTCAGATGAATTATAGATCATTATGTTATACTTATATAATGTTTATATAAACCACATAAACTATTATATACCATATTTGCATGTATCGTATAATATATATATTGGAATACAAATACAATATATCTTTACAATATGTCTGGTAATACATAAAGCATATAGTTTGATTCCTACGCAATATATCTAGATAAATATTGTATATGTATACTACTAAATATACGCCATCATTATACGACTTCACGCTACGATGTCAACTTAACACCGGCACGCTTCACGCAGGACATGTCATCGTTAAGCATAGGCTTCGAGTCGTTGCTCGTATGTCCGGTTTGTTTGGACGCGTTTAAAGAGCCTAAAGTTCTGCCCTGTCTGCACACGTTCTGTGCCAAGTGTATCGGCAACTGCTGCAAACCTCTCAGGTATACCCTCTCAGCGATGTGTGTATGAACGGCGATGTGCATATTGTAATCGTTACCAACGATTTATAATGTTTATAAATTAATTTCGTTTTTTTTACTCATTTTTTATATATACTAGTATTTCCTAGCAATATGTTATGTATAGTTTAATATTGATAATACATTAAGTTAAAGGTTATATGTTATATATATATATATATATATATATATATTATATTTATTGAAGATAGAAGAGTGCGATATAAATTGAGATACAGGTATAATATAATGTGATATCGTAATGTTCATTAATAATTATGTTCATATTAGCAAATATTCGCATTACTGTTAACGAGACAAACAAGTATTCCATGAGTAAGCATACAATCCTTATAAAGAGTAACTTATGAATATAAATAGTATTGCGTGCAATAGTTTTAACGTAAAGTAAACCCATGAGTGTAACGTATTCGTTATTCAGAGGCCTTTCCTTGAGCAGGAGAGAGGTCAGATGTCCGGTGTGTAAGAGCATGACCTTACTGGGGTCGGGCGGAGTTATCAATCTACCCAACGACTTCAAGGTGCAACAGCTCAAAGATGCCATCTCGAGTCAGAAGAATGCCAAGGTCAGCTTACCAGCGATAACTATTATTAGTAGTCGCATTATTATATCGGTGTTCGTACTTAATAGTCTATTTAATGTTTAAGACACATTATTTTTTTAATTATAATAATTAAACATGTCATTTCTAATACGTGAATTCATATATTCCATTTATATTTAATATAACATATATCAAACTTATATATGTTATATATTTAATGTATTATGCATTGAAACCAGTAGACTTACTATACACTAAATTCTTCTATTGACTAACGTTGACATGTATCTGATGTCATGATCATATGTATGAGACACAAATATTGTGAACACTAGGTATTTGTTTGCGATATTCATTGAGAGATACATTACATTTCAAACTCAATACATTTATTATAATTACTATTGCATAATCAGGCTATCGCGATGTCATGTGACGAAGATCAACTGATGGTCGAGGTGAGCACAGAAACCTCCGTTATCGAAGCCCCTACCTCTAACTCAGTGAAACAGTGCGACGCCTGTAATCCTGAGCACCCAATCGTGGCTAATTGGCATTGTATACAGGTAGCGTACGGCGTGTTAAACTCAACCTTGTTATACTTTATCACTTACTTCATGTTCATTATATGTATACTTTGCGAAAACTATAATATTATGATTTCTATATTTATTTATAATGATATTATATTTCTATCAGTATATATATATATATATATTCATTTAATTCTGTTTTTTGTTATTGATAATAATGGAATGTAAATTTCAGATTTATGTTGTTGAAATAGATAACATTATTTTGAAATGAAATTATTTGGATATTATTAAAATAATTGTAATATTTATTAATTCGCTACAATAGCTATAACACTGTTATATGGCAATCATAGTTACGATGATGTTTAATTATTAAATTAATTAATCTACAATATTATATAATAATTTCATAGTACTATATATATATATATGAATATACTATATATAAATGTATATATATATATATTTATATATTTATTATTTATATGTTGATGTTTTCTATTCATATTTAATATGCTATTTTCGTTATGAATAACTCTCTCGCTATTCGATACGTACAATAGTGTTCGTTGAATCTTTGCAATTGTTGCCATGATATCAAACATAAGAACAATAGAATGTTTGACTTTCATCAGACTGTCTCTCTGACACTAGAAAAGCTAGACATTGACTATAGTTAGTATGCGTGGTGTGGTGTGTTGATGTGATATGATATTGACACAAGTGTATTATGTTGTTATTGAATACTCTACACAGACACTAAACATTGATCACAATCGATGCCACTGAATGTTAATACATACTGCATCCTTGATACCACCCTTTGATGTACACCACCCTTTGATATATACCACCCTTTGATGTTCACATTCCTTGATATACCACCCTTTGATGTTCACCCATATTGATATACCATCCTTTGATGTACACCCATATTGATATACCACCCTTTGATGTACACCATCTTTGATATACCACCCTTTGATGTACACCATCCTTGATATACCACCCTAACAGGTCTGAACTGGTTTGTATTTTAAGGGTACACTATAATATAATATTGTGTGTTCTTGATCTATTTCAACTTCATCATAACACCAACCCTAAGTAGTACCTATAACAATGATCTCCTTCCCCCCTTAGTTATGATGTAATCATTGCTGTTTATTATTACATCATACAATAGCTATAGTCAATACTGATAATATGTGTCATACTGATATGTCATATTTTACTTACCATAGAGTAATATTAAATCTATTTTAATTCCACCTAGAATATATAAATATATATATATATATATATATATATATAGAATATAATTCTACGATTATAAATTTATAACACGTATTCACATAAAGCTAATCATTCTTATATCTCTAACTAGTTATGTATGCTAATACTATTTAGTGATATTGATCAATATTCAGTGATATAATGCTAAATAAGTTATATAATTATGAGATAAGTCAATATGTTTTAAATTTGAATGCGCCACAATACTTTTAAATTTTTATTATTCTTAAGAAACAAACAATCGTATGTTATAGGTAGCAAATATTTATACTTTATACTCTCGATTATATATTTCGACTGTATATTTTCTTAAATAAATTACCAATCAATCAATACTACAGTTACGTATGATTACAATATATATAAATAATAAACAGTTTCTACGTCATTTCTCATAACACTAGATAAAGTATACATATTAATGATATCACTATTAGCCATGCCATATTGCAAAGTGGATTCCTTACTTAGATATTGCAATATCAATACAGAAATAGTTATTACGAATATATTTATATAGTTTATTGTTATTACGTATATATTTTATATTTATTGTTTAATTATCTATTTTATTTCTCAATAATACTAACCATCCTATTACTAACCTCAACCCATCACTACCCTGCAGTTACTCCGCAGTTAACTTATACATAACCTTAAGGGTGTATCCCACTACAAGTATTTCCGGCAACTTGCCTAAAATATTTTTACTTTAAAACGATTTTCTATCTAGTTAACTACAATTTAAGTGAGAAACCCCCTTACTTTCCAGCAACTTTCCTGAAATATAATAACTTTATAGGGGGTATCCCATTACAACTTGATAGAAAATGGTTTTAAAGTTACAATATTTCCGGCAACTTGCTGGAAATACTCGTAGTGGGATACCCTTACAACTTGATAGAAAATGGTTTTAAAGTTACAATATTTCCGGCAACTTGCTGGAAATACTCGTAGTGGGATACCCCCTTTACACATATCATTGTTATGTCGCATATAAAGAATGTTATCAAACCTATACAACTATAAGATTTTATATTGGATTTATTTTAGTTATTATATATATATATATATATAACATTGACTACATGCATAACTACACGTATACAATAACGTTACGACTGTAGATTGTGAGTGTCACCAAGGTCAGACGATGCGTTACTACTGCGTGTACTGTGTGAAGTCTCTGTGCTGTCTGTGCGTCATGGCTCACGATACCAACCATCAAATCGAATCCATCGATAAGAAATCGGTATTTATAGAATTATTGCTTTATATATTTTCATTTAATATATATATATATATATAATAGAGGGCGGAGTGAAATTTAAAATAATTATGACTCGCGATAGTGATGTAACGTTATATGTGAATTAGTGACATTATTGAACTCCACATATCGTTACATATCGTTAACGTTACATCACTATCGCGAGTCATAACCAGACCGCCATAATTATTTCAAATTTCACTCCGCCCTATATATATTAATGTTAATATAATTTATTACATTTTGTATTGATAAACTTTATAATTTATAGAATATAATATATTAAAGACAGTAATAGTTTTATAATAAAATCTATCGTATAGAGTTATATTGTGATATTATTCAGTTAATGTAGTTTGTTTATTAATGACTGATTACAAACAACGTGTATGCTAATACTAGTGACACTTTCTCTCCACCAATCAGATTGCGATGTGTTCTAATGGATTAGAAATTCTTTATAAAAAAATTGAGAACCGTAATCTATTGCTGAGGAGAAATTTTGACTCTTTAAAGGGAAGTTTGAAGAGGGAACACGATGAAATAAATCGAGGTTTTTATAAACACCAATGATTATAGAACTTATTGCCCAGGTAACAAGTATAATAAGACTACTTACTTAGATATTATAACTTGAATACATAGTTATATGTAATAATAAAGATAAATATAAATATAATAAATTTAAAATATTTATTCGATCATTATTAAATTTAATATCAATATGTAAAACAAATCTATAAAAGGATAATATAATAGTTTATCTTTTTGTGATTTAATTTAATATATTAAATTAAATTCAATGTAATTCAATATATATATATATATTAATTAATATATGTTTATTAATAGCTCAGGAAGAAATAAAGAATAGAGCTGTTTCTCTGATAGATCTTATCAAGAGTCAGGAATTGATTTTCCAAAATGAGCTTCAAGTCAAAAAGAATTCTGATGGAATAGGAAAACTGAGTCGTTTGAATGAAAAGTTACAGGTTATTTTGATTACCATAATCATATAAATGTATTTAAATCCAATGTGGTGTAATATTATTATTATTATTATCAGATTTAGGTATAAGTACCTGGGTAATTGTAGAAACATTGCTGCTTGCCGAGATAATTACCCCATAATATATATTTATATTTTATTATTATAATTAGTATTATTTTATTATTGTATTTCTAACGTATACTTTAATAAAACAAATTGATTATATATATTAATATCATTTATCTACATTCTCTATATTATTAATACCTATACTTCATTTACATATAGTATGCATTACAATCTGTTGGAGAATGTATCACATTAACAATATTCTATTTATACAATTCTATTTTGCAATATTCATAAAATTTACATTTACTTTGATTCTATTGCTAAGTACATTATTTATTGTTATAATATTGTTATATTTTTATAGATATAATGTAATATTTATAGATTTTAGAAACAAATTAAATTTAATAATAATAATAATGGAATAATATAAATATCATCACAATAATGACTGAATACAGTTGTATAAGTTGTATATAAGTGTATGTATACTTATGAAGTAAGGTACACATGTTATAAATATCTATGATCTTAACAATTAAATATAACCCTGATTCAATACAACTAATAATATTTGTATCTTTTGATAGATTTTAATTACTTAATCGCTTGATAAATATTTACAGCTTCTTTACAATGAAAACTCGATAAACAATATATTTTTATATCGAATAGAATATTCAATATTAATATAAAAATAAAATGTCCATATTATTTAATATTATAAATTTGATAATGATATATACGATTTAACTGTTAAATATTATATAATATATTCTAAATAGATTATAAATATAATATAACATTACTCGCCGTGTATTATGACTCATAACTTATGACTCATAACTTATGACTCATAACTTATGACTCATAACTTATGACTCATAACTTATGACTCATAACTTATGACTCATAACTTATGATTCATAACTTATGATTCATAACCCCATTCTCCTACCACCGATAGTTGTCACAAGAAATGAAATCTAACATCACCAACGTGATCAGCGAAGAAGTTAAGTCACCCATGAAATGTTTCCAGCTGTTCCACGATCTCAAGCATAAGGTATACCCACCGTACACCATACCCTCACTGTATCGGTGTAGTAATGCTGTATCATCACAACATATGCATTATGAGAAGATTCGTAGAACTTGCAATTACAATGTATTAAGATAGGAGATATTTTTTTTAAATATATTTTAAAGTTATTTTTATACACATTTTATTATATTACCGATAATTACTTATAATAAGCTATATTTGTAACATTTTTCATTCACCAGTATATTTGTTCGTAGTTTAGAAAACGAAAATAAATGTATAAAATAAACAATATGTACACGTATTGAATTTGATAATACATAATCATTATATTGTGATGATTCATATATTATATATTACTAACCTGTAATATATTATAATCTGCAATGCTATCCTTATAATCTTGTCCCGTGATAGATCTCCTACTAAATCTTGGCATCACTAAATCAAACAAATGAATTCTGTAAACTCAATTACGTTGTTCATAATGCGTATTTTATACCCTATGCAATGATTTTATTCTATATCAATCCGTTAATTATAGATGCCAATAGTTGATCTATAGATGTAATATTACATAATAGATCATAGATACCACTACTTTTAAAATTATTTAAAAATATTAACATAGATTTCATATTATATGTTTACAATATGATTATTAAGCTAGTATTTAAAGCATTTTTTTCTACAATTATTATAGGTTATGGTCATGTAATAAACTATCAAATTGTATTACTTATAGGTATTTATATGCTCTAAAGTTTCAGAGGATATATAAAAAATTTACAAAAAATGTTTAAATATTTGTTTTTAACAAATTTCAAGTTATGTATATTATACAATTATATATATATATTATACAATTATATATATATATATATATATATATATATATTTATATATAAATATATATACATATATTTAATAATAGAAATCTATAATAATCTATAATATATACAAATAATGGTTTGATAAATTCATACTATCACTTGTTTATTTCCCTATTCATTATACTGCTTCGTTATACACTTACCACCACCAACACTGTCAACACCGCTACCGCTACCTCCATTAACACCCCCATTACCCATCACCCCCATAAGATGATGAACATAGAAGATGATGAGAGGGAGATCTACACACCGTCTGAGATCTACACTTATATCACTAACGATAATCTGCACGAGATCACCACTAACATTAGAAGTTGGTTCGGCTATTTGAAATCTATTAAAACTGAACGTCTGCATTTAGGTTAGTCGTCGTACGCATGTCATTAATACCTATGATTGATTTATCAAATATATAGTCTAGAAAAGTAAAGTTAAATTATTTGATAAAGTTAATATAAGTTTGTGAAATAACAAGTGTGAACAATAAACAATTAGTTTAGAGTTTTTATAGATTGTATTACTCTAGACTTACATGTGTACATCAATATTAAAACTTATAAAAATAACATCAATCCAATTATGTATATAATTGTAGTCATAACAATTTACTACTGACATGTCATAATATTTCTAATACCAGTTATAAAAGTAACATTATCAACATGCACTATGATATATTTGGCTTGCAAGTTTAAATTATCCATAGATAGAAGTGAACCATTGTATGTTGTTCATTAAGGGCCAGCGAGAAATATACTTTTTGAAATAAATATATTTTGTATTAAAAATTACATTATATCAAAATTAGTAAACATATTAGGTTATCTTTAAATGACATATGACTTGATGCATAAAAGTAACAACCAGTATCATCAATAAGAATTTATAAATATAACCGTTTAAAAATAAAGATTAAATTGATAGTCAAATATTTATACATTTTTAAACACCTATACAAGTTTTCTCGTTTTAAACTTAATTTTTAATAGTTGACGCTCCATATCTTTTGATCTACTTGATAACTGTATATGAATTTCTCATAACTTAATTATAATAAATATAACTTTATATGTATTAAGTATGCCCTCAATTTTAACTTAGTTACTGGGAATTCTTTGAAAATACTGGATGTTTTATAGGTCTTTTATAATTCTATAACTTAATATATATATATATATATATATCTAAATGTAGTTAAGACTTAACAGAATGTAGTATTCTTTGATTTATTTCATAATTTATCATTTTTTAGTAAACAAAATTCCTATCTTTACCATGTAAATATAAATATGTTACACCGGCCGTAACTAATGTGTAACTCCCTATTATGAATACTTACTATATATCATTATCATTATCATTATCATTAAGCATATATATTTGTAATACTTGCTTAACTCACTGTAATGAAGATAGATTTTATTTATTTATGAAAAACTTCCATAATATATAAAATTAATATTCATGTAAGTATTATTATCGATGGTGTTTAAATAATATGAATAGTAATAGTAATAACCGTTATAAGTATATTAACACTAAATAATGTGATTGATAATAATACACTGGTCTTTAGATGAACGAAAGCGTCAGTCTGTTATGAAAAGTTGTGCCGGTCCGTCGAGGTTAAAGGTCAAGTATTCTGACCCGACAATCCCATGCGAACGTAGGCAGACCTATTCGAATACCTATAACTGCGACGCACTACTGGACGATAACTCGGATAATGATCTGTGAACAAGGGAAGAATAGAGTTTATTGATGTACGCGTTTACTCTTTATTCGGTTTTATGTTTAGATTTATAGGATTACATTCGATCTTATTTTTATGTGAAAGTATATTTGATTAGTTCATATTATTGCTTTTGTTTTTATTGGTTATATTCTATATTCTGTATTCCGTTAGATTTGTATTATGAATGATACTCATTTATATCTTTACGGCGTAATTAAATTAATCATATATTAAAGTGAATATTAATAGTGTTTTATCATTTATGATATTCAATCATTTTTTAAAATAACAGATTAAATGAAAATTTGTTAATATTATTTATAAAATAATAATATATATTAATAATATTACAATTATATTTTTAAGTGAATATTTAATTTAATAATTATCAATTATGACAATTTAATAAATAATTGAATTAAATGATAATTGTATTAGATATTTATTATTATTGTATTATATAAGTATTATATTTTAGTATTTTGATTAACTAAAGCTTTATGTGTTAAATATTGTTCCTATTGCATTTGCATGATGTGCTATTATTGCTTGTAAGTAGTATACAATATAATTGTAATTATATATGAATGAATCTCGCTTTAGTATTACTACGGGTATAAATAAATGATTATTGAACTACAAATATTGTTTGTTATTTATATATTGCTATTAGTATTTCTATTCTTTAGCTGTTTTTGCCATCATAAGTTTAACAAAAAATATAATAAGGTTCATATATATATATTATCAAAATTGATTATATTATCCTTTTCTATCATTTCATATAACAATTATATCTCATGCTATATAACTAAATGTAATCGATATTTTATAATACCTATTATTCACCATAATTATAAAATATAATTACACTACAATTAATGTTTGTATAGACTTATATACAACCATATATATATATATATATATACTTAAATAAAATTATATATTTTTATTATTAAATACTTATTGTTTATAGTGATATATATTGTTAGTTTTATTTCTATTGAATTATTTTAGCTCAGTATTTTAATTTAGCCAAATACTTCTTTACTAAAAACAGCTTTATTATGTTATTATTTCTTATTTATTGTAAACCAATTACTCCATGTAGAAAACATTGATATTTATATTTTTAATTTTGATTATTTACATTCTAATTAAATTGTTACAACACATTTTATTATTAATTTAATAAATAAATACAATATACAAGTAATTTGCTCATATTTCTTTAAAATATTACAACATATTTACAAATACTTGAATTATAGATGTTTAGCTAACATATACCATAATATTAAGTACAGATATATAGGTTTATAGGTAGAGTATTCTAATATATATATATGATGATGATGATGATGATATTGAGTTTATTAGCACTAAAATAGGGTCATGTAGACCCCTTCGCTCGTGCAGGAAGAAAATAATAATAAAATAATAGTAATACGATAATAATTTGATAATAATATACATTCAATATACAACGGAAAAACAATAATAAACAATATAAAGGACTATTATATACTACAGTCTGCATTGATATGGTGTAGTTGTATATACCCGGTATATACTACAGACTGCATTGATATAGTATAGTGTTATATAATAATAAGATAATAATAATACAATAACAATTTAATAATGATATAAATTTAATATAACACGGATACAAATAATAAGTTGGATGATTTAATGATTATGGGTAGAGAGAAAAGAAGAAGTAAGATTTATAAATCTTTTGTGGGATCTAATAGAACGAATGGTAGGAGGGAGGGAATTCCATAGGGATGGTTCCGGAAATTTTTAAAAGCTCTAGAGTTTAGGGAAGTTTTACTAGAGTTCTGGGAGATAAGTAGAGGAGCATTTTGGTAACGAAGAGAATATAATATAGTACGTTTTTTAATTAGATCAGAGATATAGCTAGGGGTAAAAGAATATATTGATTTATGGATTATAGATAGTATACGTAATTTACACCTGAGGGAGAAGGGTAGCCACATACGAGATGATTGATGAGATGTTGTAGTAGAGTGATCCAGTCGAGTTAAACAGTAAGAAGTACGTATTGAGGAACGGATAATCCGATTAAGTGGAGCAGTAGCTTTAGCAGGAAGTAAATTCAGTAGGGAAGAACAGTAGTCAATACGTGAAAGTACAAGAGCATTAATTAGAGTTTTAGTAAGGTTTCTGGAAAGTGATGTCCGTATTTTTTTAATTCTGAAGAGATGAAAGTTGGATGATTTTGTAATGGATGATATGTGATTCTTAAATGATAATTTGTCATCAAATACTAATCCTAAGTTTTTGGAGGAATGAGAAGGAGAAATAATCATGTTATTTAGAGTAAAGTTTGGAAAGGAAGTTTCAGAAGTAGATATGTTAAGTACAGTAGTCTTAGAGGAATTAATTAGTAGTTTATTGGAGAGGAGCCATAATCTTATGGAGTTAGCACACTCGATTAATTCAGAGTTAATGGTATTATGAGAATTTATAGGGAAAAAGGTAAACAGTTGGATATCATCAGCAAAAATATGGTAGTGGATATTTGGAAATTTCTTAATTAGATCAGCAATAGGGCGGATATAAATAGAAAAGAGGGATGGACCCAGGGCCGGCTTAAGGGGGGGGGGCAAATCGGGCAATTGCCCGGGGCCCCACATTTTGGGGGGCGCATGAATTATTTGAGACATTTTTTTTTACTATTAATATGAAAAAACTATTTTTCTTATATATTATTAATTCTAATTAAAAAAATAAAAATAATATAATAAATTAATTAAATATGAGTCATTTAGGCCGATTTGAAGAGTGAATTTTACAAAAATTTCTAAATTGACACGAAGATATGGTTGAAACAGCTACATGAAGATTTTGGAGCACATGCTAATAGTGATAACATAGATCTTCTCACACATCTCTGATTGTTAGATCAAATAGTATGAAACCGATTGATAAATAATTGTTTGATAAACTAGAAGGTGATAAATGATAAACGTATTAAGGTATTATTAACCATAGTTAAATCTTAACAATTTATAATGCTATAATTAGTTTACAAATCAAAAAGTATACTTTTTTTTATTAAAATTAAATATATTTTATAAGATATATTTTAACTATGATTTCTGATATTTGTAAAGGATTATATTGATTATAAATTATGAAAAAAATGATATTCTATATAGATTTATAATTGTTATAGTAATTAAAAAAATAGATATTTTCAAAATAATTTGTCTCAAAATAATTAACTTTCTCTATCTTATGCTCGTATTAATCAAATGTGTATATTCTCATAGTGTATATATTATTATAGTTGTATTAATACACATAATATATATATATATATAATAGTTTTAATTTAAATAGGAGTATTCTGTTTTAGGTTATTCCTATAGTATTGTTAATAATGTCTATTGATGAAAGGGAATTATGTACATAACATTATTCTCTTTTTCAACATACTATCATTACAGAAAGATATTATATTTATTGAAACAGATATTATTTATAAATATATATATATATATATATATATATATAACATACATATAATACTAAAGGCATTTTTGCAATTATCCACCTATTAATTGCAAATGAATGTTTAGATTGACATCACCCTCATCTATCTATTTACAAATAAATACACACAATGGCGATATTCTTATTGGAAAACAGGTGATAAGTTATCACTGATAACTTAATAATTGAAGAAATACAAAATTCAAAATATTATATTATATATCAGTGTACTCAATTCCATATATATCACATCGATATATATTATCGTTATTGATATCAAGTTAGGAAGGTATTATAGCCTACTATTATTATATAGGTATTTATTGATTTACTACGTAGGTTGCCTACGATTGTACGTTGAGATTCATTATCACTGATAATTTATCAGTTATAATTTATCACATTGGTCAATATTTAGCTACCGATCTATTAGAATTTTTTCAATAATAATATAATTATAATAGATTATAGAGCTCAAAGTTATGAAAATGCCAGCATATGTCTGGAAGATTCAATGACATGAAATATATTATAATAACCAAAGTCCATTGTCAATATGGATTCACATATCTACACTGTGTATTCCTTAAATCTGGTTGGGAAAAATGCCGTTAAATCTTTGAAAAGTGTAGCAATATTCTTTGCCTTCATCCCAAATCAATATAATTTATTTAGCCAAACTATATAAAGAATATATTAACATCTAGATTAAAGAAGAATATAATATTTTTTATTAAAAGCATTAGCGAATATAAAATGGTGATCGCAAGCAGATTCTGTTAGTTCAGACTCATAAGTCATGACCCATACTTGGGTCATTAGTATTTTGTGTAGGTCCTGGTCCAATTTCTAAAAAATAATATAAATGCTTTTATATGCAAATTGGATTTATGGTCGAGAAAAATTTAAGATGGAAATATATATTTAAATATATGTATATTAATTTTTATATGATTATTTTATGATTAAAGTATAATAATAACAAAATAAAATGTGTCATTGGGTCATGGTATATTTTTTAATTAAGAATTATAAAAAAAGGGTCACGGTGAAAAAAGGTTGGGAACCACTGCTCTAAATATATATGCGAGAAAAGAAATTATTATGAGGAGTTGATTAAAGTATACAAACAAATTACAAAATAATTAGTATAATGATAACATATGATAAAATTGAAGAGTTATAAATATTAGTTTTTGCCAAAATGGCCCATTTAATATGTTATTAAATTATTATGGGGCCCATACGTTTTTTTTGCCCGGGGCCCATAGTATGCTTAAGCCGGCCCTGGATGGACCTAGAACAGATCCTTGGGGAATACCGTGGTTAAGAGGAGAAAGAGGCGAGTAAGATTTGTCAATCATAATAGAGATATTCCTGTTAGTGAGATATGAAGTAAACCATTTTAATGCTAAGCCAGATATACCCATTAAAGTAAGTCGCGAGATTAATATGTTATGGTCCAGGGTATCAAAAGCAGATGATAGATCAAGTAGGATTAGCTGGCAACACGTGTTGCTATTTAAGGTAGATAATATAGTGTCAGTAATACGTAGGAGAGCTGTTTCGGTTGAATGACCCTTACGAAAAGCGCTTTGAAATGGGTCGAAAAGATTATTTTTATTTACATGGGCTATGAGTTGTTTGGAAACAATTCTTTCTAATATTTTACTTAATAAGGGTAGGTGGGAGATCGGGCGATAATTGCTAAATGAGTTTGGGTCTAAGTTTTGTTTTTTTAGAATAGGGGATATTATGGCAGTCTTGAGACAGGGTGAGACTTGGCCAGAGTTTAGTGAGTTCGCAATAATATCCAAGAAAATAGGAGAAAATAAGGGTGAAAGTTTGTGATATAATGATAAAGGTAGGGGATCAGTGGGGGAGGTACAGTGAGATTTCATGAGTAGGTCATTTACTTCATACAGTGAAGGAATAGTGAATGTACTTAATGAGTCAATATGATAGGTAATATATATGGTAGGATTGAGTATGGGTTGAGTAGATGCGCAAATAATATTATTAATACTTGCAATTTTATGTTTAAAGAATTTTTTAAAAAGAGAACACAGTTGAAAATTAGACGTGTTAGGTAAAATGGGGAGGATTTTTTCATCTGGAGGAGAGAGAATTTTATTTGCTATTTTAAATAATTTGCGAGGATTGGAGGATATCAATGCTATCTTTTTGTTATAATAGATAGATTTTGAACGAGATATAGTAGATTTGTAATTTTTTCTAGCTAGTGATAGTGCTAATTTAGTTTCAGTAGAAGGATTTTTAAGAAATTTCTTCTCAAATTTTTGAACACTCTTCTTGAAGATGAAAAGTTCGTGGGAGAACCAGGGAGAAAAAGGGCGGTCGGTAATTAATGTAGTTTTTGTAGGTGCATGTATATTGATAATATTTAGGAGAGTGGAGTTTAGGAGTACCGGACAGAGGGAAGTTGAAGAAGAGATCTCAGTTTTGATATTGTTTACAAATCTTGGTAGGTCGATAGACTTAAAATCCCTATATGTAATACGTTTTCGTTTAATATTTGTGAATTTTAGATTTATAGAGAATTCAATAATAAAATGATCAGTTAGTAGTTCAATTTTTTGAAAGGAGTTAGGGTTTATACATCTAATAAGAGGACTGGATAGGGGTGTAAATATCATATCAAGTGTATTGCCACTAGAATGGGTAGGAAATGATATATGTTGGCACAAGGAAAGAGACTTAGTTAGGAGTTTAAAGTCACCATGGGGATAGATGGGAGAATTATAGTGATAGTTTAGGTCACCAAGAACTATTGGTAGATAGGATGAAGATGAAGGAAGTTTATGGATAAAATCATGAAATTCATCAAAGAATAAACTGGTTTCAGGTTTTGGGGGATGATAGATAACGGTAAGATGTATAGTTAAGTTAGGAAGCTTGAGGGTCAGCGAAATACAATCACTATATGAAAAGGGGGGGAATGAAATGGATGGAGATAGGTAAAAATCATTACGTATTTCCTATGTAATTTATCTATATTTTACACTCGCATTGTAAAATATACACCCTTAATAGTTGTATTAAAATTAAATAATATAACTTGAATATCAACATTGGATAATTAATGCAATCAAACTGATTATTATTCTTATTATATCAGATTGCTGATTAATTAATATTACTTATATAAATGCAGAAACCCTCCCACCAACACAATATGTAGAGAGAGATATTAAGTTATAGGGTGTTTATGCTGTAGCTACTTCGATACTAGACTTATCAGTTGTACATTGTGTATAACAGTGTACAGTGTATAAGTCGTGTATCAATATACAACAATGTTATTTGTCATAGGCCTATATACAAACTATGTTAACTTTTAGTCTAGCTGCTATTCTCAAATAGATAAAATCAGTCGGGCTTTATTTTAATGTAGGTTATTGTAGGTTTTAATGTAGGATAGGTATACTATAAATATAGAACATTATAATGATACATAGTAACTACAAGAGTAATATTGTAATCATACACTAACACTGTCATAATACTAATCATATAACGCGATATTAACCTTATCTACTACTTATTGCAGTATTATATTAGTGTGCAGTTAATTATAATTTGTTATATTATCTGATGCTAGTATTATATAACACCTACTATTTATGGGACCTCTAATAAGTATTGAATCTTACAGGTATATCAAGTAGAGGATATCCAATATAGTAATATTTTGTGTAAATCATTTGTCTATAGGGGAAAGTAACCGAATACGGACACTCTCTGTTTCTCATAAACCATAAATCCTACAACAAATGTTTAATGAATAAAATATTCATAATTATATAAATAGTCTAAAAAGGTGTTTTTTATTTTTTAATTATTAAAAATATTGCTGATATATCCAATAAACTAATTTTTTTATTACGTTTTTAAATTTATAAAAAACAATTTCAATTCAAAACCTTTTTAAGAATATACATATACAGAATATACACTATATTATTAAAAATGAAGCATTCTAAAATTATATATAATATATATATATTATAAATAATTATAAATAATTATATTAACCTATATATAATTTCTATATTTGTTATCTAATATTCATTAAGTTATAATCATATATCTATAGATATATAGAGGTCATATAAGTCCCTAATAAGTAAACTCTAAATGTCTTAATACAGACACCCTATAACCAATCAGCGCGCAGCATATGAACTATTCTGATTTTCATAAATATCGCGTGAGTTATAATAGTATTAACACCAATAAATATAAATCTAAAATGTGTATTATTTAGATACTTAAATTGTTTTATTAATTAAAAAATAATAAAAATAAATAAATTATTAACTACTTAGGATAAATTAGAATAAATTAGAATATATTATTCATAAAATTAATTATAAATAATGTAATTGTGATTTGTATGATTGATTCATAAATAATATTTAGTTTATCTAGTATACTATAGTATATAGAGTGTCCGTATCATAACACAGGGTGTCCGTATTCGAACATGGGTACCGAATACTAACACACCCGTTACCTATGGAATTAAAAGATTAAATAAAATGTTAAAATACCAATAATATCTATAATCATATAATATTAATATATTGTAATTTTTGAATACAAATAATGAGTCAAAAATGTTATGACCATGTATAGTTAAAGTGTACATATTAGGTTACTTTACCCTATCTATACCTTATAACAAATACTGTAACATATATAGTAACCAGATTAACCTATGTTAGTGTGTGTGTGTGGGATGCAGACTATGGAAATATACACTAGGTAGGCAATATATACTCTATAAGGTATACCCTATAACCTGTATATAAAAAAATATCATTACCTATGAGTCATAGGCTATGACACATCCTTACCAAGGATATATAGGGGAAAGTAACCTATTACGGAAACTTTAACAATAAATGGTTTTAACATTTTATGACTCATTATTTGTATTCAAAAATTACAATATATTAATTTTATTTAATCTTTTAATTCCATAGATAACGGTGGTGTCCGTATTCGGTACCCATGTCCAAATACGGACACCCTATGATATAATACGGTCACCATATATACCACTAGATAAACTATATATTATTGATGAATCAATCAGACAAACTACAATTACATTATTTATAATTAATTTTATGAAAAATTTATTCTAATTTAATTAGTTAATAATTTATTTATTTGTATTATTTTTTAATTAATAATACAATTTAAATATCTAAATAATACATTTTTTAAATTTATCTTATTAGTGGTATTAATACTATAACGCACGCGATTTTTATGAAAATCAGAACAGTTTATACGCTGCGCGCTGATAGGTTATAGGTGTCCGTATTAAGACATCTATAGGTGTATATATACTATAGAGTATACTCAATAGAGTATCCGTATTAGGAACTTCTATGACCTCTAGATATATGATTATAATTTTTATTATAACTATTATAACTATTATTAATAAATATTTGATAACAAATATAGAAATTATATATATATATAATTTTTAGAATGATTTATTTGTTAATAATATAGTGTTATATTTTATATCGATATATTGTATATTCTTGAGAAGGTTTTAAGTTGAAATTTTTTTTCATAAATTTAAAAACGTAATTAAAAATCAGTTTATTGGATATATCAGCAATAATTTGAATAATAAAAAAATAAAAAATACTTATTTAGACTATTTATATAATTATGAATATTTTATTAATTACAATTTTTTTTATAGGATTTATAGTTTCTGAGATACATATAGTATCCGTATTCGGGCACTGTCCATATTCGGTTACTTTACCCTACACATATTAATACATATGAAATAGTAGGATATATTGAAAAGTTGAACAATAACAGTGAATCATGTAACTATTTATATTAGGTATACTATGGTTTCCTACTTGTGATATCACATGTTATCTTGTGACTATATATTATCCTTTTGATTACATATTTAATTTTGTATTACATATTTAATTCCTACTATTATAATTTTGGTGGAGTCCTTTTATCCCATCCACGAACTTAGATGAAGTTTTTACTTATAACCATATGTAATATCCATTCAAATCGATCTCATGATAATGCATCCATGGTTTTAACGAAAGCCGACTTCATTTATGTATACACAATTATACAGGAATTCTATAAGATCATTTTAGAAATTGTAGACATTTTAAATATTATTTTAGAAATGTACATAATATTTAGAAAATACCTATTGTAATGCTACGGACGAGGTTTTACCCCGCGTCCTATAGCCCGTGTGTCTGACGCATTAGAAAACTGTGCCATACAGGAAGTTACGTACTATAATTATTTATTATAGGTACTTAAGTACCAAGTATAACTATTGTAAATACTTTAACACACGTTTATCACATCGATTCATATACAATATTAAATAATGTAATATTACATTTATTAAAATAAAATATATATAATTGAACATATAGGTATCCTATATATATATATATATATATATATATATATATATAGGTTCAACTTTCAATAAAGTGATAGATACATTACGAACTCCATCATAAATACAATAATCAGGTTATCACTATAATACTACCGGATACAACATTGTTATTAGGTATAGGTAGATATCTCGATAATTTCATAATAATTATTTACCTAACTCGATTCTCTCTCGTTTATTACGAGGAACCAATCGATAATCATCGATTGTTATAATTATAATTAGTGTTATTATTATTATTATTATAAAAATATTGTACAATACAACATATCGTATATATATATATATATATATATATATATATCGATAATCATCGATTGTTATAATTATAATTAGTGTTATTATTATTATTATTATAAAAATATTGTACAATACAACATATCGTATATATATATATATATATATATATATATATATATATATATATATATCTCTCTCTTATACAGTATACCATACACCCGCTGGTATCACGATACGTCCACATTAATAGTGGTCGAAGTAGTAGCCTTAGTGGTCACCTGACACGTGATGTACGCTACCCGAACCGCATCAACATCCGGCTGCTGACCCCGCCTACAACAGACCACGCCCACCAGCTTCGTCGTCTGATTACGTAACTCCAGCCTGTACGTGGTGAACACGAACGCGAAGATAACGGGTTAACCGACGAGTTACCGATCATCAACAACAGCGCCACTCGATAGATCACCCGAGACGACTTCAGATTATCGCCTATCAGGATACAGCTGATACGTAGCGTGTGACACATCACGTACACCAGTACCGTAGCGGTCAAGGTCGCGGCGAGGTCAAACTTACGCGCTCTCGACTTGGGCATGGCCAGCATGTAGCAGTAGGTGACGGCGTTACTAACCACCATGATGACCATTGGTGCGATTCTCAACACCAACACGTTAGCGAATCTAAACGCCCGCACGTCTACACCGAATAGTGTTTCGGACAGGTACCAGCAGAATCCGGTCACTATACCGGAGCGGGGGTAGTCGGCGCCCGCCAAACCGACGCACGCCAGCACGTAGAACACGCCCACCGCCGGGATGGCGACGGCGATGAACTTCTGATGTCGACGCCGGAAGTAGATACGATGTTTCAGCGGCCATATTACGCTGGACATGCGTTCCAAGGACAGAGCGGCCAGATTGTAGGACGACGTACTGACCGCTATTACGACCACTATCTCACTCTTGACCACTACGCACATGAACCAGTCGAATGCTCCGGACAGACCGTAGTTCGGGTGGTACCTGCAGGACGGTGTCAGTGAATGTATATGAATATATATATATATATATAAATATATTTATATATAACGAATTAAATATATTTTTTATGATGGCTTTAATATAGTAATATAGGTATAGTAATATATACTATATATATCCATTTTTATATACCAAAGAGTTATCTAATTAAAGATATAACACTTAGTAATTATATTTTAAAGATAAAAGCGCCATATATGGATATATATATATATACAGGATACACTTTTCGGAATGATGATACTTTTATAATGTCAAATAATATGTTTTAAATTAGTATACATATATGTATATACTAAAAACTAAGTGTTCATTACTTATATAACACATCAATAGGATTGTTTTTAAATGCTATGAATATCTATAAGCTGAGTAAACTATACACTTATACTGAACGTAATTTAATAGATAATTAAAAACATTGATGTTTAGAAACTGCGCTAAACCTAAATATATTTCGGTGATTACACTGATTATTTCGATACTATATATAGTATACTATAGTATATGTATACCTTTGGCAGCGGGATGATTAGATAGTAATCACGTTTTGTAGATAGGGAGTGTTATATTTTTGTTTCGTAAAATATTTGTAAATACACTATTACTTCAATTTTTCATTGATTAAAAATATTGTGAATTAAATAGGAATTATAATGTATACATTATAAACTTACTTTAATAACATATACTATACCACTTATATACATAGTTATACGTATATAAACAATAGTATCATTATATACATTACACGCATCGTACATCGGTAAACCTGATACATTATTAGTAATATTGATGACACTCCATACACATTATAGTGTGTATACGGGTAACAGTATATCGTGTAGGGTTAATTAGCTAGCCAGAAATAGGTTATATTATCCTACTTTTATAATGTTGTGAATATCAGCACAATGCATGATTATGATAATGAATGACATAGATTCAGGTGTAGGTGAGTATGTCCACATAGCTACACCTGTACCTATGGCATTCATTAATGCATAATTATCATAATCATTGTGATGATATTCATAAAATGATAGGCATGCATATAGCCCATAGGCTACAGGTGCGAGTGTACCTACAGGTGCGAGTGTCAGAACTACATATGAATACCATATTTATAGTTGTGATTCACATAGTTTACGTTTAGTTATCGTAACATCATCAGCTAATGAATATATTATATCAATTACGTTCTTCCCAAATAGTGAGTCATTAGGTATACATGAGTCGTATAATATGACCCATATTTAAACCTATATTTATTTTGTCAAGATCAGTAATACCTTGGTACGTTTTAATATCAGCATTTTTAAACCTACTAATTTAGTATTTAAATAAAGCATTGCGACCAGACGATCTTCACGGCATGCATCGTGCTCACTCATGCATGACGATGTTCTATCGCATGCAGATAAGCACACAGTGCTCTAGATTGCTACAGAATATTATGTAGGTATTTACATATTATAAGATTTTTGAAATGATTCTGAACAAGGACATACTCGTACAATTGTAATAATGTCGTAAGTTTACACAATTATCACGCACATTCATATACTTTTAGTTATTTCTATGACATTAGTTATTTCTATGACATTATTTTATCCAAGATTATTCTAATAGAGTTCATAAATGTTTATAAGATAAATATATATATTTGTAACTGATAATTATAATTCAAGAACACATTTTAAAGGGAATCGAAATATTATAATAGAAAAGACAATTTATAATACAAGGAATATAACCAATATTGTTAACATTCATTTATACATTATAGCTAAAAGAAGACCAAGCAGATGAGAAAGATAATCACAATAATAATTTATATTGAAATGTAGAAAATGTATAAAGAAGCATGTTAATGATAATTTACAAGATCTTATTTTTATTTGTAATATTCTTAGGTGTTTGTAATATTATTAGGTGTTTGTAATATTTTATTATGAAGGTGATTTGTATATGTCTTGGTAACTTATAAATGTCAAACATTATAAAAATATATGCTGATAATATTTCTATAAAGAAATTAAATAAATAATTGTCAGTAGAATTTTATTAAAAAGTAGAACAAATATTAAAAAGTAATTACAAATATACGAATTTTCATCTTTTACATCATCACAAACAATAGTATCATATTTGAAACGTCATTTAATAAACTAAAGTTAATAAATACTTATTTGAGAGAAGGTTGAATGAGGTGAGTATTGCACACGGGAGAGAATTGTGTAATTACATCTATCTTGGTGAAGTTGATCATTTCGTAAAGAAGAAATCGAGGAGAGTTATTTTACAATAAATTACAAATAAAATACACTCTTTTTCATTTTATATTTTAATTATTATGTTAATAATATGTTATAGTTATTTAATTTATTGATTTTGCAATAAAAACACATTTCAATAATAATTTATATATATATATAAGTAATATCTGGGAACCCATATTCAAAGTTACCCCATATACCTACGTATGTAACTACATCACTACTTACGCGAATACCTACCCTATAGGGTACACTAGAAGGCAGTGTGATACATATTACAGTATAAGTCATTGTTTCAATATGACATCAACAAATCACATTATAGTATAGGAATATATTATCATAACTTACCTACACACAATACACGTGACCACACACAACACATAACACAACCACATTCACCAACATCAACAATACCCGATTGAATGTATTAAGCAGCATGTTAATGGTAAATTACAAGATCATATAGGAATTCGATAACATATTTAAATGCAATAGTGTATACACTGTGAATGGTGTACGCCGAGAAACTCAGGTAGGTTTTCATTGTTGTTAGGCACTCGGGTATTGTTGATGTCGATATATAGATACGGTATTCATTACATATACGTCTGTATTGAATAATACATTATAATGACATAACACGGCAGTATACCAGCTGATATCGGACCCCAATTAGTCACGTATTACACCGAGAGTTCAATTATACATTTCGCGGCTGGTGGTATATTTCTTATTAAATTATTCACCGAGTATACCCTAACTATAGTGAATTCGTATTTTATATATACATGCATATCATAATACCGTATGTTTATATATTAATATGATATTATATAAGCCCTATACGCATTGTTTACTTTAACTCTCAGTTAGTCACGTGATATATTGGGGGCCGATGTCAGTCTAAATCGTATACCGTACTTACAGAAAACAAAGCATCCATTGTACAGCGTCAATAACTCTTCATTATATAACTATGTCATTATAACTATGGCCATGCTTCAGTATTCATTTTTATAGTAGTATACTACTATATATATATATATGCGAGTACTTAAAATGGGTGCATGTACTTCCGCATTATAACTCAAGTAATATATATATATATATATATATATATATATACAGTAGAAGCTCGGTAACTCAACATGCCGATAACTCAACATTGCCGATAACTCAACATCCAACAAATATTTGGTTGGATTCGTATCTTTTACATGTTAACAAAAACCCTATTACTCAACAAATATAACTCAACATACATATAACTCAACATCGTTTTTATAATCCTAGCCTATACGTTACATATAAATATACAGAATAGAGACAGAAAACGCAACAGAGTATATCCCGCCAATAACCGGACACGAAGTGGAAAACTCCATCAAAAGGCTATCTAACAGAAAGGCTCCAGGGATTGATAGAATAACATCCGAACTAATCAAAGCCGGGGGTAAAATGATGATTAAAACACTGACAATCTTGTTCAATAAAATAATTAAGACGGAGAAATCTCCAGAAGACTGGTCGAAAATGATTATTACCCCAATTCATAAGAAAGGCGATAAATTAAACGCAGAAAACTACAGAGCTATTGCATTATTATCAATACCAGGGAAAGTATTCTGTAAAATCCTGATGTGCAGATACTAAAATATTATCGAAGAATCAATAAGTGACTCACAATTCGGCTTCAGGCCAGGTAGAGGAACAATAGACGCAATATTCATCGTAAGGTAGATAATAGAGAAGGCAAGAGAACACCAAGTTCCGCTACATATCCACTTTATTGACTTCAAGGCCGCATTTGATACAATTTGGAGAGAGGCACTTTGGAAAATGATGATACAGATAGGCATCCCTCAGAAATATGTTACGATAATAAAATACTTATACAATGATACAAACTGTGCAATAATTTCTGGAGGGCAACTAACAGACTGGTTCCCTGTTAATATGGGCGTGAGACAAGGTTGCATCATGTCGCCGAGCCTATTCAATATATTCATAGAACATGTAATGAAGGGTCTCACATGCTTAGATAGAAATCTACGACTGGATGATGAAATGTCAATTGACATCAGGTACGCTGATGACACAACTTTAGTATCGGCCGTTTTTGAAAAACTGCAAATAGCAACTTCAGAGCTAGAAAATGCTTGTCATAAATGGGGTCTAACGATAAACCCTCTTAAATGTGCAGTTCTGACTACTGACAAAAATGATATCAAAATCGGTAATAATATTGTCCCCAAAGTTAACCAGTTCAAGTTTTTGGGCAGTCTTGTCCCCAATTGTCCAGAAGATGTTTTACACAGAATTTCTATCGCATCTCAGGCTTTTGGTATATTGAGAGAAACTATCTGGACTTCTAGTGACGTATCTAGAAAACTCAAGATCAGACTCTACAAAGCCCTCATTCTCCCAATTGCTATATACGGGTCAGATACATGGACAATGAGGAAACAAGAGGTCAATTCCCTGATGGTTTTTGAAATGAAATGTTTAAGAGCCATCCTGCGAGTTACAAAGTATGACAGACTCACTAATACAAATATTAGAAAGTCACTGAACGTAACTGAAACTATAGAATAAGTCATTATAAAAAGACAACTTCGTTGGTTCGGCCATGTAGCAAGAAGCCGCGATATGATCAACTCCAGTTACAAGTTGGACTTCAAAAATCCAAGACCAAGAGGACGTCCATTAAAGAGATGGGCGGATGGCATCAGAGAAAACAGTGGCATTCCACTTCTGACCTTGGAAAGAAGGGCAGCTGACCGAGATGCCTACAAAAAGCAAGTGTTCGTGTGTGCTGCAAGGGGACGCCAAGTCCTACGCAACTAAGTCAAGTAAGTCAAGTCAAATATACATCCGATAACTCAACATTTATGAAAAATCAAAATATCACAAACATATGTTGTTGGATTCGTATCTTTTACATGTAAAACTACATTGCTCAACAAATATAATTCAACATACATTATTCAACATGGTTTTATTTAATAATATATGGATATAAATATATAAACGTAAAAATACAATTACAATTATTATATTATCATACGAGTACTATTTTGAATGCATTTATGTGAGCAAAACATTAATTAAGTCTATAGACTAAGTCTATATATAGACTTATTAACTATCCCTCACAATGGACAATGACTCATGAGTGCATCCTTGCAAGGAATAATCAAGGATTAGGCCTATTTTGAATAATCCAATGGGGAATGATTATTTGTAACAATAAGTTTATTAATATACATTCTTGTATATTCGAAATCATTAAAGATTATGAATCTAATTAAGTAACATGTCGGTCAAGAGAAAATGTACGTCTATCTCCATAAATGATAAGTTATAATCTATTAAAAATGAATAATTACTTTAATAAAAAATGAATATAGTACTATTCCCAAGAAATCCTTGCTATTCCTATGACTTCTTATTTATTATAATTATTATGTTATAACAATATACAATCTATAAATAACTTAATAATAATCATAAACCATCATTAGGAGTAATATATTATTAGTAGCGTAACAAATATACCATTATAAATAAAAATAAATGTATACATCCGATAACTCAACATACTCGCTAACTCAACATGAAAACTCCGTCCAGTCAATGTTGAGTTATCGAGCTTTGACTGTATATATATATACATATATATATATACGTATACAGAAATGTATACAGAACTAAAAAATAATGATTATATTAATAATATTTACTGTTTAGTATACATTGTATACATTGTCGACACAGCTAATATTACATAATACCTAGGAT
Source organism: Osedax fenrisi (assembly GCA_964019155.1). Taxonomy (NCBI): domain Eukaryota; kingdom Metazoa; phylum Annelida; class Polychaeta; order Sabellida; family Siboglinidae; genus Osedax; species Osedax fenrisi. The sequence continues at coordinate 22,725,641 of OZ025240.1, read as the reverse complement.
ACCTAGCATTACTTAACTTTATTAATAATGTATACATATTACATACGTGTATGATTGTATATATTGTTATTGATTAATATAGTATAATACGTTATATATAAGTATACGGTATATACGGTATACCGTGTACAGTTAGATTGTAGATACTTCCCGGTATAACTATATATATATATATATAGTATATACTAGGCATACCTAGTAACAGTAATGTCCTACCTATATTTGATGTTTTGTTAAATATGTATATAATAGTTATTATAAACATAATAAATATGTGTATATTATATATTCATATATTTAATATATTATATTTATATTTTGATTAGTTCATTGTAGTTATAATAATAAATAAGCATATATATATTACCTATAATATTACCTAGAATTACATAATAACTATATCATTTACTACAACTTAAATCTATTCTCTTGTACTTTAGTATATCGATTATTGTTTATTTTCACTCCTCGCCAGATATAATTGTTACGCCCCTTATTATAGTTACTCCCCTTACTATAGTTACGCCCCTTATTATAGTTACGCCCCTTATAATAGTTACGCCCCTTATTATAGTTACGCCCCTTATAATAGTTACGCCCCTTATTATAGTTACGCCCCTTATTGTTGTTACGCCCCTTATAATAGTTACGCCCCTTATTATAGTTACGCACCTTATAATATATACACCCCTGATCATCGTTAAGCTTCCCTTAATCATTAATATATAATCGTAACCATATATCCTCAGTACATTCCTATACTTCCTCTCATCAACTTTCCATCAATGGTTTATATACAATAAAAGTTCCTCTACTAATTTATTCTACCATCTATCTATACATCTTCAACCTCTTCTACCAATTCATCTTATCATCCTATATATCAGTTTCTCTGAGTATACATTCGAACATGTTCTCTCTCCTCATTAACATATCTCCTTCGGATAAAATATGCAGATTTTTTAAAAACTGATAGGGGGATAGGATCTACAGAGGAAGTAAATTTAACAGAGGATAACATCTCAGTTAAAGAAGTACTGAAAAAACTGGTAAAGGAACATGATACAGGTAAAGAGAAGACATTTATATCATAATTGGAGAAAAGAGGAGAAATAGCTGCCATATATAATGATATAGATTTAAGTGTATTTAAATTTTTACCATTAAGTTGATTTGAGAACTGTGTACAAAGAATGTGAGCAAAGACATATAGAGTTTCCGTATTAGGGACGTATATGACCTCTAGATATATGCTTATAAATTAATTAATATTTGATAACAAATATAGCAATTATGTATATAATTTTTAGAATTCTTTAGTTTTTAATAATATATTGTTATGTTTTATATTGATACATTAATATATTCTTGGAAAGGTTTTAATTTGAATTTTATTTTCATAAATTTAAAAACGTAATAAAAAAATCAGTTTATTGGATATATCAACACTATTTTGAATAATTAAAAAATAAAAAATAATTATTTGGAATATTTATATAATTATGAATATTATATTAATTAACATTTTGTTTATAGGATTTATGATTTCTGAAATACAAATAGTGTCCGTATTCGGGCACTGTCCGTATTCGGTTACTTTTTCCGGTAAATTAATATATTTATTAATATGCGCAATTGTAATTATAATTTGTAATGTTTGTAAATTGATAAAGAAAAGTATAGTATAATAATTAGTATTCGTTGTTATTATATAGTGTGTATTTATAGATATACGTACAGGTAAATTAAGCCGTATATGGAGATATATCTAGGTAGGTAGAGTTTAGACGTATACACACATATATATATATATATATATATATATATATAAATACTGCACTATTTATAGATCTAGTTGTGTATTTAAAATATCGTAATATTATAGAATTTTATTATTTTGTACTCATACATATATATATATATATATAACTCATACATTATAATATAAATACATAAAACAGCTATATATATAAATTATTATATATTAACATATTATTGTCACCAAAACAAGGTGTGCACACATTTGACACCATCTTAAGGGTAATAATAATAATATGATATACTATAGCAACTCTAGTTGCTACAGCTGTAGCTGTTGAGTTCTGGTTACAAACATAATAGTATACCATTACGTATTTGTAACCAGAACTTCATAACCTATGGGTAATTATCGCGCTATTGTTATTCCGTTATCACGTGTAGCCTACGTCATATGCTATTTATAGACTTACACTTATACTATTGTATATAGTATATAGCATCGGTATATATATAATATATACTATATATATATATATATATATATATATATATATATATATATTATATATATACCTATAGGAACTCTTATAATAGGAATATATTGCTATATGATAACACAATATAACTATTTATTATAATTAGGTTGTATACATTATTATTATATATATATATATTATAAAAATATAATGTTTTCGATCAAGTATAAATGTTAACTTTAATTAATGATTTCATTACATTGACGTATTACTTAATAATCGAACTATTTCTCCTCAAAATTGTCCTTTAGGAAAATGTAACAGGTAAACAAATAAGAATGGCGTTTTTTGGTTTACCATGGTCATGCATAAATTATGATATTATATATATATATATTATATAATATTATATTAACTAAGAAGTGACATTTTAGTGAACAAATAGCAACCTTTTATTTTCATAAATACCAATTATAAAATAATGAACACCCTCCTATAATATAAATATATACAATTAATTCACATATTACAAAGATATATTTCGTATGATAACACTTCTTATGATGATTCTTTATGATGATAATACTAGTTTTATATATCGATTATTTCTAAGTATGTATTTCTATATGGTAATGTTATATAAGTAGGTCCTATGAGTTTCTATCAGAAATATTTGTATAAACATATATATTTATTAAAATATATATATATATATATATATTTATATTTTATATATATTTATATTATTTTATAATACTATACTATATCAATGCAGTCTGTAGTAGTGCTGTAAAATTTCAAATCTCAAATATCAATTCTCAAATCTTTTTTTTCCGGTTCGGTTCAAATCTTTAATTTTCGGGTATTTGGAAAGATTTGATGGTCTCAAATCTTTATTTTAAATTTAGTTACGGTTCGGGTTTCATGTCGGGTATTATTCTATTTTAAATATATTATTATATAGGTGGCATAACTGATGATCGTATTAATAGTATATTTATAATTATAATTGTTCGGGTAACTATCGATTAACATGATTATGTAATAAGTTTCTTTCGACTATTTTAAAATATCCATTAAAATGTATATATATATATACTATTAATTCGATCATCAGTTATGCCACCTATATAATAATATATTTAAAATAGAATAATTGTATCAAGGACACCGTTTCCTTGATTTATTATCCATTAATAACAATATTTAAAAATGTATACGTATATTCTGCTTATTCCTGAAGGAATGTCATTAGATTAAGTTTAAATGATTTATACTCTGTATTAATATAAAAAAATGTTAATTCATAAACCGTTTAAAACTATATTTGTCTACAGGTACATTTTGAATAAATATTTAACACTATGGTATATATATATATATATATATATATATATATATATATATATATATCTACTAGATATATAGTCTAAATATAATATTTATATTTAGCCTTATATATATAATCTATAGAACATATGCCATATATGGTGTATATAATATATAGGATTCCTCTTACACCTTTACTAAATACTATATATACTATAGTATAGTATACTGATATATATATATATATATATATATATATATATATATATATATATATATATATATATATATATATATATGATTATTAGAATAGTATACTATTCTACATTATAAAGTATTCAATGTAGTACGTTACTATAGTACGTATACGTTATAACGTATTCAATAATTCAAGTAATTAATAATTCTTCAATTATAATTTATTAATTAATAATTGTTTATCAATTATTATTATTAATTAATATAATTAATTATATATTATTTTAATAATTATTAATTATTTAATTTTAATTTATTAATTAATAATTATTTATAAATTAATTATTATTATTATTAATTAATAATAATTATTTATTAATTATTATAATTAATAATTAATTTAATTAATAATAATTATTTATTAATTATTATTATTATTAATAATAATTAATTAATTAATATCTCATTTTTTTCTTCGTTAACTTATTTTAAAATATTATTAAAAGATTTGAAGTTCTCGAGAACACGCCTAAATATGAGAGATTTGAAGTTCTCGATAACTTGATATTTTTTTAAAGATTTGAAGTTCTCGAGAACAACAATTTTAAGATTTGAAGTTCTCGAGAACAACCAAGTATTTGAAATTTTACAGCACTAGTCTGTAGTATATAATACTACACCATATCAATGCAGACCGTAGTATATAATAGTCCTTTATATTATTTAGTATTGTTGTCCGTGGTATATTGAATGTATATTATTATTAAATTATTATCATATTACCAGGGACTCCCTGGTATTACTATTATTTTATTATTATTTTCTTCCCGCACGAGTGAAGGGGTCTACATGACCCTATTTTAGTGCTAATAAACTGTATATCATCATCATCATCATATATATATATATTATGATAATTATAATTTAAATTTTCTTATATGATCTTCTATTTTTTTCTTAAATTAAACGAGATATTGGCAACCGCCAAAACGCCATCGTATGACAAACTACAACACTCCCATAAGTAAAGTTAGTTTTCTTTATTCTTTCATAAATATCGAAAATTTGAATACTATATATTATATTACACCTATTAAATATAATAATATATTTAATATCTATTGAAAAATAATAATTATATTAATTAATATATATTTTTTAAGAACATTTAAATTACATAGAATTCACTTATTATTTATATAAAAATGTAACTGCGTATTAAAATATATTAGGTAATATCTAAAAATATAATTAATTTATCAATTAATATAGTATTTATATCCTGGATTTCATAATTTAATATTATTTATATGTAATTCTATACACATTTTCATACCTTTATTTTATTTGTTACACCTTAAACTACATAATAATCTAATTACATTATAAATATATATATATATATATATAAATAAAACGTGATTAATTACCATATCATAACCGCGGTCAAATATACTCTCCTGAGCGCACGACGTATAACGTACCACTAACTTGAAGGTCGACTAGATGAAGTACCACTAACTCGAAGGTCGACTAGATGACGTAACACTAACTCGAAGGTCGGGTAGATGACGTAACACTAACTTGAAGGTCGGGTAGATGCAGATCACCAGAGCGCACGTGACTGTATCGATAACGCACTGATTATACAACAGCACGAACGGTTGAGACTGTCGTAACTTCGAGCTGGAGTTCATCACGCGCATGGCAACCACGTTACCCAGAATGCCGACCGCCACGATGCAGCTGATGCCGACCTCGAGGTCGAGGTAACTTCCGGGTGGGAAGACGGGTGGCGCCGGCCACGTGCTATTAGTGCTGTTGTTCATCGTAGCGGTAAACTCGGGCGATATTCTAAATATTTAAATCTACTCTAAATATCCGTTTCATTTAAGTTTTCGAACGATATGTAGTAGTAATAGTATTTATTTATTTATATGTTAATCTGGTTAATCGGGTGACAGGTGATCCCTACACGAACGCCATGCCTACGATACAACCATTCGACTATATATAGTGAGTGGGTGAGATACTATAGTCAGTGGGTGACCGTCGATTATTATTAACGGAAGTGCGACTTCGCTGTATACCGCGTGTAAGATTGCCGTATCGCTAGAGGTGCGTACGTTACATCCGGGATGCTAAGGCTAGCTATAACGAGGCAGCGAGAGAGAGACGCGTACTGCACACGTGATATGTGTGCGTCACGTGGTGATACGTTAATGTCACGTGGTCAGCATGAGCAATAATATCATAGCTTTATAGTTTACCTATGTAGTGATAACTATATATGATAACATGTGTAAGAATACATCACTTTTTATAGAATTGGTTCAGATCATCGAATCGTGATGGTAAAAGCGATGAAGAAATTTCAGATACATATGAACGATTTAGAGATTAATAAATACTGTGGTTACAAGATAACTAGTTCCACTTATAATCAAGAAAAATAAAATGTGTCCATCCACTGATACCACTGTTTCTAGAGCTATAGCTCTAGAGAAGGCAATCTTATAGCCTATAGAGAGCATGAAGACAATGAAAATGAGACTAATCATCATAATAACACTGAATCGCTCAATAAACTATATACATAATATACAAATAGTGCAGTTAATACCACAGAAGAAAAGATCAAACAAATTGAGAACACTGATCTCAGCAGAAAGTATCTATTAATATGGGAATTAATAAATTAAATCACTTGTAGAAAAACAACTCATAAATGAATGATCTGAGGAAAGAACCAAAAAAAAAACGTCTAAAAACTTGGTACAAACACTTTCAGAATTTATTAGGAAAACCACCAAAGATTGTAGAAGAAAATGAAGTGATAATACAAGTTATACCAACTCTATCTATAAAGCGTGAGGCTTTTGAAATGTATGAGTATATATATATATATACTTATAAATAGGCAAAAGAGGTAATAAAAGAAGGTAAAAACTGCGGTGTTGATGAAATGATGAATTACAATGATGCAATATAGACGAAATTATCCTCTACTTCTGTGACAAAGAACTATTAGATAATATGAAGCTATTAGTAGGGGAGTGGGGTCTTTAATTTAAACAACTGCCACCATGTTATATTGTGAAGAGATTGAGTGAGCGTTTTGTATATAATCTTTACTATACTGGCAAGAACACATGGCACAGACGTGTCATGGGTGCGTGTAGGTTCCTAGAGGTGTGTGGTGCTGATAATGGAAAGTTCCACACATAATATATACTAGTCAGTAGTCGAGTAACATTATATAACTTTAAATACATTTATATTAATCTAAACTATAAAAGATTTAAACAACAGGAGGGTTATTACCCCTCCAATGCGGGAGGGAGCCATTGTCTAGGGTATCGTACACCCTAGTTTAGAAAATGAGAATGGTTGGCCTATATACATCTAGAAAATTAAAGGATTTTCAATTATAATTTATATATACGAATAGTTTGCGTAATGACTATTTTAATTGCTATTATTATATATGTGTAGTGATATTTAAATGTTGTTAATTATTAATCATAATACATATAGGCTTTATCGAGGTAACTGCACTATATTCTAAGTATATTGTGAGTACATTTAATATTTATTAGGAAATTTATAATGTCATTAATTTATAAGTTTTTAAGGATTATATATATCAGAAAAGTAATTTAAATATTATGATAGAGAATATTTATCTCGACTAATTCTTCATTGGTATTATGGACTGATCTCAATAACCCTTATTATGTTGAATATACTGAGAATAAAGGATTATATCATCAATACAGTCTTAATTCTCTCTCTCTCTCTCTATATATATATATATATATATATATATATATATATATATATATATATATATATATATATATATATAGGGGAGAGTACTCGAATACCGACACCCTAACAATAAATCACCATAACTTTATTATTTCTCAATTAAATATTTCCAAATTTATATATAAGTAGTAAATAGATTTATACATATAATAGCTATTTTTAAATTTAATTTAGTTTGTTTAACTCTGAGATAACAGGGATGTCGATATTATATGCAATTATGGTGAACATGTATGAAAATGTATGTTGCTTAGTTAAAAGTTTATAACTTTGTAAACAATTATGAAAATTACAAAATATATTCGGCACATTGTAAAATATAATTAGATCTATAAGATTTATTTTAAATATTTAAAATAAATAACTTTTTAAATGATTGAGAATCGATATTGTAATTCAAAAATTTCATAAATTTAGTTGTTTTAGTTGTAACGAAAAAATCAGTTTTTTTTATAATTAAAAAAATAAAATATTAAAATATGTGTAAATATCTTCTTATGCACAAAATTTAATTAAATTAAGTATTATTATCATATCAATTATAATTAACCTTGTAACCTTGTAACCAATTTGTTTAGACACTGCGATCAACATCAGTAATGAGTTTTCGGCGGTGTATCGTATATTAATTATTATAAGCTATATTAAATAGATGTGTTTTTCAATTTGACTTTAAAGGTGTGGTCAGAAACTATAGATCTAATTGAGTGAGGTAGGGAGTTCCATAGTTTAGGTGATATTATAGAAAAAGAAGAGTCCTGTTTTTTATTTAGTGATAAAGTTATTGGTATATTTAGTTTGTATTTATGTATTGTTCGTTGTGGTCGGGATGACTTGTAGTTCGTAAGTAGTTCAGTAAGATAGTCAGGTTTATTATTATGGTTGGTATGGTGGGTCAGTAGGAGTAATTTGTATTGTATGCGGTAAGGGATGGGTAGCCAGTGAATGGATTTCATATAAGGTGTGATATGTTTTCTTGAGTATTTTTTTATCCTGAAAATGGTTCTGGTGGCTCTATATTGTAATTTAGTGAAAATTTTGATAGTATGTGCTGGGAGTGAATTTAAAGTAGAGTTACATTAGTCAAGTCGGGCAGTATTAAGGAAGTAACTAGTAGTTTGGCAAGTTCAGTAGTTATAGAAGTTCTAATAAGTCGGATCGTATGTAAGGTGTAATTAATGGACTTCGATATATTAGTTATATGTGGTAGATAAGACAGATTTTGGTCAAGTGTGAGGCCGAGGTTTTTAGCTTGGTTAGAGTATTCTATAATATGATTATTAATAATAATAGGTGGTATGGAATGATGTCCTGGGGATGTATTTATTAATAAAGCTTTTGTTTTAAGGCTATTCAATAGTAGGGAGTTATTTGAAAGCCATTTACTAATGTCATTAATGCATTTATTTATAGTATTTATGTTATTGATTGGGTCAGGTAAATTACAGTATAGCTGTAAGTCATCCGCATATGAGTGAAAGTGTATATCGGGGTATTCATCAAGTAAGTAAAGTAAAGGGAAAATATATATATTAAAGAGAATTAGACCTAAAACAGAACCTTGGGGTACACCATGAGTTGTGTGGCGGGGTTCTGTTATGGCGTTATCTATACATATAGAAAAGGATATGTTAATTAGGTAGGATGTAAACCAAATAAGGACAGAATCTTTAATACCAATGTTCTCTAATCTTCGAATAAGAATGTTATGGTCTAACGTATCGAAAGCCGATGACAAGTCAAGTAGAATCAGTATGGTGGGAGTATTTTTTGGAAATAGTAGTATATTGTTTAAAGTATGGAGTAGTGAAGTTTCAGTGCTCTTGTCCGTTGTATAAGCACTTTGTAATTTATGCAGTATAATAACTGCCTATTATGAGTATAACTAACCTAGTTGGTATCCAGGACCAGAATGTATGTATCATCAAAAGATACATATAATGGGTGTGGCTTAGCGTCATACCCGAATAGGCAGCTACAAAGTGACAGCCTATAACATATTACTACATCTCCCTTCTTAAGATTAATAATATTCAAATACCTTGATGATTATATTTAACTAAAATAATAATAATAATAATAATAATGAACTAAATAATGAACAACACATAAATAATATACCCACCACCCTCTTCCCGTATCTTAGGTAATCTCTATTAATCGATCAGGTGGTTTTGAAATTCTTCCTGACCGAGTTACGTAAGAGGTATTCTTTAATGGTATAATCATTTGTCTATTACGTCTTATAAACCTTTTGTCGGTATCTAAGACATATGATCGATCACTCTCTGGAGATCTATATGATATTTTGGCTACTTTCCGTAGATCTTTAACAAATACTTCTTCGTTGTTCTCTAGTTCTATCTTTTCTATAGTATACTTATTGTCTCGGTATTTCTTATTGTGAAGAAATAAGAACTCTTATCATTTTCCGTTCTTTCAAAGGTTTCTTCTTTAAATGAGTTAAATATTTCTACTCCGTCTGGACCTATAATATTTAGGAATATTGCTACCTTGACTTTATCCTTCTTTTCTTCCAGCTCTGCTGCACATTCATATATTTCAAAGGCTTGAATCCATCTCTTCCATTATATAGCACTGGTATTATCTGTATTTAAATTCTCGGGTATTCTGTACTCTGACATATCTCCTTACAATAATTAACAATAATAATCACAATATAATATATAATAATTATAATATTAATTTTTAATAATATTCTCCGTATATAATTATATAGGAATATAATATAATCATATTATATTATACTATAGAATATGTAATATGTAATAACTAAATATAAACTACATATATATATATATATATATATATATATATATATATATATATATATAATCACTGATTTAAAAAATATCTAAATGTTCTATATATTAAATAAATTCACTAATTTATAAAATATCTAGGTTTCTATAGAAATAAATAAATTCACTGATTTATAAAATATCTAGTTTTTTTTTTTTTTTTTTTTATAGAAATAAATAAATTCACTGATTTATAAAATATCTAGGTTTTCTATAGAAATAAATAAATTCACTGATTTATAAAATATCTAGGTTTTCTATAGAAATAAATAAATTCACTGATTTATAAAATCTGATATATATATACTAAATATTTATACTTTTAATATGTTCAAATTTATTCTCTAAATATATATATATTACTTTTCCTACCACTTTATATGGTATACTATATCTAAGGTATAATATATATATATATATATATATATATAAATATACTATATTATATAGTATATAATAATAACACAATACTATGTAATAATATATAATATTAATAATAATTCACTGATTTATATTAATATTTAATATAGTTAATTTATATATAATATGTTATAAATGTTATAAATACACTGATTTATAAAACCACCTGATCCCGCCGCTGTCACCATGTAATAACTGCCTATTATGAGTATAACTAACCTAGTTGGTTTCCAAGCACCAGAATGTATGTATCATCTAAAGATACATATAATGGGTGTGGCTTAGCGTCATACCCGAATAGGCAGCTATAAAGTCACAGCCTATAACATATTACTACATGCAGTATGTTATTATTATTGATGTATGTTCTAAGTAATTTAGCAATTATTCTTTCAATTGTCTTAGATATGAAAGAAAGGTTGGATTAAGTAATCATAAATAAGTAAGTATTTACTTTAAAGTAATATAATTAGGGAAGAGTGCTCTAATATCGACATGCACGTAATATCGACACCCTAGATATCTCCTAAAATATAATTCCAATCAAAAAATAATTAATGTAGGTATATCAAATTTATCAATATAATTCTAATTCATGTAAGTATAATTTGTTTTTTAATATTTAATTTTTTTAAATTATAAACAAAAACTGATTTTTTCGTTTTAACTCAAACAACTAAATTTACGAAATTGTTGAAGTACAATATAGATTCTCAATCATTTAAAAATGTAGATATTTTATATTTTTCATAATTTATTACAAAGTTATAAAATGTTACTCAAGCAACATACATTTTCATAATACCGACACCATAATTGCACATAATATCGACACCCCTATTATCTCTGAGTTAAACAAACTAAATTAAATTTTAAAATAGCTATTATATGTATATAAATACTTATAACTTATAAATTAAATTTTTAAATATTTAATTGAGATATAATATAGTTATGGTGATTTATTGTTAGGGTGTCAGTATTCGAGTACTTCCCCCTATATACCCTTTACATAGTTTAGATATTCTTCTATTTTATTGCTTTCACATTATATAATCTTTGCAAAAATATAAAAAATGAAATGGGCATGACTCATAACTCCTGAATGAATGTTATCATATCTATGATAAACAGATTCATAATCTAATATATTAAATATAATTATGTTCTTTCAAATTTTGGTGACCGTGAATACATGTTTGGTTTACCCCTTTATACATTACTGGGTTTATTTAAATATATATATATATATATATATAAATATATACTATTATAGTATCCGTATACCTATATCTTGATAGCGTTAGTATTAATGTATAGCCCAGGTATACAGGACTAATAAGTTGTTGGGTAAACATTCCATGCTATTCTATGGTATTAAGTTCTGATTACATGTTAGAATAACTTCATAGTATTACAGTGTATATTATGTAGACGATTATTAACGTAGGTATAGCAGAACGGTGTTATTGAATGTATCCACATTTTAATTTACCAAAAGGTTATTATTATTGAGATGATTAGTACATTATTTACGTTAAGTATTGTTTATAATATATTAGTTAGTGTAAGTAATTGAGAAATTAGCTCACAAATTGATAATTTATTTGTATTATGATTACAAATTTTAGGATTTTTTCTAGGAATTATAATATCTTGTTTGATATAACAACATATATTATTAAGTTGCATACTACAAGTGTGTAATGTAGGAGTAATGATTGCTATGCTATAGTACTGATATAGTGATGGGGTCAAGTCCTAGCAAGTGAAATAGTTAATTTAATTATAGAAGTAATATAATTTTCAGTTGAGGTCATAGAAATAATAGTAGGTTAATGATACCTACAATCGTTTAGTTGATGAATTAATGAATTATTGTTAATTGATACTTTTAATATTTTGATTATAATTTTAGATATAAATTAGTTAAAAAATTTGGTAAATGCAATATTGTATTTATTTTTGTATCCAAAAACTTAACTTATTCTACATATATATATTTATTTACTTATTAATTCATGAAGGTACTTTACAATATACTACACTTTATTGTTATTGTAGACATTATGTAATAACTTAAACAAGTCTTTGATTATATCTTAAAAGAGTTTAAAGATGATTCTATACTGTATAGGGTGATAGTGGAGTTTATGAGATATGTGAGAGTATTTGGATATATTAAAATAGAAATGAAGATATAAAGGATGCAGTTGTATGTAGACTTGACCTAGTAGTCGATTTTTGATATGCTATGATATATCATATTAACATAGGCATATACTATAATAGTAACAGTGAATAGTATTATAGAATGACGAATAAATTAAAATAGATAGATAAGTTACTTTTGTAATATAGGAATATTAAATAAAAAAGGACTATCAACTATATATAGGTATAATTATAACTTAAGTTATATGAGTTAAGTAAGTGATAATATATGAGTTTTTGTTGTTGGGGGAGGAGGTATTGATAATGTGTAGTGGAAGGTGAAGGAAGATAACCTACATTATAATTGAAATGGTTTACAAATGAAGCAACTGGTGCACAAACAATAGATAGATATATCACATGATCTTCTAATAGTTCCTAGAGTTATATATTACATCTTAGTAGACATCACGTGTCCACTGATTATAAACATCATTAGTGAGGTTCAAGTGATTCCATTAAGAAAAAGATATCGGCTACGTTTAGGTACTTAGTATAATACAATAGATATCGTTTTATGGAAAACCTGATTATTTTAATTATTTGCTAACCAGGCATTAACATCTTGAATATCTACGATTTCTACCTCTTTCTATATATATATATATATATATATATATATATATATATATATATATATATATATATATATATATATATATATATATATATATATATATATATATATATAAAATTAATTATATATAATGTAAATGTAATTTGTCTGATTGATTCATCAATAATATATAGTTTATCTAGTGGTATATAGGGTGTCCGTATTATAACACATGGTGTCCGTATTCGGTCATAGGTACCGAATATAGACAACCCCGTTATCTATGGAATTAAAAGATTAAATATAATTTTAAAATCACAATAATATCTATAAATATATAATATTAAGATATTGTAATTTTTGAATAAAAATAATGAGTCATAAAATGTTAAGACCATTTATTGTTAAAGTGTCCGTATTAGGTTACTTTCCCCTACCTACTTATTTTTTAATATTATATTATATATAATTATCTATTACTATTTGTCTAAATAATATTATACCATATAGGGTGGGCCACTATAGTGAGGGTTATTTCCTCGACAGTATTGATTTCTAAATAAATGTTTCTATTATATAAATAAATATATATATATAATTAGTTTTTATATTGAGAATTAACTTTCTAGTGTCATAAGTATACCTATTTAATGAATGTATACATTAGAATGTATTCTAAAAAGATGAATGCTTGTAATGGGCGTGTTTAAAGTAGGACGAATTATAGGTAATAACCATTAATTATGTTTATTACCTTAATTATTATATAATTATTCATTTACATTACTAATAATTACGTTAAACATTATTCAATTATTGTTACAAGATACAAGCTGTCTATATTGTTAGTATATTATTTTAATTTTACTATAATAATTTAATTATACTATCAATAGATATACTATATTTGTTATATATATAATATACGTAGATATCCTTTCTCGAAAGCTTATTGTTATTTAAGGGTTATTTTATCACTTATTATATAACTATATTGTATTGTATCCATATAAACTTTATTTGTATTAATTATTAATTTATAATTAATAAGTAAAATAAATAATATTCATTTATTCATTAATTCATGTGTGTGTATGATCTTATAAAAATATAATAAGTTAATAAGAATGAGATTGATTTCCCAGATATTAATATAAGTATATATACTATATGCAAGTAAATGTATAGGTAAATATTAATACATATATGATCTTAGATCTAGGTCTAAGAGGTAATACATGTATAAATAAGGTATAATCCTTGTATAACTAATATGCTGTATATCTATTTATGTCCTACATATTTAAATATTTATGAATCGAAAATATTTTTACAATTGTTAATGAAATCTAAATTATATTAATTAGTATAGTTTATATTTGTAAAACTTATTAAATATTAAGGAAAGTGAAATAAGCTATTATATTCATCAAATTAACTTTGTACTTTTAATGGTATATTTCGCATATTATGATGTTGCAGATGCATTGTAAATAGTTACTATAGATAGTTTCCACCTAAAGGTACATAATATGGACATACTATGGACATACTACGCTTAACGGACAGATACATACTAGGTATCTATTACATGTAGCACATATTTAGTACCCGTATATATTTCATACGAGTATTTATTTTGTCTCTTTTATCAAAATGTTGTTTATATTGAACTATATATAATCTATTTGATATTTATATGCGAATTTGTGCGTGTGTGTATTATAGATAGGATATATGACAAAAATCTAGACCAAGTATCCAAATAATTAATAATAACTTTAAATAGAAGAGAACCTTCAAATACCACTTAGTGTTGTGTGAGTGTGTGTGTGCGTGTGTGTGTGTTATAATTGTGTATTATTACATTATGTAATTTATTATGTAATATTTCATACATTATATAATAAACAATACCGAATCATAAGTTCAAATATTATATTATTTGTGAATATTAGTTATAAATTTATAAATATTATGTATTAATCATTAGTGATATAATAATTATATATATATATATATATATATATATATATATATATATATATATATATATATTTATAATTAACAATTTAAAGAGAATAATTACATAATTACTCTTTTATATAAATTATAAAATAGTTAATAACTAGAAATATAATGCACTTATAATACATGATAAGGTATGATAAAACCTTTGCATATGACTAATACACCTATTAATTATTATTTTTAATATATATATATATTATATATATATATATATAATATATATATATATATTATTATCTAGTTATTTATCAAACAGATCACAACATGTAAAACTAAATGAGGCTATTTCAAATAGTGGTCACATATCATTTGGTGTTCCGTTTTCACATATCAAGGTTCAGTTTTAGGGCCATTACTATATATTAATGATATGCCTAATATACTGAAATATTCTAAACCCATACTTTTTGCAGATGATACAAATTTTCAGTAGTAAATATTTTGATATTCTAAATTCTGCAAACTAATATACAATATGACCTTTATTGTTTAACTCACTGACTATTTAGTAATACATTAACATTAAACGTAAAAAAAACCAAAGTTATAATCTATAATATTCGAAATTCTAAATCGAAAAAGAAACTAGAATTAAAAGTGTATAATGAAATGATAGAGCAGGTGAATTATTTATAGTTCTTTGGTATATTAATTGATGATAAATGTAACTGGAATTATCATAAAAAATATATCAGAGAAACACTATGTAGATCCATTGATATTATAAATAAAATAAAAAATATACTATAGTATATTTTTTAAAAGATATATCTTTAAAAAATCTTATAAAAATATATCATAGTATTTTTGAAAGTCATCTAAGTTATTGTTCATCTATTTGGGGTAGTAGGGGTATTTGGGGTAGCCTAATCTTTTGTCTAATATTCAACCAATTATTGTATTGCAAAGTTGTGTAACAAAGATACTACAAAGTATCCTTCGGACGATCTTTGTGTGTAATAACAAATTTGTTTTTTTCTTTTAATTTATAGATATTGATAACATTTATAAAAAATTCAATCTTTTAAAATTTCAAAATATTATAAAGATTAATATCAAAAATATATAAATAGATACATGACTACATCTTTGCATCCATTTTACAATATCTGTTTACATACAATTCAAATATTTATAAGCCTGTAGAAATATTAAATCCATTGATTTATATTAATTTTCTTCAGTTATACCCTAATATAGATATATAGGTTATATCCTATATCAATTGATAATATAGTTATTTTAATGATACGTTATCAAAGGTTTTAGATACTTTTGCTCCTTTAAAAAAAATCAAAATTTTCCCATCCATCTTCTCCTTGGTATAATTCTACATTATTATAATCCCATATAATTTGAAAAGAAATTTAAGAAAACTAAAGATAAATTCTTGTAAATTAAAAAATATGTTATTCATTTATAGGAAATCATTATTATCCGCTAAAACCAGTTTCTTTCAGAATACAATATTATATTACGGAAATGATACTAAAAATTTTTCTTTTGTTAATTCTCTATATAATAATGGTTCTCCTAACATGTTACAAACACATACTTATTAAGATCTTTGCCATACTTTTTTCTGATTTGTATATCATTCTGATATTTTCTATACCATTTCAATTTAGATATTAGTATTAGATACATTATATGATATAACTTCTTTGAATTATTCTTCCAATAATTATTTTAATTATTTTTTTTCAGTTTAAAATGTAAACATATATAATGTAATCATCACTTCAAAATCTTCATCTGTTCTTGATCCTCTTCCTTTTTCATTATTTCTTAATTTTTCTTCATTTTTAACACCTATATCCATGGTTGTTAACATTTATCCTAGCACTGTACATGATATTTTAAAGGATATAGTAGTGTTACTATTCTAAAAAGCATAATCTTGATAAAGAAATTATAGAAAATTATAGACCATGGTCTCATATTGCTCATATTGCAATATGAAAATTACCTTTTATTGTATAATTATGGAAAAATATATATATAACCAATTAAATAATTATGTATTGAACTTTAATATTCTAGATCACAAACATAGTGTTAGAAAATTCCACAGTACAATACAACTTCAATTTCTCTCACTGGTTATATTTTATGGACTAGATTATAAAAATAATATATAATTGTTACTTATCGATCTGTAATTAGGTTTTGTTACAATTAAGCATGATTTTCTAATATATTGCTTAAAAATGAATGAGTTAGGAATCCTAACTTAGGATATATTTGATATATATGAACCTATATAGGTTATATATATGATATTGTTTTATTACAATTAACATCGTATCTTCAAAATAATTCTTCAATTTATCTGTTACCCTTGATTGAAATTTCCTTACATTAACTTTCATCTTTACAAAATATTTACAAATTTATATCGAACTGCCTTTACATGATCTTCTTTCAGATAATTATTCGTTGTTGAATTGTTTAAATACCTTACATAATTGGTTTTTTATAAAATAATATAATGTAAAGTATGTCTAAAACCTCTTAATTTGTCACGTGTTAGGGGAAAGTAACCGAATACGGACAGTGCCCGAATACGGACACTCTCGGTTTCTCAGAAACTATAAATCCTACAAAAAAATGTTTAATGAATAAAATATTCATAATTATAAAAATAGTCTAAAAAAGTATTTTTTATTTTTGATTTATACAAAATATTGCTAATATATCTAATAAACTGATTTTTTTATTACGTTTTTAAATTTATGAAAAAAAATTTCAACTTAAAACTTTCTCAAGATTATACAAATGTATCGTTATTAAATATAACACTATATTATCAACAAATAAAGCATTCTAAAAATTGTATTTTTAATTTCTATATTTTTTATCAAATATTCATTAAGTTATATGCATATATCTATAGGTCATATAAGTTCCTAATACGGACACACTAAATGTCTTAATACGGACACCTATATATAAAATATAACACAATATTATCAACAAATAAAGCATTCTAAAAATTGTATTTTTAATTTCTATATTTTTTATCAAATATTCATTAAGTTATATGCATATATCTAGGGGTCATATAAGTTCCTAATACGGACACCCTATACCAAATCAGCGCGCAGCGTATGAACAATTCTGAATTTCATAAAAATTGCGTGCGTTATAATATTAATACCACCAATAAAGCTAATTCTAAAAAAATTATTATTTAGATACTTAAATTGTATTATTAATTAAAATATTATAAAAATAAATAAATTATTAACTAATTAAATTATAATATATTTTTTATAAAATTAATTTTAAATAACGTAATTGTAATTTGTCTGATTGATACATAAATAATATATAGTTTATCTAAAGGTATATAGGGTGTCCGCATTATAACACAGGGTGTCCGTATTCGGACATGGGTACCGAATACGGACACCCCCTTTATCTATGGAATTAAAAGATTAAATACAATTTTAAAATCATAATAATATCTATAATCATATAATATTAATATGTTGTAATTTTTGAATAACAATAACGAGTCATAAATTATTAAGGCCATTTATTGCTAAAGTGTCCGTATTAGGTTACTCTCCCCTACATCTAATTTTCCTCCAGTAATTGCTGATGGAAACATTATTTCGCTTACAAATTCTGTTAAAATCTTGGTTTTATTTTTGATAGTAATCTAAGTTTTATCGATGTATCTCAAATGTATGTCGATATTCATTCTTCAATTTACACAAAATAAAAATAATTCTATCTCGTATTGAGTAATGCAATTCTTTGTATCACGGAATTCCTTTATATTCTACAAATTGCGAATTACTATTAAAATACGATTACTATTTCGCATAACATTATCTGTTCACGCTTGAACTTCCATAAATTATATGGTATACAATGTGTATCTGCTATACAGCGATCAATATATAAAATTATTATGATTATTTATAAATTCATATACCTTGAATCACCTAAATATAAAAACATTTGCTGACATACCTGATTGAGTCGAGAAAATCTAGATCGTTTTCAAAAAATACTTCGTTACCACAAGTTCAATGAGACTATATATGGAAAAAGATATTTGTGGCATTCTGCAATATGGAATAGTCTACCTCGAGATCTAAAACTTGTGACATCCAGAAAACGTTTCAGAAGTAAACTCAAATATTCATTATTGGTTATTTTTAATATTCGTATATTTTATTTAATATTATTTTATTTTTCACGTTTTTCAACAATCCTATTTAGTTCTACTTATATATATATATATATATTATATTATCGGTTATTTATTCATGTATTATTTCTCTGTTATATTTGTGTTTATATAAATCAGCTATCTACCTAACTATATAGGCATACATACATTTTAAATATATTATATAATACTTGCTTAATTATATTGTGCTAATAATTGTATTTTACGAAATATATAAAAAAATGTAACACTAACACTTATGCACAAATCATAAATATTTGATACCAAAACATATCATAACTACGAATAAAAGTAATGTAGATTTACTAATCCTATTAATTCGATATTATCTTGATTAATACATCTGTCTGTCATCATTATTCAACTATTAATCGTTCTAATATAATTATATCATCAGAATTAAAGAATTTCAATATATTAATCAAATGCAAATAATAGATACACTGTACATTTACACTTAAGCAGATACACTTATGGTTATGTATTTATAAATATACACTTGTACAATATTCTACAACCCATATTTAGTTATGTGTTTAGTTATTGATTGAATTGTGTATGTAGATACATATCATTATATGTATACATATCATTATCACCTATAATATTATAATTATATTATAATATTATATATAAAATAAATTATTATATAAATCCATAAATATATTTAAATCATTATAAAGTAGCCCTATTGTAAGATTAATAATTACTAATTAACATATATGTTTTATATATCAATTAATATAGCCAATGAATATATAGATATATACGTTAACGCTTTAACACTTTAACGCTTTAACTCGCTTTAATCGGCTTTAATCGGCTTTTAACCTGCTTTAAGCGGAACAAGTTTTTCATTAAGAGAAGATCCCGCTTTAAGAGAAGAAGTAATAACAACACGACTTACTTACTTCAACATACACAACTTCAACATACACGAATACTCGTATATAATATATACCCACATATATTATATGCATACATACATTTATATACACATGTACACATACACACATATATTTGTATACGTATACGCATAAATAAACACACACACACATATATATACATATATATATATATATATATATATATATATATATATATATATATATATATATATATATATATATATTTATGTTTACGTTCATACGAGACTCATAGTTATAGAGCTAAAGAGAAAGTTCTCTCTGGCTATATGCTCATAGTTCATCTACTCTGCACCAGTATTAATGATCACTTCTGACCACTACTGACCAGTGGTCAATGACCTATAGCGAACACATAGGTCATTAGAAATCACTCATTACCTGTGCCCGTACTGTTACGTAATGACATTAGTATTAGCGTGTAACCCGATATTACGTCATCCATTATGCAACGCGTGCACAAACTTAACATGTTAAGTTCTATAGCCTATGACGTCATATAGTAAACCGATGAGTCACTAGAGTTAGTCTATGTAGTCAGTCTCTACTTTCAGCAACCTATAGTAGCATTGTTTATTAACCTTCGTAATCTTAATATTTATATTATAATATATATATAGATAATTGAATTTAGAATATTAAAAAAATAAACGTAAGTCTTGTATATATATTTATATAATTGTTAACTCTAATATATGTAGATACAAATTATGTTATATATATATGATGTATTACGTTAATATATATATGATGATGATGATGATGATGATATTGAGTTTATTAGCACTAAAATAGGGTCATGTAGACCCCTTCGCTCGTGCGGGAAGAAAATAATAATAAAATAATAGTAATATGATAATAATTTGATAATAATATACATTCAATATACAACGGAAAAACAATAATAAACAATATAAAGGACTATTATATACTACAGTCTGCATTGATATGGTGTAGTTGTATATACTACAGACTGCATTGATATAGTATAGTGTTATATAATAATAAGATAATAATAATACAATAACGATTTAATAATGATATAAATTTAATATAACACGGATACAAATAATAAGTTGGATGATTTAATGATTATGGGTAGAGAGAAAAGAAGAAGTAAGATTTATAAATCTTTTGTGGGATCTAATAGAACGAATGGTAGGAGGGAGGGAATTCCATAGGGTTGGACCGGAATTTTTAAAAGCTCTAGAATTTAGGGAAGTTTTACTAGAGTTCTGGGAGATAAGTAGAGGAGCATTTTGGTAACGAAGAGAAGATAATATAGTACGTTTTTTAATTAGATCAGAGATATAGCTTATATATTTGATTTATATATTGATTTATGGATTATAGATAGTATACGTAATTTACACCTGAGGGAGAAGGGTAGCCACATACGAGATGATTGATGAGATGTTGTAGTAGAGTGATCCAGTCGAGTTAAACAGTAAGTAGTACGTATTGAGGAACGGATAATCCGATTAAGTGGAGCAGTAGCTTTAGCAGGAAGTAAATTAAGTAGGGAAGAACAGTAGTCAATACGTGAAAGTACAAGAGCATTAATTAGAGTTTTAGTAAGGTTTCTGGAAAGTGATGTCCGTATTTTTTTAATTCTGAAGAGATGAAAGTTGGATGATTTTGTAATGGATGATATGTGATTCTTAAATGATAATTTGTCATCAAATACTAATCCTAGGTTTTTGGAGGAATGAGAAGGAGAAATAATCATGTTATTTAGAGTAAAGTTTGGAAAGGAAGTTTCAGAAGTAGATATGTTAAGTACAGTAGTCTTAGAGGAATTAATTAGTAGTTTATTGGAGAGGAGCCATAATCTTATGGAGTTAGCACACTCGATTAATTCAGAGTTAATGGTATTATGAGAATTTATAGGGAAAAAGGTAAACAGTTGGATATCATCAGCAAAAATATGGTAGTGGATATTTGGAAATTTCTTAATTAGATCAGCAATAGGGCGGATATAAATAGAAAAGAGGGATGGACCTAGAACAGATCCTTGGGGAATACCGTGGTTAAGAGGAGAAAGAGGCGAGTAAGATTTGTCAATCATAATAGAGATATTCCTGTTAGTGAGATATGAAGTAAACCATTTTAATGCTAAGCCAGATATACCCATTAAAGTAAGTCGCGAGATTAATATGTTATGGTCCAGGGTATCAAAAGCAGATGATAGATCAAGTAGGATTAGCTGGCAACACGTGTTGCTATTTAAGGTAGATAATATAGTGTCAGTAATACGTAGGAGAGCTGTTTCGGTTGAATGACCCTTACGAAAAGCGCTTTGAAACGGGTCGAAAAGATTATTTTTATTTACATGGGCTATGAGTTGTTTGGAAACAATTCTTTCTAATATTTTACTTAATAAGGGTAGGTGGGAGATCGGGCGATAATTGCTAAATGAGTTTGGGTCTAAGTTTTGTTTTTTTAGAATAGGGGATATTATGGCAGTCTTGAGACAGGGTGAAACTTGGCCAGAGTTTAGTGAGTTCGCAATAATATCCAAGAAGATAGGAGAAAATAAGGGTGAAAGTTTGTGATATAATGATAAAGGTAGGGGATCAGTGGGGGAGGTACAGTGAGATTTCATGAGTAGGTCATTTACTTCATACAGTGAAGGAATAGTGAATGTACTTGATGAGTCAATATGATGGGTAATATATATGGTAGGATTGAGTATGGGTTGAGTAGATGCGCAAATAATATTATTAATGCTTGCAATTTTATGGTTAAAGAATTTTTCAAAAAGAGAACACAGTTCAAAATTTGACGTGTTAGGTAAAATGGGGAGGATTTTTTCATCTGGAGGAGAGAGAATTTTATTTGCTATTTTAAATAATTTGCGAGGATTGGAGGATATCAATGCTATCTTTTTGTTATAATAGATAGATTTTGAACGAGATATAGTAGATTTGTAATTTTTTCTAGCTAGTGATAGTGCTAATTTAGTTTCAGTTGAAGGATTTTTAAGAAATTTCTTCTCAAATTTTCGAACACTCTTCTTGAAGATGAAAAGTTCGTGGGAGAACCAGGGAGAAAAAGGGCGGTCGGTAATTAATGTAGTTTTTGTAGGTGCATGTATATTGATAATATTTAGGAGAGTGGAGTTTAGGAGTACCGGACAGAGGGAAGTTGAAGAAGAGATCTCAGTTTTGATATTGTTTACAAATCTTGGTAGGTCGATAGACTTAAAATCTCTATATGTAATACGTTTTCGTTTAATATTTGTGAATTTTAGATTTATAGAGAATTCAATAATAAAATGATCAGTTAGTAGTTCAATTTTTTGAAAGGAGTTAGGGTTTATACATCTAATAAGAGGACTGGATAGGGGTGAAA
The DNA here is from genome assembly GCA_964019155.1 of Osedax fenrisi. Classification (NCBI taxonomy): domain Eukaryota; kingdom Metazoa; phylum Annelida; class Polychaeta; order Sabellida; family Siboglinidae; genus Osedax; species Osedax fenrisi. The sequence continues at coordinate 22,701,516 of OZ025240.1, read as the reverse complement.
ATATCATATCAAGTGTATTGCCACTAGAATGGGTAGGAAATGATATATGTTGGCACAAGGAAAGAGACTCAGTTAGGAGTTTAAAGTCACCATGGGGATAGATGGGAGAATTATAGTGATAGTTTAAGTCACCAAGAACTATTGGTAGATAGGATGAAGATGAAGGAAGTTTATGGATAAAATCATGAAATTCATCAAAGAATAAACTGGTTTCAGGTTTTGGGGGACGATAGATAACGGTAAGATGTAGAGTTAAGTTAGGAAGCTTGAGGGTCAGCGAAATACAATCACTATATGAAAAGGGGGGGAATGAAATGGATGGAGATAGGTAAAAATCATTACGTATCATAAATCCTACCCCACCACCACGGCCCATTTGTCGTGGAGCGAGATAGAGTGTATATCCAAAGTCCAAGATGGAGGCAAATATATCAGAGTCATTATTAGAAATCCAGGTCTCAGTCAATGCGATTATAATAAATTTTTGTAATTTAAGGTATGGGAACAGAAGGGATATATTTGATCTCAAGGAGCGAATATTGATCAAGGCTATATTAGAGGATAGTCAGGCTTGAGAGGAAGAATTATTTATAAATGATTTCTTATAGTGATCAAAAGAATCAAACCATTTTGTTAGATCAGATTCAGGGATGAGAAAAGGGGGATATGAAAGAGGATTTTTTTTATCCCTAAGTTCAAATGTTTGGGAACGATTATTAAAAAATACTTTATACAATTTTATATACAAAACTTTATACTTTATATATCTATAAATATGTGTTATATAACTAATACAGTCATAACTATTAATCAATTATATCATTAGACTAATAGGTAATGATAGTATAGGTCTGTATACAGGTCTATAGACAATTTGAAAAAAAAATAAAAACACGAAGTAATACATTATTAGGCAATATTTTGTGTAAATTATATAATATAATTAATTAGGTAATATAATTATGGTAATATATATATATATATATATATATGTGTGTGTGTGTGATATTTACTAATATAGATAATTATATTTACAATGTGATATAATATATCTATAATTATAACTATAATATAACTATAGTTTAAATACTTTATAACTATATATAGTTTAAATATAATTAAAAATTATATAATTTCCTACTACATATTCCTTTAATTAAGTAATCTATTTTATATATTAATATTTATACATGTATAACTTAAAATGAATAAATTAATATATATATAATGTATGTATAATGTATGTAGATTAACTAAAAGTTACTTTTTTCTATAAATTCACAATATTTGTACATATTAAAATTTAAAAATATATTTATTAAATATTTTATTTTCATCTTTATTATATCAGTTTAATTTGCATGTTAGTTTATTAATTGTATTTGCATATTTCAGTTTAATTTGCATCTCCATCTTAACAGTTTCATCTATAGCATCCTATAAGATATACATCCCATATATATATATATATATATATATGTTATCATACCAACATGACACGTGACGTGTATAACTCCTAATATACACTTGGGTATATTGGACCTCTACTTTATGTGTGTTTGTTGATGATAAGTAAGAAAGTAAACATATAACTTACTTACCTTACCAGGTCGAGCATGCTAGGCATGAAAAAAAACATATATATATATATATATATATATATATATATATATATAAAAACGTATAACACATTTATGAGAACTTTTAGAATATATGCTATAGTTAAACTTAACTATAATTAAATATTATCAATGTTATATAAAGTATCACTTTTTACAATGAACAGAAAATAATTAAGATATATATTTAATAAGGTAAAGCTATATTTTTAGAATTAACGATGTTATGAAAAAATGTTATACAAAATAAATAAATTATATTATGACAGATTATGTAATACCAATGTAGGCTAATATTGTGTGATGATAAATTATAATAATATAAATGAAAAGTTGTAATTTATCATGTTTTACATTATTTTCTCTACTAATATATTAAGCTATGGCTATATATATAATATATATATATATATATATATATATATATATATATATATATATATATATATATATATAGTACCTTTATTGTATCGTATGATGTATTGGAGAGAGAGCGAGATATATATATATATATATATATCATATATTTCATGTATATATATATATACATGTATATTTGAGATATTCGGATACATACAACTATTCAGAGTTTACATAACGAGGTGACAACAACACGCCACCTATAAAAATTACCATTGTTGTAATGAACAACTCAGCACATTGTTTACTTAGTTACTTAGCCACTACCCATCGCAACAATGCAGCGCTATTCGTATTGTTGACAATTTAATATTAATATATTACACAATATGCCTATAACTACCAGGGCTAGGGTATGGTTAATGCCGAAATGTTTACATTATGCGATGTGCTCTTTTATTATTGGTTATACAAATGATAACGAATGCATATATAATGTATATAATTTAGGTTTCATTATAATTTGAGTGTGATTGTATTATTTTAGTTAGTTTTAGTTTAGCGATTTTTCTAAAACTTTATTTTAATGAAAATAATATAAAAGCATACGTGATATACGATGTACCTATATGATTTTATCTTAACTGCGTAACCGTACACATGTATTAGGTACGATATTACAAACGAGTAATGGAAACCACCGATGCGGATGTCACCAAAGAGAACGGTTACAATGCGGAATCAGTGAAGCGTGACGAAAACAAAGCTCAAGCCGGCCGAGTACAGTGGAATGCGAGCCGTTCCTTTAGAAGATCTCTCAGTAGACTTAGCAGTGTTGGGTAGGATAATATAGTGTTATTCTAATGTGTGTATGTCCTTCTATTATTCTAATATCTAATAATTCCTTCTAATATACATATGACATTCTATGAATATAATATATTATATTCTTAAATATATGTTATTATATTTCTTAGTTTTAGGTTTACATAACTATTTCCTAATATATATATATATATATATATATATATATATATATATATATATATATATATATATATTTCTAATTAATCTTTTTATATATTTATTTTATATAAAGAAAGTGTAGAATGGAACTTTAATCGATAAATTAACAAAATGGCATCAGTTATTTTGATGGATTAGTCATATTATATATGTAAAATATTAAACCGTAGGTTTTTCGTCGAAATAGATGAAGTGACTTCTATCTATATCAATAGATTTAGATTATAAATATCAATTATATATTATGATGTATTACATTTAAATACTTAAAATGATGAGAAATGTTGATATGTTGTATTTTAAATATATAATTTTATTTGAGTATAGATGGTATATTAAAATTGATCGTAATTATCAATATATATATATATATATGTATATATATGTATATATAAATAATAATTTAAAATGTAGTAGGCATTTAGTGGTTGGGTTTGACTGCAGCGCCTTTATCGCAAAGTCCTATACAATACACTACATGACATATTTTATCATCTTTTTTTATATCGATGGTCGTATATACTCTAATGGTAATGTAAGTCCATCATTAGTATGGATAATAACTACGTTTTAAAACAGACGATGCGCTATCACATATACCATAAATTGATATTTTAAGTCTATATTAATGACGATATTGTGAATCATCAGAAGGGAATCCTAATTTAGTAGACGGCGAAATTATTGATTATTTAATATTCAAGAATTTAAATCTAATCAAAGGGTAATTGTAATTCACTAAAAAAATATATTGTATCTAATATACACATATGATATATATATAAGTAATTATTTATTTATATATTCGAAAATAAAAGAACAGAAACTATACATATAAATAAAATTGAACACAAATAAATAAATAATATATATATATATGATTATAAACATAATTTAATTAAATAATGTCATAAATGTTATATATAAATTTTCTCAATTCTTATGTTCCTTGGTAAGTGATCTGACACACATATACTCTGTATCTAAGATACAACGTAATGACCTATTCATTATTATTTGTTTCTATATCGAATCCATGTCCTTATTATTATATTTATGACGCAGATTCCTCTTTATTTCCTCGATAAAAGTATTGTTGAGTATACCTTATATGAGGTATACCTTATTATAATACAGATGTATGCCTTATGCATTACACATACCGCATTTTATCATAATTGAAATATTTTCAGCCATTTAAAATATTATATATATTATATAAGTATATTATATATGTTAAAAATATATATATATATATATATATATATATTGTTATTTGTATTGTTATTTTTATTTGGTGGAGTCTTTTCATCCCATCCAGGAACTTAGATGAAGTTTTCACTTATAAGTTATAAGTTATAACCATATATGGCTCTACTGTCCCTTCGAATCCGCTCTCATGTTAAGGCATCCGTGGTTTTAACGAGAGCCGATCATTTATTTATACATAATTATATAAGATCACTTCTAAATAATATTTTAAGACCCATTTTATAAAATTAATTAATTTTCCGGACGAGGCTCGAACCCGTATCCTACTGCTTGTGTGTCTGACGCCTTAGTCACTGGGCCACACAGACAGTTATCTATATATCCTTATATATTAGTTCTACTAATTGTTAATACCGAATTTAAATATATTTCTAGCACATTACAATTCATATATATATATATATATATTACATGTAGGTTATAATGTATTTACTTTAGTATCCGATAGTATAAATTATTAAGTTAATTATAATATGTATGTTTGGTTAACATCATTAGGTATATCTATGTGTATGTAATGCATATATAAACATGTGTGAATATAAGTTTTACATTTTGTAGATATTCTAAAACCTGATATAACACATATATTGCGCTATAGCAATCAAGGGATAAGCAATAATCGATTACCTCATATGTTAAAGTACTATTTATGTATATTATATAGCATAATATGATAACTCATATTTTAAAAACACATTATGTAAACAAAATATTTATTTACAAGAATTAGGGGAAAGTAACCTAATACGTACACTTTAACTATAAATGGTCTTAACTTTGTATGACTAATTATTTATATTCAAAAATTACAATATATTAATATTATTTGATTATAGATATTATTGTGATTTTAAAATTTTATTTAATCTTTTAATTCCATATATAACGGGGGTATCCGTATTCGGTACTTATGTCCGATTACGGACTAAAAGGACTTAATATTTATTATTTATTTTTAATAGTTTAGATTCAATAAATTTACTTAAATTTAATAAAATAATAAATAATAAAATAATTGGTAATATTATAGTTAAATATGGATCAGCTAAATCCAAGTTGATCTCAGTTTAAAAAAATAACGTTGATAAAACTGTGATATAATGATCCAAGTTTCAACTAGTTAAATATGGATCAGCTAGATCCAAGTTGATCTTAGTTTAAAAAATAACTTGGATTAAACTGTAATATAATGATCCAAGTTTCAACTAGTTAAATATGGATCAGCTAAATCCAAGTTGATCTCAGTTTAAAACAATAACTTGGATTAAACTGGGATATGATGATACAAGTTTCAACTAGTTAAATATGGATCAAATAAATCCAAGTTTACACCACCTAGATCCAAGTTTGGACCAGATTCCCCCAGTTTCCCAGTTAGATCCAAGTTAAACACGAGTATTGAATACTGGGTATATATATTTAATACAATATATAAGTTTATACATATATTTATACTAATAAAATATAATAACATATTTATTAAGAAAATAGTAGTACAAAATATCTTATAACAAAATAAATTATTTATTTAGTAATATATGAAGTAATCGTTGTGTATACCAGGCTATAGCCTATTATAGTAGGTTTATTAACGGTATACCGTTAGGAGTATTAGGTTTACCTAATACATTATTTAAAATAGAAATATTTATATTAGTAGATAGAGTATACTCATAGATATATTATGCAAAACAAAATAATGACGTAAACAATACAATCATGTATCATTCATGTAATTCAATGAATTATTTATGTAATTCAATGCATCATTGGATGGAATATTATTGCTTATATCCTCGTCTTCGATATCGCTATTATCTACTTCTTCATCGTCAACATTATTAGTAGAATTATTAGTTATAGAATATAAGGTAGCACAAATTATCATAATCTATATAGTCATCATAGTCTAATACAGTATCATGGTTTAATTCTTTTAAACGTTCAAATAAATAATCTAGATTTTCCATCATAATTGTATCATCATCATTATATCTATCTACAACATTACAGTGTGCAAAACGATTAAATATAGACTTTACTTCAAGCCTCGTTTGTGTAAAAAAAGGCTATAATATATATTAATAGTATTTTATTTATTGAATTCTAAATCGAATTATGTTTACGTAAAATTATAAGCAGGTATTTTGATTTAAGATTTACTTGTAGTATTTGGAGGTAGGATATATAATTGTATAGATTTAAGTTCTGATAAACATTTATGCGAATTACATTTACCAATTAAAGCTATTGTTCTATTACATAGATATACAGTCAAAGCTCGATAACTCAACATTGACGGGACGGAGTTTTCATGTTGAGTTAGCGAGTATGTTGAGTTATCGGATATATAAATTAATTAATGTTTTGTTCACATAAATGCATTCAAAATAGTACTCGTATGATAATATAATAATTGTAATTGTATTTTTACGTTTATATATTTATATCCATATATTATTAAATAAAACCATGTTGAATAATGTATGTTGAATTATAATTCAAATATATATATATTTATTGAGCAATGTAGAAGATGTAAAATTTTATTACATGTAAAAGATACGAATCCAACAACATATGTTTGTGATATTTTGATTTTTCATAAATGTTGAGATATCGGATGTATATTTACATGTAATGTATAGGCTAAGATTATAAAAACGATGTTGAGTTATATGTATGTTGAGTTATATTTGTTGAGTAATAGGGTTTTTGTTAACATGTAAAAGATACGAATCCAACCAAATATTTTGTGGATGTTGAGTTATCGGCAATGTTGAGTTATCGGCATGTTGAGTTACCGAGCTTCTACTGTACTTTGTTATCCAATGTTACGAGCCATTCTGATTCATTCATCAAACATACTTGTCATCGAAACTGTTGCATTGTCTGTATACCTACCCTATAGGGTAATTTACAATGTATATTTTGTACATTTTAAAACATAATACTTCTAATTTATCTAAACCGGATGAATTTGATGCCTCTAGATATAGATAGATGACTTTCGATGATATCCCAGCAATGCATGCATCTCCTCTCTATCAATAGTTTTACAAGGCAATATTTTATAAAACAATATAGTTTCGTCAGCATTGCCAGGATGTCATCAGGAGAGATACACTACATGATACCAAAGCCCTCGAGGGCTTTGATGATACACAATAGGATACACTATAGGTATCGATAATCTAAGCAGCAATAATACGTTATTACAATATGAATAATCTTCTTCTCGAATGTTACCACCATCTCCACATATGGTCTAACACTTGCTACCGTAGCGATTTGTGAAGCGAGTCAGCCAACCAGAATATACACATTGATGGCTATTCAAGTGCCTTCTCTAGTATTATATATCCTATATGTATGTACATTTTATGTGAATATAATAGGTAGAATAAATTTGCGCCTATTTAGTAATTACATAAAATACTTAAAATAATGGCCGCAATTAAATTGAATATTACATTTTTTTGTTGATAGATAAATACATTACATCAAGACACTACCGCAGTAAGTTATGGGTGTATTCATTCATTATGATTTCTATTTTTATGAAAGTTACCGTATAATTAAATATTGTTTCCCATATTATGCTTGATCCATGTATAGGGGAAAATCCCCGATTACCGACCCCCTCTCGTATCTCAGTAACTATAAGCGATATCAAAAAATAATATATTAACGAACTGTTAGTAATTTTATGATAAATATTAATAAGTATATTGTTTTACAAAATATTCAGTCCTACAATTGTTATTTGATAACATTTAATATTCTGTTTTTACTTTTTAAATATATGAATAATAACTTTTTTTAAATCATTGTAAATACTTTATTTTTTAAAAGAAAACTTAATACTGAGCAAAATATTATAGATCAATAAAATGTTTATAACTATTATAAAAATAATTTAATTTGAATAACTATTAACCAATATATCTTAATTATAGCAACCCATGTGATTCAAAATAAATTTCGTGAATGTTATATTTAATTATATTTATGTATATCTACTATTTTTATTGGATATTATAATACTACAATTATTTATATCATGATTATTTTAGGGGCCGGTAATATGAGAAGCGGGTCGGTATTAGGTACATGTATCCGATTACCGACCCCCCTGTTTATTCTTGTAAATATAATTATATAAAAAATATAAAATAGCCACATTATTCATTGCCATAATATTACCATAATTGCCATCATTACCCTAATTACAAAATTTCAAATAAATATATTTAATATTGAATAAGATATTACAAATAATCATTTAGGGGTCGGTAATCGGGGACTTTCCCCTATATTCGGTATCAATGGCAATATTTATAAATAACTGTAGGTAAAATATAGTTATACTGCCTTTCTTATATTTGTTCGTTTATTGTCGTGCATATTAATTTTCCGTATAACTTACATTTAGTCCATGGATGCATCCATATAACGTCGAATGTCCAATATTATATTCATTCATAATTTGTTTCTTTTCTTAATTTTTAATTATTTTTCATTAATAAGAATTATTTTAACATTAATTTTTTAAGAGAAATAAGAGTAGTTTTTCTTTTAGACATATTCTCGTGTTTATAAAATTAATGATTATAAAATTATTATGGATTGTAGATGTATAAACTAACTTGTATTTCATTGGTTTACAATTTTGTTCGAAACTTGATTGCAATTCAACTTACGCCGAATACGCACCGCGTATTCACTTCATATGATATATATATATATATATATATATATATTAATTATATACATTTCAGAATACTGCACTGCTTAATGGGATATAATTATAATTTATAATTATAATAACTATATAATGGGAAGCATAATATATTCACTATTTGTGTAAATAGATATTTTAAGTATACGCATTACAATGTTATACTATAGTATATTAAATTAATATTGTAATGCTATTCATAACGATAGTTATTTGTACATTGTATATAATATACATTATTCAAAATAGACAATTCTGACAATTTAGATATAGTACGACTTATCCAGTATAAAAATCATAAAATTGACTATAATATGCATATTGTATATACAGATGTGTTCTACTTATAGAAAATTCCGACTTATCTAATCCAATTTATTCGACTTATCAGATTAATTTAACATAGAACTAGATACTAATCCAACCACACCAAGTAAGTGTGTCCGAATTATCCGTAGTCCGACTTATAGAGAGTTGACTATTTATATATATATATATCTATATATATATATATATATATATATATATATATATATATATATATATATATATATTTAACTACATCCATTAATATAATAAGATATTAATTATTCATAAATTAATTACTTAATAATAATAACAGTAAACAATATTCAATGCATACCATTAAATACAATACATATACGTAGTATATATACTTACACACACGTGGACTCATTAGCTGAACTATGGCCTACTAAATAAAGAAGCACACGTGATAGGATGTCGTGCCGGTAACGAACCACTCGTTACGACATTCGTAACAATAGTTACATAACCACCATAGCGCACATTAAGTAATAGATGATGGTTACGTAACAATCCGCTGCGTGATTCACCCGAGTTACGTAATAGTGCAGTTACGTAATAACGGAGTCTATCTCGCGCACTATTGCTGCTGCTGGTGGTGGTGGTAGTGGTGGTAGTGGTAGTTGTAGTGGTAGTGGTACTGCTGGTGGTGGTTGTGGTACTGGTGGTGGTGGTGGTGATGGTGGACCACCAATGGTCCATTGGTGATGGTTGTGGTAGTGGTAGTGGTGGTAGTAGTAGTGGTGGTAATGGTAGTGATAGTGGTGGTAGTGGTGGTAGTGCTGGTGGTGGCACTGCTATTGATGAGCCGGTAGCGGTAGCGGTGGTGGTAGTGATACTGCTATTGGTGGTAGTGGTAGTGGTACTGCTAGTGGTACTGGTAGTGGTACTGGTGGTAGTGATATTGCTATTGATGAGCCGGTGGCGGTAGCGGTGGTGGTGGTATGCTACTAGCACCTCCCGGCGGATGAAAAGGGTGTGAACCCGGCAGCTGGGTGGAATTCCTCACTCGATACACTGTAGCTATAGATAGCGATACATAGCGCCGCGTTAAGGTGTCAGTACATCTTACAGTGCCAACGCTGCAAGTACAACCCGTTACAATAGGCAAGGACGTATGTCCTAGGTTATAAACGTAACAATAGAGGACATAACTCTATAACAATAGTGGGCGGAGATCGATTTACAACAACGGATTACCTGCGCAACTTGGCTACGTGTGCGTAATCTCTACGAAATAGGCGTGTTAGTTCGTTAATCTTCCGCTAGGAGTTCTCACCGGGTGACTCGCAGGACAAGAGCACCACCAAGGACAATTACGTCTATTACGTCATAGACCGGTCACGTGATCACTCGCTTCTACACGTGACCTGTATTGCCTGCGAATTGTGTGCGACTACTACGTTGTTATTAATAATTCACGCGCACACACACACGAGATATTCGCTCACAGTTGTCACGTGACACTGCGTGTAGCATCACGTGTAGAAGCGTAACGTATCTAATAAGGTCCCAGCATCTCATTACACACACACACATAGCTACACCGGTACGATAACAAAAGGATATAGCACCGCGGTTTAGTTTAATTCATATATATATATATATATATATATATATATATATATATATCTATAGATTCATCAAAACAATAGGAAAATAGATATGTTTATACGGAACACATGCGAACGACTTGAATAGTGCCTCGAAGAGATCTATCGTAGCCTGACCTACCGCCAGCTAGCTGACCTAGTTAGAGATGACTTCCAGCATGCCCGGTGGAGACGTCCCCCTTCCTCTGCCGCCTCGATACAGACTTCGCGACCTTCTGAGACCCTACAACGGGGCCGACAAGTTGAAAGGTCACCAGTACACCACCTCCACTTCAGTGGACCCCTACGATGATGACAGGTAACGCGACGCTCCTCCTCGTCGTCGTCATGTAACTATGTTACGTCACGCGTTTGTTACGTCACTCGAGGTCACGTGAGATGTGTGTGTGTACACGTGCGCACACACATCTCACGTGATCATAAGGGAGCACGTATACACACATATATATATATATATACACATACACATATACTATTAAATAGCATCTAAATATTAAACAAATATTACTATTCACATGTTGGTGCAACATATATTAATTCTGTGAATTTGACAGTGCACATTTGTGTTGACGACACATGCACACATACATACACACACACACACATATATATATATATATATATATATATATATATATATATATATATATATATATATATATATATTATATATAATATATATATATATATATATATATATATTATATATAATATAACACGTGATTAATTGATAATTTAGCTATACTATTACTAGTATATATATATATAGCTATAGTTTATATTATACTAATAAAGCACATTATGTATAATTAATCAAATAACATATCCTGTTATATACTAAACTATTCTATGTAACCAATAACAGTAAGTATTATTTACATAGTATGCAAATACTGTACGTTATACGGTATTTATATATACCGTATATATATATATATATATATATATATCGTATACGATATACGGTTAAACATACTAACATGTATGTTAGTATGTTTACCCGTATACCGTATACCTTATAACGTACAATATTTGAATAATATGTAAATAATACTTACTGTTATAGGTTACATATATGTATATACACATACATATTCTATAGAATAATATGTAACAGATATATTCAATGTTTGATGTATACACACCATCGATGCAAAGAAAGTTTGTTTCTTTATATCGATTATATACACATATACACACACACACACACATACATAATCACTATTATAGTTATAACTAAACATATGTGTATACATATCATGTAGAGGAATATGTACGCTACAGCTTTACTATAGTAATGTTATTGATTCCTTATTTTATATGAATAACATTTATTTATTATTATATAAATAATATATTATATCGTTTATGTTCATTTATCTCATATATATATATATATATATATATATATATATATGCACGAGGGACGTATCTTTAGATGTGCAGGAATTCTAGGTGTATAGTATATTAACATAAGCAGTTTTTATTGGCCAGAATGTTGCAAGGAAAGAAGTTATTCTTATGCATACATATAGTTGAGTATACAATGTAGGATTATACAATGTATTCTTTGTATACAAAGTATACTATTTATTTAAAAAATATAATATGATATATACTATTTAATATATGAACTTTAAATAAGTTATTTAAATTAATATACACACACACATATATATAAAGTCAACTCCCGATAAGTCGGACTCGCAAGGGACCGGGAAAAGTGTCCGACTTATTCGAGATTCAGAATATCATGCAAATAAGACATTAGATGCGCAGCGTGAGTTAAAGGGTTACCGAAATATGGAATTATGCAACAATCAACAACAACATAACATGTTGTATTCAATAATATTACTTACTAACATTATAATATTCATTATTTAAAGTAAACATTTCTGACAATTTATAAAAAGTCCGACTTATCCAGTATAAAATCATAAAAATGACAATAATATGTGTCCGACTTATAGAAAAGTCCGACGTATCCAATCCAACTTATCCGACTTATCCTATTAATTTAACATGGAACTAGATACAAATCCAACCAAACCAACTAAATATGTCCGACTTATTGAGAATTCCGACTTATCCTAGTCCAAATTACCGAGAGTTGTCTGTATATATATATATATATATATATATATATGACCACACTCTACGATTTAACGATCTAAATTTCATTATATTATGATTTGGCACATACTCAACATTTACAACAAACAACATATTGACCATAGTTTACGATCTATATTTAGAATGCTACCATTATACAACCTTCATTACATACTACCTTCAGGTATATCCACTACAATACCGTTACGTACGCCCTGCATCTTTATTGACGTAACGTGTAGGCATTGTTTCCGAATTAGGTCACCGGTCTTTGTGCGTCTCCTTCATACGTGCAATGAAGTCTAACGTACTTGTATTACTTGTTTAATTCGGAACATCGCAATTAGTTTCTATGAAATCACAACAATTAGTTTATATATTAGTGTTATCATTATTGTTATTTTTATTTGGTGGAGTCCTTTCATCTCATCCAGGAACTTAGACGAAATTTTCACTTATGCCCATATACACTTATAACCATATATGGCTCTAATGTAATTTCGAAGACGCTATCATGTTAAGGCATACATGGTTTTAACGAGAGCCTATCATTTATTTATATATAATTATATAAGATGACTTCTAAACATTATTTTAAGACCTATTGTAATGGTCCGGACGAGGCTCGAACCCGCGACGCGGATCCCGTGTCCTACTACTTGTGTGTCTGACACCTTAGCCAACTGAGCCACATAGGCAGTATAATATACTATTAGTAATTCTATTTAATATGATACTATATATATATATATACGTCATAACTAGGTATAATAATATATATTATTGTTAACTAATATAAGCGTTAATAATGATTACTGTTTCCAGTGTAACATTGAACTGCTAAAGAGTTAACAACATCTTAACCTGTGTTATATTGGTTTACAAGTAAGTAATAGTTATATAAACCTATGTATATAAACATACTAGGTTACAAAGTAATTAAGTTAATAAGTAACTATATTTTATATTAGCCATGGTAATCTACGGTATATTAAATAAACAATATCAATCCCTTAAGGGTATTATTTGTATATTGCAATAGTAATTATTTATCTATTACAATCAGTGTTTTAGTTTATGTTTGATATATCTTTCAGTGATAGATTATAATACGTTACCTATAGATATATAACTCTGTATTTGGTGACGTCACACTAATATTACGTCATACTACTAACTTGTTTGCGATACGATGACTAAGCTCTAGATTAACGTATGCATTAGTTTGAAGTCATCATTTCCTTGTGTATACATATATATATATATATATATATATATATAAAAACTTGATTAATATAATAATAATAATAATAATAATAATAATAATCAGATTGGTTCCTCGTAATAGACGAGAGTGAACCCAATTAGATATTGAAGTTCACTGAACTTATTGATATATTTACCTGTCAGCAAAAGGAATGGAAAACAAAACAAACATATTAATAAAAGTTATAATACAATTAGAAATTTCAAAATAAAAGTAAAATAAAGTAAAATAAATATAAAGTAAAATTCTAAATATAAAAATAGTTGTACTACTAATAAATATTAAATATATAAGTATTATATATATGAAAAATAAAGTTCTAATAATAGATAAAAATAACAATTGTTGCAATAATAACACATCTTGTTTTACTAATAAAACAAGATGTGTACACATAAAGAGCAATCATAACATATAGTTGATACGTCGACAACAACGAACGAGGCTGGGGTATAAGGCTATCAACTTTCTGTATGGATGTGCCCAGTCCATTAATAACTTGAGATGACCCCCCGCAATCATACCAGTATATTGACTACTCGGCATACACCACCGCACGTTACAATCAACATTAATAATAGTAAAATGATTACTTTTACTAGTAATATTATACATACACATATATATATATATATATATTGAGATCCATGACTATTACTTTGGTCTCCGAAACAATGATTATTTGTGATACATTCCGTACGGTGTACGTCGTATGACTGTAATGGTATATTTCATATTTATATCTACACTATTTTTAAGAATAATTTATGACATTTATAAATATGAAATTAATGTTCAGTTTTATAACAAATTTAAATATAACTAATTCATATTAATAAGTCCTATATAATATAGGCTATATTTATAAATAAGTCCCATATACACAAATCCTATATTTTATAAGTATAATGCAAGCGAATATAATTATTTATTTGACTTACTTTACAATAGTAGAGTTCTCACTCCACAAGGTATTGCAATTACTTTCCACCCTTCTCTGTCCATCAGCACTGTTCTTATATATATATATATATATATATATATATATATATATATATATATATATATATATATATATATATATATATATATATATATATATATATATATATATATTTTAACAAAATCTTAACATTAAATAATTATATTCTAATATTCATTACTGGGAATCAAAAATAATATAATAATTATATAATCAATAACAAACATAATAGAGTGTATTATATATGTATAGGATATTGTAATAGATATAACGTTATTATAACAATATATTTATTTAATATTTTATTTTCCTAATATTATATCATAATTATAAATATAATTATAAATATACATGTCTATTCATATTTATAATTATTATAAGTAGATTACTGTGACATATACTTAACATTATGTTTTTTAATATCATTATCTATTACCATTACCGCAGTATACAATACATATGTATACACCTATAACTATCCTAGATATTATAGATATCATACAAGTAGGCTAGTATTTAGTTTCAATATATGAATTATCTTCTGATTCATCGTACAGTACATACGTCATCAAAAACGGATTGTTTACATTACAGATATATATATATATATATATATATATATATATATATATATATATATATATAATATGATACATAGAAGCGAAGCCTTCATGAATTATTCATAACGAAATAGGAATACCGGAGTTAAATCATGACTTGCTGGTGTTATTAAACGCTTCAGATGAATGCTATGTAATACCACGATTATTGTGTAAGGATAACATAATATAAGATTAATAGCTATCGAAATGGTGTCAATAAATATGTAATATTATGGTAAAATAATATTATATTGTATAATATAATATAAATGATATTAGATAATAATTTGTCTCAATTGTTTGCAATAAGTATTGACAATAATACTATGTAAACATGGGAATATATATATATATATATATATATTATATTATACTACATAATAATTATAATAAATAAAATATACATATACGTACATATACATACATATAACAATATTAATAATATTAAACAATATAACCACACATACTGGCTATATACTTTATTATATACTAATTTAGTATATAGATAATATAACTATTTAATATAATACCAAAGATTTTCCGAAGGAAAGATATAACACTTACGCGAAATCGTGTAATTCGAATTTGTATACAAAATAACCTGGTGCCACCTATAGCGGGTTACTTTTAGGAACTATGCGTTGTTTATAATGTAAATTCGTATTTAACTATACACTTTTAAAATGTTAAATAATATGCTTTAAATTAATATCTATATGATGAAAACTAAGTGTTCATTACTAATATATAACAAACAAATATGATATGTATGTTTTAAATGCTATAAGTATATATTTAGTGAGTAAAAGCTAATTTATATTGCATGTAATTTAATAGAGCAATGAAAACATTGTTGTATGCAAATAGAGCCGAACCTACTGCTAGCAGCGGTTGGGGCTATTACTAAATTACGTTGCATGCATAGGGAGTGTTATATCTTTGCTTCGCAAAACTTTGATAATACTATAAAGTATATACTATTGTTCTATGTTCCCACATTTATAGGTTATATTTAGAGCAACTTGTTATGTTGTATATGTGTATTGTTTTCTCAGTAAATAGTACACACTACATATTACACATTAAATATTGATAGAATTGTATTCACCAAACAGGTCACTATTTGCATTCCATGGTGATAATAATCGATTATATTATATATGAATATATATATATTATAATGATCAATATGCTAATTTTATGCAAATACTATACTATATGCATATATTCTATATATATATATATATATATATATATAATAATAATAATAATAATATTAGAATTTAGGCATGACCAAGGTAATCGAAGAAGCGCAATGCTTATCTAGTCGTTTACCTGAAACATATTCCCAATTAACAATTATGAGGAGAAAAAAAATAAAAGTAAAATTTATATAATATAGAAGTAAAATATGTAATTTTATAAATCTTATAAGAATCATGAGAATATAAAATTATAAATTATATACAAATATAAATAACTTTAAAAATAATATTAAAAGTAAATAATTATAAATAAAAAAATTAATAGTATAAGAAATTAAAAGTATAATTGGAGTATATATATATATATATATATATGTTAGTTTTGAATGCTGTAGTTAAAGATTACTAATAAATTAGATCCAGAGTTGCCAATATTATGTTGAAATTAATGATGGTATATGATGTATCAACTTCAAGGATATGGGTACGCCAGTTCCAATGCCTTAGGGATCTTAATATCGCCAATAATATGAACACTGATAATACTTGCCCACTCCACAAGTATATCCCATCCCCCGATACGTATCATAATCATATCAAGTCCAAACATATTAGCCTCCGGTCATAGAAAAAATATAATGAAAAAAAAAAAAAAAAAAAAACTAATATATATATATATATATTCCAATAATTAAAAACACCTCATAATGTATACATTCATTATATATAATATATATAATAAATATATATATAATTATATATACAACATACATTCATCATATAATCATAAAATGTAAAGAAGAAAAATAAATTAATATAAAAATCTAGGAATATAAATATACAATAATTATAAAATTAAAAATTAAAAGACAAATCCTATTGAATAAAACAATTAAACATAACTAAAAATAACTAAAAAAATAAATAAAAAAATAAATAAAAATAAATAAATAGCTATATTATATACAAAAATTAAAAAAAAAATTAAGTAAATTTATAGTAAGTCGAACAATGTAAACACATTTTTTTTTTAATATTATAATAAGTCAAGAATAAAACAAACAAATAATATTTTGTAATTTTATATTATGTCAAAGTTATATAAATAATAAAAAAATTATATAAATATTAAAAATAAAAATAAAAATAAAAATAAAAATTTAAAATTATAAAAAACATCAGAAATGTTTGTTAAATTTATATTATGTCAGAAATAAAAATTAAAATAAAACAATAAAAAAATAATTATGTAGACAAATTTTCCTTTTTAAGTCATTATTAATTCAAGAATATATTTGTTAACACGTCTTCCAAACGATTTAATACACCTATTTTTTGTAAGTTGAATGGGAAGTAAGTTCCACTGTCTAGAGGACACATTTCTCACTCTAACAGATCTCTGCTAGTTCTTTACGTGAATCTTACAAATGTATCCGTGTTTTTATTAATCAACAAAAGTTTTTGAATGTTACTCGGTAATTTATGATAATATGCTCTGTGAGCAACTTTGATTGAACTTAATTTTACAATATGATCAAAATTCAAAATTTTATTTTCTCTCAAAAATACATTGTACGATGAACTTGTGATTAGTTTTAGTATTCGCTTTTGTAATCTATTTATATAATCAGTTAATGAGGAAAAAGTATTTCCCCATATATGGACACAGTAGTATAAGTGAGGAACAAATAAAGCATTATATATAGATAGTAAAGTATATTTGTTTGCCATTGGCCTAACTTTCCTTATAATTCCGGTTATCCTAGATAACTTTTTGGAAATGTAATTATACTGTTCTTTCCAGTCTAGTTTGTCATCAATGAATACTCCAAGAAACTTATAGTTTTTAACCTTTTAGATCTTGGTATACACAATCTCAGTCAAGGATACAATAGAAATGACCGTGACTTTGATTAAGTTGCAGATGAATATAATCCTAGTTAATTAACATTAGGTATCATCATCATCAGTAGTGGATAGGAAACACAGTTATTAGATGGAGTACGCGATTATGTATTATAGTTAATTATGTAATATGAGTCACACTGTAGGTCATACCGTATTAATCATACGTGTGAGTCATACTGTGTGACGAATCAATGTCCAGGTGAAGTGATAAAATTTAGCTGTTGTACGTTATGCAGTCAGTTTCATTATCTATTGTAACTGATTTTATAGGTTATTTAAATATGTTATAAATGGAGAACTGAAATAAGCAGTGTAAGCAGTGTAAGTTGTTATTAACTAGGCTAAGTAGGCCTAGTTTCAGTTACGTAGTCACGTGGTATTTAGGTTTTCTATTGGGTGTTCTTTATTTCAGGCGCGAGGTAAAGTGTGTGGGGAGGGTTAGTAGAAGGTGTTAATGATTTAATATTGATTATTTACTACTATTACAATGTATATGTATACTTAGTAATATTAAGGTATATTTAGTAATATTAAAGTAGCCCTATAATCCTAGTCATACATTCATATTACTATTTATTTAATATATAAAATATGTATATAAATATACTATTATATATATGGACTTTTTACAATAGTATATAAGGTATCATATATTAATGTAATATATAAAAAACTGCAATATAGCGTAGAATAATCTATAACAGCTATAAGCATACATATATAGTATATATAGAATATATATATATACTATATAATGTATGTTGTTATTGATTATGTATCATCAGTTGACAGCTAATCATGATAACACACTCTGACAGTAGTATCACAGGAAACGTGTACGTACCATCTCTATATAGTATATAGTATATACACATTAATATATATTATAATTACTAATAGAGCATAGAAATGCAATGCACACACCTACACTTTTTATTATCTTGTAAATAGGTTAAATTAATTTGCTGATTTATATTATAATATATATATAGATTATAATATATATATATATATATATATATATATATAATTACTATTTAATTATTTAATTAACAGTTACATTGTAAATAATAATATTTATAATAATACTATTTTATTAAATAGTATTAGTTCATATTACATACATAATATGTATTACACATCTATAATATTGAATATACACATGTATAAAGTGTATATTAATAAAACTATCAGTACTTATTATAGTATGTATTATATATATAAATAATATATTATATAAATAACATAATAAAAGTTAATATATGTGATTATTAACTTCATAATACAGTAATAAACGATACAACAATAATGTATAGTAGATACATATGTCTACATGTATGTATCTCTATGTATACACATTACTATATAACATATAAGTGTACCTATATATGTTACTACCTCATTACTACTCGACATACACATATGTCAGAGTTCTTATTCATGATATAAATATAACTTCCTTATCATCAAATCTTTAGTATATATATATTAGTTAACCTAATTGTATTTAATTTGACTTAATTAAATTAAATTTAGTTTTATGCTATATATACATACGTGTATATTATTTCATTTATTATATAGAACATATGTGGTATATATATGACATATATTTTATATTTATCTTCCTTCCTCGGTATAATATTATGTTATATTAGTGTATATGAACAAGCAACACGTTAAAGTATAGGTACCCTATCTAGTACCCTAGCTATTCGGGAGAGATGGAATATCTTGTGTTCCTAATAACTAAGCCGTTCAACAACACATCATAGACAAAGAAAAAATACAATCCTATAATTGTTTTACATTATACATAGCTCTTATTGTATATTTAGAAATCTATTATCATAAAGTTATAACATATGATCGATGCTGACAACACCCATACTTGATTGACAGATCAAGGTCGAGTATACTTACGTAATAATTTAAACTTAATACATACAGTTCACTTTAACGATGATTACGCCATATATAAGTACCATTACGTCATAATGATATCAATATTACGTAATAAGCGATATTATTTATTACACAAATACATTTAATCTGTGTTAGGACTGCAAACTGTATTAATTAAGAAATCGACCGTATACATACAGTGAATTAATTAATTAGTTAAAATATTAATGTTTTAAATTAAATAAATACGTTTTCAGTAGTTTATTGAAGATTTATGCCGAAGAATTATTGGATTTATGTTGATAGTGTCATACGTATGGATGTTGGGACAATGCTATCATAGTCTGCTACATGTAGCATCTGCAGTCTGCAGTCTGCAATCTGCAGATTACATATTAACAAATCATTATTTTTGTATTATCGATTATTTTACTAATATTACATATATCGACATGATATCTCGAGTATTAGTTCATCATGTACCTATAACGTAACGATAATGAATCATAATGGATTTAGAATCTCGATAGATCTCGAGTTATCTCGCGTCATCAGGAGAAATCACATAAGCGTTAGGTGCTCGTCCTCCAGCTGATGTTCACTGATAGTTGTTATACAATAGGGGGCGTGGCTTACATCCATTCACTGATAATCAATCGATACGTATCCTGTATTGTAATCGAATCAAACGAGAATCGAGCAGTGATGCCATTCATAGTTTAACCTGCAATAGTCGTTACATCAATAGAGAAGTATCAGCATCTATATATATACTTATAGGCACCAGAAATCGCGTCCATGCCAGAAAGCTATACGCTTTGCAGCATACACACAGAAGCCGTTATCATTAAACTGGCATTAGGAGGTGTGCGAGTTAAGTGTGCGCTTCCACACCGAGAGTGAACGCGCACACGCGCACACCGAGGACCGGCATCACGTGATCAAGTAATATCGTCCGTCCACGCCACCAGGGCGGCAGCACTACTATAGCGTCGCTGACCACAACGGTCTGAGACACCGGTTGACAGTCACGTGACTTTGTTTACTATCGCGAGTCGTAACCATGACGACAACGCGAATCAACAACAGATAGCCCACGGTTACAGCTTATAGAAGTCCACATAACTATAGGATCATAGAGAGAGAAAGAGCCGACAGCTATAGCTTATGGAAACCCCTAAACAGAACCGAGAACCTACATATCGTCGTTATCTACATACGGATCTGGAATTCCTACACAGGGATTATGTCACTATAGAGTGCTGACATCTTATACAGATTTTACATCCCTGCATATAACCGACATCCCTACATAGAACCGACATCGCTACATAGAACCGACATCGCTACATATAACCGACATCCCTGCATATAACCGACATCCCTACATAGAACCGACATCCCTACATAGAACCGACATCGCTACATATAACCGACATCCCTGCATATAACCGACATCCCTACATATAACCGACATCCCTACATAGAACCGACATCCCTACATAGAACCGACATCCCTACATAGAACCGACATCCCTACATAGAACCGACATCCCTACATAGAACCGACATCGCTACATAGAACCGACATCCCTACATAGAACCGACATCCTTACATAGAACCGACATCGCTACATAGAACCGACATCCCTACATAGCACCGACATCCCTACATAGAACCGACATCTCTACATAGCACCGACATCTCTACACAGAGGAATACCAGATGCACATGTACCTAGTAGGAGTAACATAACCAATCGTGTTACGTAATTATAAAAACAACAGCACGTCACGTGATACTGATTCGTAATAAGCGGCAACCACGTGGGTTCTTCATTCTATAGCAACAACAACAAGTATACTTTGTATAAAGCTGACAATCATCCAGGCATAGTTATAAAACAATATCATTATAAACACTTCACATACATAAGTGTGTGCGCCTGTGTGTGGGTTTGTGTGGGTGTGCGAGTGCGGGAAGTACACGCAACAACGTCAGTTACGGGAACTTGTTGTATCTATCATATTATGCAATAGGGAATTTCCCAAAACCCCCCACCCCCCGAAATACCTACAATGGAAACTCAATCTCAGCGTGATTCTTCGGCGGAGAGGGAGCATCTTATACTTCCGGTTATGCATAGCGGCAAACATGAAACAACGGGCAGGTTACCTCATCATCACTCATATTACATAATTGTGTAATAGTATAGGTTATCTATTTAAACGATATACGTAACATTATATAATTACAATTCATCGTATTATAAACAAAGGGTATTTGTTTATATAATATGTTCGTATTATTGCTTACGTGTATAGGTTATACGTTAATCTATCTTTATTATATAATCGTGTATTTATATACTTTGTATCATATCAGCAATAATATATATATGCAATATTGCATCAGTATATATATATATTTGATATAGTATTAATAGTGTATTATAATAAATGTAAAATAAATTAATTAAAAATCATAATATATAAATTATGTAATATATATATATCGATATGTGTATACAATATGTACCTATAGGTCGCTGATTAATACATGTATACATTACATACTAATATCATGTCAGTTCCCCTTTGTAATCACTATATCACGTGTAATGTAATTACTCTGAACTGATGATACTAAGTAACCTATTGCATTTGAATATTATAAATAATAATGTCGGAATACTCCAGAAGATTAAAAATTCTTAATATTATGCTGCTATTAATTTTAAAAGTATATTATGCTGCATAATATTAGCATAATAGCAGCATAATAGCAGCATAATAGACATTTAATAGCAGCATAATAGCACAATGTAAACATTTGAGGCTCTAGCATATGCTGTTATGCTGCTATTATGCTACTCTTACTGTTAGCTGGGTGTATGTGTATGTGTGTGTGTGTGTGTGTGTGTGTGTGTGTGTGTGTGTGTGTGATGTTATTCGCAGTACTGTATAATGTGTATACTATTTAATACTATTTATTGTATTTCTATAAATAGAATAATGTATTATGTATGTATATATAAGTTATATTAGTAGTATTGCGCTATACAAATAGGACATACCAATACATTACGTAATCCTACATACTACTCCAAAGGTCATTGGATGACGTCCCATTGTCCTTGATAATCCATTGTGCACACACAAGCAATCATGAGAAATGTAGATTGTACACTAAATAGACTTTATATTCTGCAGTGAATATAGCAGTTGTGTTCTTATATATATATCACAGTTGTATAGTATATTATACGTATACATAGTAGATGTTATATCATATATTTTAGAATATGTATATATATATATATATATATATATACATATATGTTATACATTCATTCATATTATTAAAGTACACTATATACATGCGCGTGTATGTACATGTTTACTGTAATACAGATATGTAGATGTAGACATTTATACATATATTCTAGAGAGCCTCAGGTGGTGTACATATTGATATCAGTTATTCATTATGCCGGTGATGATATTGAAATAGAGGTCAAACGTAGAGATCAAATACAATTGCTTCCTTACGTGTTATGCATTTTTAATTCTATGTGAAATAATTTATTTCGTTGTTAACTAAAATATGTAATGTGAAATATACAATATTCAATACAAAATATATTACATATAATATACAATATATACAAATATATTTCATATAGGATATATACTATATTCTCAATAGATATTTGATATGCCATCTACACAATGTCGAGTACATGTACACCCATGCATATGTACATAGTGATGCGTGTACTGCACCTATAGGTATGCATAACATTACACACGTTCATTACAGAGCTTATAGGCTATACGGTATACCGTATTGCATAACATTAGCGTGATCTTGCGTCATTCATTACGTAATACATATTACAAATAGTAATTTAGTATAGTATTCTCCTAACTACTAGTATGTTATATACTACTATAGTATGTTCACAACCAGAACTACGTCATCAGGTACTATTACTATAATATAGGATACTAGATTATACTATTATATATACCGAGGATTTTTATAAGGAATTTTTAAGGAACCTACTAATTTTTAGTTCGACAAATCTTTGGTAATGCTATAACGATACACAATTGAAGATAACAAAAATTACGTAAATATTACATAACTATTGAGTAACTATTGAGTAACTATTGAATAACTATTGAGTAACTATTCTGTTGAACGCTTAAAGTTGGGATATATACCTATAGGTATATATAAATAGAACCACATATATAGATAGATGTAACCACACAAGAAATATATCCCGCTATAGTATATCTCTAGTGCATCTGTTACAGGAGAACTAATAGAAATATCATAATTAATAAAATATCAATATATATATATATATATATATATATATGCTACGCATCTTAATATATGTACATATATGCATATAAAGTATACAGTAGTGGATATATATATATATATATATATTGACAGGAAGTGACCTAGCGAGATGACCTATTTATCGGACGTACTTTATTACGCATATTCGTATTAATACTAATTTGCTGTGACGACGAGCGTCAAGTTCCCTTATTAATAAACAAGTTACCTAATGATACGAACGTCGCTCGTCCCCCTTAGGGAATAGAACATGAGAGAATGAATACGAATATATTCTATAGAACAAGTAATTCATATTTAAAAAATATAATTATTAATTTTATAATAACTTTTTTTTACTAATAACAAGGTTATATATATACATATAATTTAATAATTTGCTGTTCTCTTTTATTAATTAAATATGTAAGTATTAGTTATTTTAAATTACAATATCCCTTTGGTAAACATATTAAAACTACACCGTATATATACCTGATAAAGTCGAGTCGAGATAGTTAATTTTCGTCTGTGTTTTACAGAAATGTTTAATAACGAAGTTCTATCATACTTAGAATAAAGAGGGGTCAACATGTATGTTACGTTACTATGTAGCTACGATATCACTATGTTTAGTTTACCCATTACATAATATAGGGAGTATACCCCAATATATTCTGCCTTTTATATATTGTTTTCTATAATCAAGTACTATAATTTGAAAATTATCAATATTATCGAAAGTATCAATATATTATATATTATTCTATTGTACAATTGTAGTTATATTATCTTGTATGTTACAAATCTTATATCTTTGATTATAGAATATGTGTGGCCTGTGTGTCTGTTTGGCTGAAGCCATGATATACATCTGATATATACATATATATATAAAGAATATAAACTTATACATTATTTACTATTTATAATTGTATTATTTTTAATTCATTTTGTATTTTATCCATTTTATATATTTATATTTAACAGGTAGTAGAATAATGATTTTACTCTTAATTCATAAATTTATCATATATTATAGGGGGTAGTATGGATGCATTTTCTGACTCGAAATGTTATCAGTGTAGGTATTACTATTGGCAAAGTATATTCCTTTAGGTTTTTGACATGATTAACATACATTCTGAAAGTTGATATACTATGGATTTTTTTAATTTATAAGTTGATAATTTATTTTAATAATTTAATATTTTAATAATTGAATTTTTTACTTTATTTATTATTCTACTATTTCTTGTTTTTAATTATATTCTTATAGTAATAAAGATAACAATTATATATGTATGATTTTTTTTTCTCCTCGTAATCTTAAATGGGTGAAATACTCGATAAGCTCTGCTTCTTCCTTCACAAAGATAATTGTCAAATCTTATTTTATTATTATATATACACACCTATATAGATACTACAACACTTTAACATGCTAAAACCCAATATTGTGCTATTCTATAGGATGTATTACATCGATAATCTAATTATACTATATGTAGACCATATATGATATGGTTATATTACTATAATTCTATTATTAGATTACAATCGTACACATTCGGTGCACTCTAAGTGCCTATGTTCATTGTAAAATAATGCTTAATTAAATGTAATGCGTGCATTCCTCCACAGGGGGCGATGCTATACGCGTATCCTCATTAATAATTCGTTGACTTCACCCCCATTGATCTCCATTGATCTCATTGTTAGATCAATATCACGTGATCCGTATTGTTATTGTTATCATTCGAAGTATCGCGATGGTCGACGTACCATTGGCGAGGGTTACTTTGTATTGATCTTATATGTTTTTTTATAATATTATAATCATATACGACTAGGTTAATCAAAATAATATACTCCCATAGTTATTCCTGAAACAGAGATCAACTATATTTTTAATTATATATTTATCGGCTGTAAATCGATATATATAGATTTATATACATACATGTATATATAGATATATATAATATATTATACAATACGTATTTATTACATTGCACATCTATTTTTTATTGTATATTATAATTATTCTTAAATATATTAATATTATTAATACTATACAAAGCCTATATTTATGACCTTTACCTTTTTACGATGTATACTATATATATTTGATATTTAATAATACACATGAATATTTATTATTAATATTAATAAATAAATTCTCGCTAGGTGGAAATAGTAAACCTCGATTTAATAAATATTATCTATATAATCCACAGATAGAATACAAATATTATTTAATAATAATCATAAATATAATAAATAATATATAATAACAAATATTAAATATAAATATAAAAATATATAAAATATATATTATTATGTATATAAAATTAAACATATCAAAAATATAAGCAGTTTGAAATAAGGATAAATTGTATATTATCTATAGGTAATAATTATAGTATACTATAATACATATATGAAATAAAATACTATTACTATAATAATATCAAATATTTTTCTAAGAAAGATTAATACTAAATATTTTTCTGCTTGGCAAAATCTTTGAAAATACTAATAATTGTTAATGTACTTACACTAATTAGCCTTGCATACGTAGAAATACAATACATATATAGATAGTGTATACTTAATATTCCTATATAAGTATATATACTTAAATTAACATATATATATATATATATATATATATATAAATATAATATACTTGTATAAGTAACGAATTAAAGCTCTACATTATATATATATATATAGGTTACATTGTTTTCTATTATTTATTATTTAATAATTTATATACATTTATAGGTTTCTTTTTTTTGTATATTATATTAATATTAAACATGTGCGGTAATTAATATAGTTGGTAGTAAATAGTTCTCAATAGAACATCGTTAGTGACCTATAAACCCTATATACAACTAGGGGCGTGAATGGGTGATTAAAAGTGGGGAGGGGATATCTCAGACTCATCAATTATTACCATATATTTTTTCATGAAGATAAATCTATAATATCACTTGTTTGTGCTTAATATGATTGACTTGTATTGGGTTGCACAATAAAAATCAATGTTCGATATAAAAATATTATAAATAGCAGAAATATAATATTTATAAAGAATAAAATAATTTATAGATCATAAAAGTGGGGGGGATATTAGATATTATTTCCCCCACTTATAAAAGTGAGGGGGACATGCTATACTCACCCCCCTCTTTATGATTACCCTATATACAACACATAGTCGCTCTATCGTATATTTATGATTATGTTCAACATTATAACATAAAACCCAACAACTTTATAACACGCACTTTCAGGTTATATAGAACGTACTATTTTAAATATATTTTTACATATATATATGTAAAAATTATTTAATAATTTAATATATTAAATACCTTTTATTCATAAATTAGTGAACTTTATTTCCATCACCACTATAATGTATTTTATGTGATTGAATGTATGGTATACCTACCGGTTATTTATATTATTTTACTATTATGTAGTTTTATTAATACGTTAATATTATATAATATTATTATGAATATTTTAATTTATAAATATATATAATATTATATTATGTATTATTTGTATATTATGTATACATAATTAAAAAACACACAAAAAACACACAGTTAAAAAAATCCGATTCCTACGACGATTTTATTTAAGAATCGGATTCAAATTGGAAAACAGATTCCTGTAAAGTTTGTTTAGGAAACGGTTTATAAAATCGATTCCTAAACTAATTATTAAGAATCGGTTTTTAAAAACGATTCCTAAACAAATGATTAAGAATCGGTTTAAGTTATTGATGTAAGAATTTCTTAAATTATAGGAATATTATTTTTTTAATATAGAAAGAATAAAATAATATATATAAAGGTATAAAGGTATACCTTTTAATTATTTTAATATATTGATTTAATTGTTATCTATCCAAATTAATTATTAATTATTATTTTAATTTTATATTTAAGTTAATATACTGATTTTAATAAATAAAATATTATTTAAAAAACTAAAATTATGTAAGTAATCCTTTTTATGTATTTTTCTAAGTTATCATAATCTCATTCAAGTGACACATTGAATTACAATTTTAATCATAATTATATTGATAATACAATTGTAATCATGTTGAACTAATTGCTCAATATTGAATATAGGAGCCTATTATTATTGAATTTAAGTTTTAAATCTAACTTAAATGCACTTATATAATACATTATAATATGTGAGTTAATACTTTGCTACGATACTAATATGTATTTTAATATTATATTTTACATCTATACTTACGTTCAAACTTACATCAACAACTTAAGTTAAACCGATTCCTATATTATTAGTTTAGGAATCGGTTTAATATAAACCGATTCCTATAGTATTAGTTTAGGAATCAGTTTCAAATAAACCGATTCCTATAACTATTTAAGAATCGGTTTCAAATAAACCGATTCCTAAACTAGAATTTTAGGAAGCGATTTAAAACCGATTCTCATTAAGACACTCAGGAAACGATAATAACGCAAATAGGAATCAGATTTTTTTAACTGTGTATATGAACGAAATCAGTGTATATATATACAAAAACTATTAAGCCGAAGATCAGTTACTATATATCCTGACTATGACTCCTGACATATAAAATACAGTGTCAACTATACAGTATACTATATGCACTATATATAGTGTATACACTATACACTGTATAATGTACAATTTATATTTTATAGTGTGGAATACTGTGATCATATATATAGATAACACTACTAAATAATATATATATATATATTTATTTCTATAAATTAATTTTATAAAATATTAATTCATTCCATCAATTTAATGATAATATGTTTTATACTAAATACCATATGTAGTTATAATTTATAAGCATGTGATATGATTAACCTAATATATATATACTATATATATATATATATATATATATATATATATATATATATATATATGACATTATTTAAAAATAATGATTTTGTTTCTATTATAAATAAATGTGTGTTATTTATATTAATATGTATAGCATTTACTATCGTATAGGGGAAAGTAACCTAATACGGACACTTTAACAATAAATGGTCCTAACATTTTATGACTCATTATTTGTATTCAAAAATTCCAATATATTAATATTATATGATTATAGATATTAATGTGATTTTATAATTTTATTTAATCTTTTAATTCCATGGATAACGGGGGTGTCCGTATTCGGTACCCATGCCCGAATACGGACAGTGTCCGTCGGACACCATGTGTTATAATACGGACACCCTATATACCACTAGATAAACTATATATTATTGATGAATCCAACAAATTACAATTACATTATTTATAATTAATTTTATGAATAATTTATTCTAATTT
This sequence comes from Osedax fenrisi, assembly GCA_964019155.1. Classification (NCBI taxonomy): domain Eukaryota; kingdom Metazoa; phylum Annelida; class Polychaeta; order Sabellida; family Siboglinidae; genus Osedax; species Osedax fenrisi. The sequence goes on along the minus strand of OZ025240.1, from coordinate 22,670,829 downwards.
AATTAGTTAATAATTTATTTATTTTTATTATTTTTTAATTAATAATACAATTTATGTGTCTAAATAATAAAACATTTAGATTTAGATTTATTGGTGTCATTAATATTATAACGCACACGATTTTTATGAAATCATAATATTTCATACGCTGTACGCTGATTGGTTATAGGGTGTGCGACGCACACTGTGCGTCGTACACTGTACGTATTTAGACATCTAGAGTGTCCGTATTAGGGACTTATATGCCCTCTAGGTATATGCTTATAACGTAATGAACATTTTATAATAAATATAGAAATCATATATATAATTTTTATAATACTAATTATATTTTATATCGATACATTTTTATATTCTTGAGAAGGTTTTAAGTTGAATTTTTTTTTCATAAATTTAAAAACGTAATAAAAACATTATTTTATTGGATATTTCAGCAATATTATGGATAATTAAAAAATAAAAAATACTTTTTTAGACTATTTATATAATTATAAATATTTTATTCATTAAACAATTTTTTCTAGGATTCATGGTTTCTGCGATACCGAGAGTGTCCTTATTCGGTTACTTTCCCCTATATAAATGGTAGTATCAGGTATTATAATCACCGTTACACCTATATCCCGGTAACTATAGGTTACTACTTAATATATTATATTAAATAAAGCATATATGCTATAATATATAGTATATAGTATAAATATAATGATTATGCCCATTAATATTAATATATGTTATATATATAACTATGTTCATATATACAATTACATATTTTATTGTAAATATATTCCTAATATTTACTAACAATTTACTAAATAAAAATTAATATTTATATAATATGAAATACAATATATTTGTTACCTGTACAAGTCAAGATAAATCAATATTTAATTGTATATTCTCATCATAAGAGTAGTAATAAAATAGTAATGTGGTAAGATTAAAATAAGTGAAGATATTACATTGGAAATATGTAGGCCTTGAGGGGTGTAATAAATGTCGGATGTGAAAGGATTTCTATAATAGAGGTAAGGGGGGAGTTCCATAAGGATGGAATATATTATATATTATATATAACTGAAAGCGCGTTTATGATATTTCAGGTATAAGACATGAGGGCTAATTAGGAAGTTAGTGGGCGTATTAGTGTTAGTAGGGAAGTCAAATAAGAAGGAGAAGTATACTTCTATTATTAGTATATATAATATATTGCTTTATGAGCGAGTGATAGAAGGTTTAGGAGGGAACGTTTTGTAGGGAATCAGTTGGATGAGTTGGGTGTCGGGAGATGGTGGGAGTCGGTAATGGAATGATCAAACCGATTAATGCAATAAATGGTTTTTATAGATGCAAGAATTATACGATTTAAAGGGGATAATGACATATTAGGGAGATGATATAGTAGTGAGGAGCAGTAGTCGATACGAGATAGGACGAGTTCGTTTATGCATATCCTCATGAGGATAGTGGTAAGAGGAGAGTTAGGTCCTTTCTTATACGACGAATTTGATGGGGTGATAGTTGACAACTTATTTAGATATATTAGCTATATGTGAATTGAGGGATAGGTTAACACACACACACACACACATATATATATATATATATATATATATATATATATATATATATTTTATAATATGACATATATGTACAATAATGATTTTTCTAAGGATGCCTCGCATATCTTTGTAACAACTAAAGTTTATATTATATCTGTAATAAAGTGTATATTGTATATTATATAAAATAAACTATAATTCTTAAAAAGATTTTGCTAAACATCCTTAGAAAAATCATACACATATTTTGTTATAATTTTATTATAGAAATATATTATTATTTATATTTATTAATATTTATATATATAAATATTTACATTATATACATGGCTAATTGTAAAAATCATATATATATATATATATATATATATATATATATATCTTAATATACTATAAGTGTATATAATTAATTGAATACAATTATTTAAAGAACTATATAAATACAGTGATACATATAGACAAACAATAGAAATTCGATAATAATTATTATTGATTAGTGAATACAATTATCTTAATAAATAGGTTAACAACATCGATATAAATTAGGTTAACACCTCTAGGTATATATTTATAATAACATCGACTATCTATAATTAAAACAAATGTTATTATTTATCCCGATAAATCACCTTGTAAAAAATGCGTGCGTATCACTAAATAGAGATGCCCGCTACCACGAATTAGATAGAGAGGTACGTGTTTCCACGAAACGTAATCGGAGGTAATAAGCACGTGACCGAAAGAGTCGAATAGATCTCACTAGCACTACTACTAAGGTTGGGGTATTGTATATCGGTAACCACACACCGGGGAACTATTACGTCATACACCATTACGTCATAAATCATTACGTAACACGTGGTTACATCACCGACTCACCGATAACAACTAATAATGCACCGATGTATAGTATACGCATAGTACAGGAAGCCCGATAATACATCACACACTTGACAATCGCTAAACTACCATTGATATTACGTAATAACGATACAGGAATCACCCCCTGGCGGTAAGAAGTTGTCTTCGCTTAAACGCTATCGAAACATACCGTCGATACATAATAATATCGCCCGTTATCCCGTGCGACTAGAACATCGGTCGCCGCCGATGACTCATCTAACAAATACGCACGTGATCGTGACGTCATCGTAGCTAGCTATTCGCGGTGACGTCATCACCGTTCTATAATCCGGGTGACAGCTTAGAGAACCGCCGCCTATCGGGGAACGTTATAGAGATAGTCTTCGAGAGATATCGCAAGACAGCGAGCGGTTTCAAAATCTACCGCGATATTGAGAGACATCAACCGGACGAGAATCTTGTGCTGAGTGGTTGAAACCCCATTAAAGGAGAAGAAGAAGAAGAAGAATATTGCACTAGTGGTGTAGGAGATTTGGCTAGAGAAAAGGAAGAAGCGATTTGTCTAGAGAAGAGGATAAGGAGACTGAGCTATATATCTCTATAGAGGAGGAGGAAGCGTGGACGATATGGCCAGCCCGTGGCATTACTACCGGCGTCTGATCCTGTCCGAAGGTAGACGGTCAGCTAACGAGAGACTGGAGCAGAGAGCAGGGGGCGGGGTTATACCTAACGACCGTGGCTCCCCTAACGGCGATGAAGTATTCGATACGGACGGAATGACTCACGGGTCGTACAGCTCGCGGCAATATTCAAACCGGTCAAGAAGTTCGGACAGGAGGAGACGACGACGAGACAGGGCTAATAGCGGGGTGTTCGGGCCTCAGAGGTACTTCGATAATCTACCTCCCGCAAAGTAGGTACCCTAGTTAATATGTCATTCTCCTCCTCCTCCTCCTCCTCCCGTTCCCCATCATTTACACCATCCATTGTTGTTCTCCTATTTATCAACACCATCCTTCTGATGTTTAGATAGCAACTCCCATACAATCTCATGACAATAATGATGAGTACGATAGATCTATTATATAGGTATATATATATATATATATATATAACTATAGTTATGGGTATGTCCATCGTTATACATCAGCCTACAATATACGTCATCATTGTAGGGTGAATTATAGTCTTAAGCAATAACAAAATATTACATGTGATTATAGTTCAATAATTTATATATATATATATATATATATATATATTTATATTTATATATATATAAACAAATATTATTGTAAATAATTATGTCAATTATAAAACTTTATTTAATAGAATATTAATACACCATAAATAAATAATATTATATTATTTTATATTTCTATTTTTATATTTGACGATTACATTAAAAAGTATAGGTATCTATAATCTTTAATGTTGCATTTTTTAATCCGAATGTTAATAATGTTAAGTAAAAAGTTAATGTTTATATAATTTACTATGAGTTATGGTCTAATGTATTATTTGAAGAAAAAAAGTAAATAAGAATAATAACTTTAATAAAAGTAAATAATTGATGGCATTTCTTAAGATACACTGTTAATAGTAACAATACGATATTATTTTAATTAATATAAGTAAGTATATTTTTTGCCAATATGAAATACATAATATATAAAATTAATAAATATTTTTCATATAGAACCTCTATGTACTATTATAATATATAGAATATATTTGACACATATACTATACATATTATTTCTATATTTAAAATTACATACATATATGTATGTAATATATTTATACTTAATATTAACATACCGTCCCACCAACTTACCATATTAGTATACTATATATAGTGGTATGTAGTTCACTCCAATAATATTGGAACCATAATTTTTGATTATTATTACGAAATAATATTTGTGTAATTAAATAGATATTACATAACGTATATGCTATAACATACTCTATGTATACATAACTAATATAATATATTTACACTATTTATCAAAGATATCCCGCTATAATTTGCTAGCAATATGTTTCTAAATATACTTTATTGTAATTATTTCCTGTATTTATTCCTACCATACCCCCACACACACGTGTATATATGTATTATTAATGATATTAAAAAACCAGCAGCATTCCTTTCAGTGAAGTATTATAGTGTTAATTATTGTCATTTGCAACTTAACTTTCGTGCGAGTAAATATTCAGCTGGATGTTTAGTAGGTTTTTAGTATGCTATAGCATAATAAAAATAGCCGGAAAACTACCATGATTGAATATTGTATACAATAGTATGCCATGTCCTATGTATAGTTATACAATATATATAACCGTGCATGGTGTGTATTATTATAGTTATACTATATATGACCATGTATATACAGCATAGTTATAATATATATATATATATATATATATATAGTCATATGTTTACAATATGGTTTATTGTAATGTAATATGTTATTTACACATTGATTAGTTATCTCCTATACAGCGTACACGTGACATTGTGTATTACTTCGCTTTAACAGCAAGAACAATCGAGTGTACTGTTACGTAACAATAACCAGCGGTCATTAGGTCATAGCGTTAACACCTCGAACAATCGGCGTCACCGACAATGGGCGTATTGTTCTTAGATTAAACACGACAAGCCATCGCTTCGCCTAATGGATGAGGTGCACCATCGTACACGTCTATTGCGATCTGTGTCATACGTTGAGACCACCCCATACAGTAGCCGTGATGTAATAGGACACGGTTATGTGGAGGAGAGAGTCTGTAGGATTGCGACGGTCGATGTATGTTTGTGTATATTATATTGTATTATGATATAAACGTAACATAGGAATTTGTATTCTATTAAAGTAAATAGTTTGGGCACCAACATACACACACGAACATATACACACGAACATATACAAACGAACAAACACGCACTCACACACACACATATATATATATAGTCATAATTATAAATCTAGTAGAATAAAAAGGTGTAACTATTAATTAATATATAACACTGAAATACGTAATGAATGTGTATTTATAATTGAGGTTAAAATGGCAAGGCTACTACTTTTTTTTATTAATTATAGATTGTGATTTATAATTTAATTAACCTATCCATATACGAAGTTACAAACCACTGTATATATATATATATATATATACAAACATACATACATGGGCAAACATACAAAAACACAACACACACACAAATATATATATATATATATATATATATATATATAAATAAACACGTATGCCATACGTCGTATGGATTAATTATAAGGATCAGTAACTCTAGGGCGTCAATTTTAACACACATATATATATATATATATATATATATATATATATATATATACAGTCAACTCCCGGTAAGTCGGATAAGTCGGACTTATCGATGAGTCGGACACATTTAGTTGGTTTGGTTGGATCTAGTTCCATGTTAAATTAATCGGATAAGTTGGATTGGATAAGTCGGACTTTTCTATAAGTCGGACACATATTATAGTAATTTTTATGATTTTTATACTGGATAAGTCGGACTTTTTATAATTTGTTAGAAATGTTTACTTTAAATAATGAATATTATAATTTTAGTAAGTAATATAATTGCATACAATATTTGATGTTGCTGATTGTTGCATAATTCCATATTTCGGTAACTATTTAACTCGCGCTGCGCATTTCATGTATTATTTACATGATATTCTTAATCTCGGATAAGTCGGAAATATCGCTAAGTCGGACACTTTTCCCGGTCCCTTGCGAGTCCGCCTTATCGGGAGTTGACTGTATATATGTATATGGGTACATGTGTATGCATGTAAATGAATGTTTACTATTATAACTTACTTACTATTATCAAAGCCCGGGCTTTGCTATTATTGAATATATTATAATTATATTGATTAACGAATTGCATTGTTTTGATTAATTAATTAATGTTTTCTTTACGTTAATTCCCAACAGGTTACCACAACTACTACAATAAAAAGGGAAAGTCTCCAATTACCTATGACCCTATATTATTATTTGAAATAACTTATTCAATATTCAATATATTTATTTTTAATTTTGAAATTATGGTAATTTGTCCAATTACCGACCCCTAAAATACGCGCGCTAGAAATAAGTTTAGTATTATTATATCCAATCAAATTATCAGATATAAATAGATAGGATAATGCATCCTATAATTATACATGAGTAATATAATCCTATAATGAATTGGAAAACGCGTGCGTGTACGCAATTTTTAATTTTTAATTAATATTTAAATATTAATATTAAATTTGTATTTAAACTTTATATTTATAACTTAATATATTATATTGAAATAGTGTACATTATCTTTTAATATTTATGTATTATTCAATAAGAATATAATATACTAGAATCATGAATCCTTATTCTATATCAATGATACATACACAACTTACGACATATATTAAAGTAAACACTTGTCTTGAAGGTAGTGTTCGTATTTTTTAATTCTGAATAGATAACATTTTGAGGATTTTGTAATGGATGATATGTGATTCTTAAAGGATAATTTGATATCAAAGAAAAATCAGGAAGATTGGGAGGAAGATATAATCATGTTGTTTATAGTAACATTTATAAAACAAGAGTCAGAAGTATACTTCTGTAAATAGACTATCTATAGATATATTAAGTAAGTGGTATTTGAAGCTAATTAAATAGCAATTTATTGAAGATGAGCAATAATCTTATGTAGTTTACAGACTCTAGTTATTCAGAGATAATTATGTTATTATTTTGTTATTATTTTAAAATGGGTTATTGACTACAAAATCACGTGGTGGTTATTGGCGTCATGAGTCGTGTTTTTACTATTTTTACCATTTACTCTTCGTATTAATTATATCTATATATAGGTCAGATCTCGTGTCCTCGATGCATACACACGACCTACCTATTGTTAGCAATACCAAATTGACAAGTCGTATTCGCTATATTCCGTTACCTAATTCATATATATATATATTGGTTGGGTTTGGGTTTGGGTTTAGGCGTGGTATAGTTTACATTTAAATAGTGACAGGGATTTCAAATACCTAATGTCATATGGTAGAGCATTATACATATTTTGTAGCTATCACAGAGAAAGCAGATTCAGAGTGAGCAGAGATAGTCGAGCGTTGCACAATAATCATCGTGTGACATTTCCTGCTAGCTCGACTAAGGGTCTGAATTATGTGAATATATGGGCAAAAATATCTGAATACCATCAGCAAAAATATGTTAGTGGATATTCAGATTTGTATTAATTAGGTCAGCAATAGGGCGTATATAGAAACACGTCTTGCACCTAGAATAGATCCATAGGGAATACCATGGTTACGTAGAGAGTACACTTTTGATATAATAATAAAGATGTTTGTAAGATACGAAATACACAATGGCAATGCTATGCTGATATTAACATCATAGTAAGTCGCGATATATATAATATATATATATATATATATATATTATGATAATATTAATACTAATATAATAATGTAGGCATGTTCAATGTTAACTTTATCCATTCAATGTTATGCGTTATTATAATTTTATTTTAACTGTAAATATATAACAAATGCTATTGGCATATGAAAGTAATAAATATATATTGTTATTGTGATTTATTTTAAATATCATCATCATAATCAGAACATATTGAAAGGTAATGATTATAATGATTTAACATATTTTGTAATTTTATTTTATAAATATATATATATATATATATATATATATATATATTAGGACTTGTCAGAATGATAAGGGTGATTTTCTCGATAAGCTCTACTTATATAATTACCCGGTTGTTAAAACCAAATCTGATAATAATAATAGAATATATATATCAGGTTATATTCTGAATATAATAAGATAATAATAAAACATGTTAAAAATCGGGTTAGGATATAGATGACGTGACAATTTTTATTATTAGTAATATATATATTTTTATGTATATATATATATATATGTGTGTGAGTAGAATTACCCGAATTCAAATAAATTATGTACACATATGTGTACACACTTTTCCGAATATAACCCACCATACTCGTATATATTATCTATATATGATTCTGGTTTAACGGGAATTTAAGACATATATATATACACATTAAGGATATTAGATGTTCTTATAAGGACAAATATATAAGTACACATATACACATAGTATAGCATTATATATAATTGTTTTATAACATACAGTAAAAGATAATACTATAATTACCTATAATTACCTATAACAATGCTTAATTACATGTTAAGCTAAAATTATAATATATCATGTATATAATATCGTAAACCTATATATATATATATATATATATATATATATATATATATATATATATATATATATATATATATATATATATATGTAATGTAATAATAACAAAATAATAATAATAATGATGATAATACAACAAATACCGATATATATATATTCCATGCATATATATATGCATGTATATATATATATATATATATATATATATATATATATATATATATATATATATATATATAATATATATTATATAATATATATTATATATATATATAGGTTATAATCAATACAGCTCAGGAATACATATCGGAACCAAAATTAACCTGTTAATAGTACTAACATTATTAACATGTAAACGAATGCGAATACCATTACATAAAATAAAAATAAATATATAATTATATAATTAAAATATAACTGTGTAACTTTTCAAAAGTAATTTTCCGAATGGACAACCCACAGTGTACATACTTCATACATATAAGTCACTCGTGATACTCCTTTAAGTAATTAACTTTAGGATATTTCTCAATGTAATTTAGATGAAGACTAATTTATGTCGGTTTCTCTTCCAATTTATGAATGTGGTCTATGATTAAGTTCTTCACGCAATATAACCCGAGTTAGATATTTATCTTACGTTTTATATCTATAAATTCCAACTTTACATATTGTATTTTGAAATATTCTACTACTAACACTATATGAGAGGTATGTGAATGTTATTAACTTCAACATGCGGGTTACAGATGCAATAAAGTAATCGTTTATGCACACAGATACGTACAACTACTCGAAATAAAGATAGATTACTTTCTTGAGATCACGTGCACATGGTATGGTATAGAGTGTACACACGTGTGCATGGTACAGTGTTAACTCATTCAGTGGGACTTTCTTTTAATTTGCTGAAGTTAGAATTGTAACCAATACATAGTAGGTATATATATATGCCTATATTCTTATACATATTAGATAAATTAGGAAAATTAGATACATTATGACAATTAGATCAATTATAACAATTATATCAATTAGATAAATTAGGACAATTATGACAATTATGGCAATTAGATAAATACATATTAGGCCTACTTCTATTTGACATATTTAGGAATATCCATCTTGAACCAGCTATTTATGTATATTTATGGAAACCACGATATAATATATAGATCAGGAATTGCGCCTATTGAGAGACATGCTTATGTAGGTGATACGCTCGACAATATAATGCATTAAGTATTATTATGTCTTATGTCTTTATGATTCTCTGACCACGGGTACTATCCGAACAGCATGTTTTATAGTTGATATGATATTCTTTCGAGATGTTTCATAAAGTTACTAGTATTTATGTAAGTAATTCATCAATCATATCTCCGCTGCATTACTCTACTATTGTAAGTGTCATAATTGAGGTTTGTTTTGAAGTTGGTTAGCGTGTAAAATCTGAAGATATCAGAAGTTTAATAATTACTATGCAGGCATTACTATGCAGGCATTATGTTTCTCCTTTTCGTTATATATATAATTAATCTTAACATGAAAGTAATTGTTATTTAGATATTTTCAATTTTCACATTATCTCGTTCGATAGTAAATATATATATATATATATATATATATATATATATATATATAACAATATGCATATGATTTAATTATTAATAATAATTATAATATAAACAACTTATGATGATTACATCAGGGCTATCTAAGATTCACATAGACTATACACCTATATGTGTATACATGTATACATGTATACATGTAATAAAGTATAATGTATATAGTATACTATACCACTCCCATTACGTATGTTAAAGTATACCTTTAGATACAGCTATATCATGAATGTATGGCCTCCATCAACAACACACATGTTATGTCATCTTATGTAATATACATAACATGCACGCTACATAGTATGTTCACTGAATTCATTTCATTAATATTATATATATATATATATATATATATATATATGTGTGTGTGTGTATATTATGATAGTATAGTAACCTACATGTATAATATAGTTTATATTATACATTATATGTATCACTACATTATCTCGAAAATTAAATATTTATATATAACATACAAAATAATAATGTGTATATATAGAATGAAAAATCATAAATAAATTATTTACTCTATTATAAATATGAAATATTAAAAAAATATTAATACATATATATATATACAAATATATTAATATTATCTATACTTAATAATATATATTTTATAAGAATGTATGAAATTATACATGTATGTTAAGATATATTAATTTCTATTTTGTATTTAATATTTGTCTGTTTGTGTTCTAGATAGATCTAGACATATACACAATAGGAAATAATCGATTTTACAGATATACGTATATTAAGACGCATATTAATACACATATAAACATATATATATATATATATATATATATATATATATATATATATAAATGTGTGTGTATTGTTTATAAAAAAAATTATCTGATATAAGATATATCTGATATATCCTAATTTATATTAGTTTTTAGTACACAATCATATAATACACATGTCTACACGTGTGTATACATGTGTTATATATACATAGTTTTTACACGTTATAAAACATGCAACATGTACATGTAAATGTAGTACTACTATATATAGGAAGGCCTCTCTTAAGATGAATGAATGAATGAATATTTATGAATATGAATTAATAATAAATAAACAGAAGGATATTCAGAAGCTAGCTTCTAGATTATATTAAGAATATCCTTATAACTATAATATCAAATATTGATAACATAATAATAATAATGAAACAAGAAAATATAATAATAATAGTGTAATACAAGAATATTAATATCGAAAATATTAATAATAATAATAAAAATAATAGTATACATTAAATACAAACAAAAATAATAATATTATAAAAGCGATGATTTTTAAACAGAGATTACATGATATTAAAAACTTAATTTGAATACAATTAGTTAAGTGTGACTTTACTATTATATGATTGTATGTGTTTTGGTGGATTATTCCAGTAAATATGTACTTAATAGTTTACATTTATTTACGTTTGTATTACATTTTAATTTATTATTATCCCGCATATTATAAATGTGTGTTGTAATTTAAATACATTTATAATTATTGTTGATATTTGATAATTCCTAATCCTAAACATACATTTACATGAGTTATAGAATATCAATTCTTTAAAAGTTAAAATGTAGGCCTATTGCTCGTTGTAATTATTATCTACTTAGGGGAAGTAACCGAATACGGACACTCTCTGTATCTCAGAAACCATACATCCTACAAAAAAATATTTAATGAATAAAATATTCATAATTATATAAATAGTCTAAAAAAGTATTTTTTATTTTTTAATAATTCAAAATATTACTGATATATCCAATAAACTGATTTTTTATTACGTTTTAAATTTATGAAAAAACATTTCAACTTAAAACCTTCTCAAGAATATACAATTGTATCTATATAAAATATAACACAATATTATTATAAAATAAAGCATTCTAAAATTATATTTATAATTTCTATATTTGATATAAAATATTCATTAGGTTATAAGCATATATTTATAGGTCATATAATTACCTAATACGGACAGTCTAGGTGTCTTAATATGGACACCCTATAACCAATCAGCGCGCAGCGTATGAACTATTCTGATATTCATAAAAATCGCGTACGATATAATATTATTACCACCGATAAAGATACATCTAAAAATGCTATTATTTAGATACTTAAATTGTATTATTAATTAAAAAAATAATAAAAATAAATAAATTATTAACTAATTAAATTAGAATACATTGTTCATAAAATTAATTATAAATAATGTAATTGTAATTTTTTTGTTTGATTCATCACGTTTATCTAGTGGTATGTAGGTTATCCGAATTATAACACAGGGTGTCCGTATTCTGACATGGATACTGAATACGGACACACCCGTTATATATGTAATTAAAAGATTAAATAAAATTTTAAAATCACAATAATATCTATAATCATTTAATATTAATATATTGTAATTTTTGAATACAAATAATTAGCCATACAAAGTTAATACCATTTATAGTTAAAGTATCCGTATTAGGTTACTTTCACCTAATTTTTGCAAAAAAATTAGTATACATATACAACACATTATTAGTATACAATAAATTAGTATACATATAAAATACATTAGTTATATTGTTGTTGATGATATAACATTCTTATAGCTTTGTTTTGAGCAATATGTTTTGATGTTGCATCATAATTATTGCCCTACATATGAGTAAAATAAATAATATGGCAATGACATACAGAGTAATATATTAGCTATAAAATGTGGATGGGTCAAATATTATTTAGTTTTTTTTATAAATGATAATCCATAATAAAGTTTATATTTAACCATATTAGTGTATAGCAATATCCAATTCATGTTTGTATCAATTATTACGCCAAGTAGTTTGATTGCATTTTTTGAATGATAATATATTATTTAATATATTATATAATATAGCTTTATAATCATAAAATACTAAATAGTTAGTTTTACTTAAATTAATTGTGAATTTATTTAATAATAGCCATGTATCAAGATGTTTTATAAAACTTTATAAAGTTTTATTCATTGAATTTTATATGGCATCAATATTATTTTCACGGAATATAATAGAAGTGTCATCAGCGAATACAAAATTACCTTGTATTTTAATAGTGAATATGTCATTTATAAACATTAGAAATAATAAGGGTCCGATGAAAGATTCTGAGGGACACCAAGTTTAATATTCTTTATTTGGGATTTATAATTATTTAATGTTAAAAATTGATATTGAGCAATAATATTAATATTCTTTATATATTAATTAATAATTTAAAGCAACTCCTCTAAAGCTATACTTCTCTAACTTTATTACTAATAGATCATGACTGGTAGAATCGAAGGCTTTTTTCAGGTCTATAAATAAAACTGCAAAATATTTCATTTTATTTAAAGCAATGGTTCCAATGGTCAGTAAATGGGTCAGAGGTTGAAACGCCTTTTTTAAAACCGTATTGAGTATTATTAATTATTTTAATTTTTTCCCATAAATTGTATAAATCTAGATTGTAAGATTGTTATGTCAAATGCATGATATTTAAATCAACATTTGCTCGAACATATTTGAAGTCACCAAATATTTGTTGGTGACTTGAAAGTTTTAGAACACAAAAATGTATAATGATTAACAAAATATATTGTTTATTAATATTGATAATTTGAAAAAATTCGAACATAAATAAAGATTTTTATTGTAGATCACTACTTTTTACGATACGGTTCAATAATTGACAGAATTCTTCTATAGTTTAAACTAATTACTTATTCTACTTATATCTCGTTATAACGGCAAGCTTATTCGAACCCCGCTTAGAAAAGAATTTATATAAATATATTAATTTAGTGTTTGTACTTCTATTATTTATAACGTTAATTGTTTAATGTATTTAATACGTTTATTCATAATTTGTAAAACTTAATTGGATTTTCATATTTTTGTTTTTATTTAATTCACATCATTTTAGAACATACGTAATACGAACAAATAACGAAGTAAGCTGTATAAATATTCGTTAACACGTGGTAATCACGTGGTCCAGCCTATATAATTATAGGGGCCACATACACGCCGCGGACATTACTTCCTGTGACCGCCATACGTGACCGAGTGTAATACTTGACCAGTGACCACACACACTAGAGGTCACTCGTCGGTCACTCATATATACTGAAGTATACGTCGAAATACGTGCACTAACAGTATGACCTTGTACTAGCGCCATCTTTAATTGTCTTATGCGTATCGACAACACAATAATATTCGTTAACCGTACACTTCCTTATAAATATATTCTATTAAATAAACTATATTATATAAGTTCTCCGCGGTAAGAAGTATACTATAGTATAGTGTATACATGTGGAAGAGTAGTCATATTATATTGTACTGCTGACATACATAAATTAACAAAATAGAAATCTGCAAGAAAATAATTAAAAATAACATAAATAATCTGCAAGGAAATATAATTACATACATTGACAACTCGTACATCTTCCTTTACAATAACATTCGGGTAATAATACTATGATGATGATGATATTAGGTTTATTTGCACTAAAATAGGGTCATGTATCATGTATAAAATAAGGTCCCCTTCGCTCGTATAAATAATACTAAATATATTTGTAGCTACATATTTCAGAAGTATTATATACATCTCTTATAATTTGCAGGAATTTAAATTCTGTTTGTAATATATATTTGATATATAATCTAATTGTTTAACAATTTAATTATCCTACAGTAAGGTATGTGAATATAAAGTGAATCAGCATATTTTAAAGCCAGATATAACGTATACGTATATAATAAGAATTAAGCAGGTATTTAAATAAATTATGTTTCATAAAGAGAAAGATACGATATGATTATAACGATAAATATAGATCGTACTGAGGAAATTCACCCAAAGTCATACGGAAGGTCATCCAAATGAAGTTTAGAAATATAGCTTATTAATCATATATAGAATAATGATGTGTTACCTAGATGTATCTAAGCAGTTTACACACTATGTATGTGTATACATATTAACTGCAGTGTTCATTATGTACGCAATCTCAGTGTTAACCTATATGTACATTATTAAATCTTCCTAGTTTATATATTATCATTTCTATCTAGTATCCTACCTACATAATTAGTCATGGTGTATACAGTATATGTTATTGTTGTGTTGTAACTTATAAGTTACAAGTTATAACTTGTAATTTATGATATATCATATTTTAATAACAATATGTGTTTTTACTTTATGTACTTATGTCGTGATTATGCTAAGTACAACATTATTACCTTAAGTATGACTAATGTGTGCAGTCAACATAGTAAGCACTAATAAGTCGCATTTCGTATCTTTACATATCATTATATTATAATATAATCGTAGGAAGTATCCTACGATATCCTGTAGGATATATATGTAGGATACATAATTTCGCTAATTATTAATGAGTTTTATTTTGTTTTTAATTGTTATTACATAAAATCATACATAATAATATGTGTACATTAATAAATATATATATGTATATGCCTATAATACATATTCGTAAAATAAATATCATTATTATCTCTAATAACACTCGTTGCAACATAGTGTCCGTAACGCAGTACTACTATTGACGCGCGATCCAGGCACGTAGAATATTTACCTCGGGGCTATCATTAAATATCGCGAGGAACACTAAAGCATACTCGGCATCCATTACTACCACTGAATATAAAGCATGAAGGCTATTCATTTCAGTGATATGTATGCGGTCACCTAGTAGAGAATACGTCGAATGGAAGAGATACGTGACTCGAGTGAAATGTGTAATGTGATATGGCAGATACACTAATTGATATTTTTACGTGACCTTTTACCTTTTTACATAAAAATACATCGAATTTTCCACGTAAATTATTATTCAAAAATATATATAGTTAAATACACATTTATATATTAGCTCGCTATAGTTATTATATATATAATATTACATTTTAAAATCCTAATTGTAATTATAAATAGATAAGATAAATATGTCAATACATATAGTTTACCTATAGGTATTTAAAAGCATATTTTGATATTATGTTCAAATTGTGGAATATAGTTCAGTTATATCTATACGATTACACTAAATTCATTACAATGATTGATAATGTATACAATTGTGTAATTCCTATGAACATAGTCACGTTGAATATATAGGATAATATACATTTATGGATCGTACAGTTAATTATTTACAATTAATGAAAACAAAACGATACTATTGATAATGCTAATGATGTTATTTATTAAATTATGTAATTTAAATTAAAATTAAAATCAGCGATATATTGCGAATGTTATCCTATCTTTATTTACATTACAAAATAACCCGTTTCCCGTTAACTTATTATTACAACTGTAATTACAGTTAACTTCTTCGCCTAGTATATATATATATATATATATATATATATATATATATATATATATATGTATATAGATATAGCAGTATACTGCTATATCATTATATCTATATAATGTTTAGAATTACTATTTAATCACACATATTCATAATCACATATTTTATTTATAATTATAATTAATACAATATATTAATATCAGAATATTATAACTAATATTAAAATGTATACACATGCAGTGTATACATATGCACATCGTGTAGACATTTAGTAGACACACACACACACTAGCATACGAGTTACACAATAACACGAACATTTTTATATATTATTAGTTAATCAAATAGGTAAACATGCATTAAATATAAACTACCATAATACACGCATTACATTATTATATATTAAACTATATATATATATAGTATCGTATAATTATATATAATATCGGTATATATAGCGTAATTGTATGCGATGGTTATCTCCAATATCCTCATAGTTAATCACCTCACCCTAATCATACCTATGCATGCTAACACGTGAATTAAGTATACGTCCTTATCTCGCACTCTCTGTATCAATGTATACTATATACAAGTACTTTATAAAGCATCTCGTTCATATGTTTCTATTTATGTAAATAGTATTTTTTTATAATTACTATTTACGATTTATATTTGGCTTTTTATATGTTTCATACATATTTTAGATTTGTGTATCCATTAATAATTAATAACTTGATTAACAATTTCTCAATTTAATAATTTCTTCATTCTTTATTATGTGATATTATGTAATATTCTATATACGAATAAATGTATACCTATAGTCTAATAACATTACATTAATATCATTATTTCCACTGTTTCAGAGTCAGGGTGGAGTTCTTCACGAACGAGAAGAGTCTGAAAGATCGTCTTCAACTTTACTTCATTAAGAATCAGAGATCAAGTTAGATACACTGTCAATCATGCAGTATGATCGATGAGTCATACTGCACTCATTAGGGTGATGTAAAGAGTACTATCTATTACACATAGTATTGAATATAGTTATATGTGAAATAAATACTAATGTAACATATACTGTATATCAGAGAGTGCGAATACTTACAACTATGGTAATATGTATTATTATCAAGTATATGTTGTTATTTATAATTGTATATATAAATATTGTATTAATAAGTGGAATATTAGTGACATATCTGTAAATATTTATCCGATGGTGCAAACACAATTATACACACATATACGATTACGTAATCAAGTACAGCGATAACAATGTTCTCTATATCTCATAATCTGTTGTTATCAATCCGACACGACATTAACTATAACACGATTAACGCGCGATTATTGTGTCCGGTGTCCGGTTCTATTGTTACGAGCAAGTCACGTGTGCACACACCGGTCGCCTCATCATCACGTGACATGTCGTGCTACATTACTGATCACGTGACACTCGGCTAGGTCTACGAATACGACTGTTCAACCTATTCCTGAAGCTCGTGTCATGCGTCCTGTACACCGTCAGAACGAGTATAGATGTGCCCGAATCCATTCTGTTAGTTACCCTAAGCAGTACGCACGCGTTCTAGAACAATCTATTATAATACAGATAATGTTTACACAAAGAAACAATGGAGAATACGATAACATAACTTTCTAACTTACATCTATTGTGCCATAGCTAAATCGCATTCTATATTTAAGACAACAAGTTGTATAACTCATAACATCTATCTAAAATTAACTGACATTATTTATATATACATAATTATAATTATATATATGTATATATATGTAATTATGTATATGAATTTAATTTCATATATAATATTTATTTCCAAATGGTGATTGAAATGATTGCCTCTCTCTCGAGAGTATCACCCACTCCATATCTCTCACTGGGTCATCTCATTAACCGTTGACCTATATCTAGGATATAGTTATATCTAATGTATAGAGATGTGTACGATATTAGAGATACCTGGTATAGAGATGAATACATACGATACTTGGGCCAGTTGTTATGATAACATAAGTATTGTTCTATAATTATAATCATATAAACTAAGATAATCATAGCCATTTCCGTAATTTTAAATATTATCCAAAGACAATCCTTAGCTATCTTCGTAATGTTAAATGTTGTCCAAGGATAATGCTAGGACAATTTAGGTTCTCAGAACAACTATTCCTACACCTACCCCCCCCCCCCCGATGCTATCCCTACGCACTAACTTAACACTAACCTAACCTACGCAGACTGCGCAGGGAGATGAACTCCACGAGTTGCGTGTCAGAAGCGGCGTCCAAGCAGATCAACTGGTCAGTAGGCGTTACGTAACCCGCTGTGACGTCACACCTATACCTCCACCACCCGGTGCCCACACACACACCCACACACTCACACACACACACACACGCACAGGGAGAACATCGTATGGGTGGACCGTAGCGGGTGGTTTCCGTTCTACGCCGTACAGGTATCTATAGCCGTGATCTCGCTGTCCGAAACGCTTCTGCTCATGTACCTCGGCTATAAGGTATACATTGTATACTTATAGGTGCCCTATAGGGTACGTATTACTTTATAACTGCCTGTGTGGCTCAGTTGGCTAAGGTGTCGGACACATACGCATTAGGACACGAGTTTGTGAATCGCCCGTACCATTACACTATGTCTTAGATTATCTAAGTTAGATATAATAAAATATGTCTTAGATATAATAAACTATGTCTTCGAATATTATTTCGAGGTAATCTTATATAATTTTGTATAAATAAATGATCGGCTCTCGTTAAAACCATTGATACCTTAACATGAGAGCGGCTTCGAAGGGACATTAGAGACATACATGGTTATAGTGAAAACTTCATCAAAGTTCCTGGATAGGATGAAAGAACTCCGCCAAATAAAAATAACAATAACAATAACAACAACATGTACAGTGTACACTGCGATGAATACCTACAAGAATGAATGAAGTATAGGGTATAGGGTATAGGGTAGTATCGTGCATTGCGATATAGGCGATGTAGGCAGATGTATCGGCTACATGTAATTCCACACTGTACTGTACTGTACATGATATATGATAGGTACGCGATATACATGAAAGGACATTTTTAATTATAATTATTATATTCTTATATTATCCGAATGCATATGACATTGCACATACTGTCAGGAGGTATCGAATCAATAAAGCTTATCGCTTTCACTGGTCATCCTTAGACTTTGTCTATAATTGATTCCTTTCATTCATATGCATATATATATCGCTTTAGTGTTAAAGATACTACAATATATAAAACTCATACCATGCAGGTATACAGATGTATTATATGGGTGTAAATATTATCATGGTTGGTAGCTAATAGCATATTAATATAAATGTTAAACACATTGACTTTACTGGTATACTGTAGTAGGACCCATAGATAACTAAGTGACATCGTTCTCTATGGTAGGACCATATGATTATCATATGATCAAGTCTGACATTATAATTGTTAGATAATATATATATATATAAACATTCTAAAAACGAATTAAAAAATACTTATATAATTAAATAATGTATTATTAATATAAAGGTATGCTTCTATTAATATATGTCATCACACTTATATATATATATATCCTTTGAAATCATTACATAATATATTACATAACAGGTATGTTATTCCTTATGTTACTTCCATTCATCTTACATATTTAATCACTCTCAGTTATGTGAACATTAATGCATTGTTATTTGTACAGGTGTCTCTAAATGGCATCTTATACGACAGTCGTAAATATGAATAACCCATTGTCTTTTATTATCCTTTGTATCGATTTCTCAACCAACGCTCTCGCTATAGCTCTAACTCACGCAACCACACGCTATATGTAAATACACATTCCTCATTTGATATTACATTAAACTTGCCTTCCTAAATATATATTATTGTTATAATTGTTTATATGTATATTATATATATATATATATATATATATATACTATATATATATATATATATATATATATATATATATATACATATATATATATATATATATATACATATATATATATATATATATATATATATATATATGTATATATTATGCATGATACATATATACATGTATATAATTTATAATATATACTATATATTTATTATTTATTATATAGTATACTAAACATTTATAATACTATAACATTAATGGAATATAGTTATATGTTATATTATGGGATACGCTTGACCTGAACAAATCAGTCAAAATATTTGTTTGTTGTTGTTTAATAAATGTAATAAATTATATATTTATCTATAACATATCCAAATATTACATCATAAAACTATCAATAAAGCATACAAATCAAACTTTTATAATTATTTTACATTTAAACATCACATTTTTTGTATATAAATATTTTAGATGTTATTTTTTCAAACCTGATTATCTCAGAATAATTATATTAACCTAATTTTAAATCTTAAATCGTCTATTTCTCTAAAAAAAATAATGCTCGTAACTTGATGCCATTTTCAGTATATATCACTTGTTATGCCTATATTATAAAAATATAGGCTTATTCAATTATTTTCATTATATCATATATAAAAATAATTTCAAATAAAAATAAATAAAAATATTTTTTTACTATTACTAGATGTCTTATATATCAGAAAATAAATAATTATATCTTATGATTAATATAATTTCTTGTAAATAACACTACAATATGCCGTTTACAGAATTAATATAACTTAATTATTTTGAGACTAATAGACTTTAAAAAAAACCCTATATTGTTACATTGAGTTCTCAAGCGTATACGCTTACTAATAATAATAGTTGTTTTTTATCTGTATATTTCTAATAATAAGAAATTATATATTAGAATTATGAATACTAATCGCAATAATTATACTAATAATAATATTAGATTTCATTGTTATGATGATAACCTGTAATGTAGTTACTAATGTAGACATTATACACACTATCATTAACAATATCGCCATTGTCACCTCTTAATACCACGTGACTCACACAACCACGCCCACAGGGGAATATACTGAGACAACTGACTTCGTACACCTTCATACTGGAGCTACTGAACACTGTTCCTTTAATAATCACGGTTAATATGGCACACATCAGTCCATTATAAGCTTATCATATGACGTAATAGTAGTATGTACACTGTACACTATATACTGTATACAGTGTACAGTATACTGTATACAGTACTATAGTGCAGTATAGAGTAAATGAACTCGGACAGTTCGAACAATTATCGAACAGTATCGAACTTTGAAAAAAAATTCGGTTTCGAACTTTACAAATTGTGAACTTATGACTTTCGAACTTCGAACTTTGAATTCAAGTATCGAACTTTCGTAATTCGAAAGTAACTTGCGATCATATGTTTGATATAATAATTAATTTAAATTATCCAAAATATCGGTGCAGTCTCAGTCTCGGTTATCCAAATCATTGATGAATATTTGTCTCCGTCAAATTACCGTATAGTATGCGTTTACGAGTATCTTCACTAGTGTGTGTACCGTACACAGTGTACGTATACAGTGTATACTATAAATAGTACTATTACATCACTACCTACAGTTTATACTATAAATAGTACTATTACATCACTACCTACAGTTTATACTATAAATAGTACTATTACATCACTACCTACAGTTTATACTATAAATAGCACTATTACATCACTACCTACAGTTTATACTATAAATAGTACTATTACATCACTACCTACAGTTTATACTATAAATAGTACTATTGCATCACTACCTACAGTTTATACTATAAATAGTACTATTACATCACTACCTACAGTTTATACTATAAATAGTACTATTACATCACTACCTACAGTTTATACTATAAATAGTACTATTACATCACTACCTACAGTTTATACTATAAATAGCACTATTGCATCACTACCTACAGTTTAAACTATAAATAGTACTATTACATCACTACCTACAGTTTATACTATAAATAGCACTATTGCATCACTACCTACAGTTTAAACTATAAATAGCACTATTGCATCACTACCTACAGTTTAAACTATAAATAGCACTATTGCATCACTACCTACAGTTTAAACTATAAATAGCACTATTGCATCACAACCTACAGTTTAAACTATAAATAGTACTATTACATCACTACCTACAGTTTATACTATAAATAGCACTATTACATCACTACCTACAGTTTATACTATAAATAGCACTATTACATCACTACCTACAGTTTATACTATAAATAGCACTATTACATCACTACCTACAGTTTATACTATAAATAGCACTATTACATCACTACCTACAGTTTATACTATAAATAGCACTATTACATCACTACCTACAGTTTATACTATAAATAGCACTATTATATCACTACCTACAGTTTATACTATAAATAGCACTATTACATCACTACCTACAGTTTATACTATAAATAGCACTATTACATCACTACCTATAGTTTATACTATAAATAGCACTATTACATCACTACCTACAGTTTAAACTTTAAATAGCACTATTACATCTCTACCTACAGTTTAAACTATACATAGCACTATTACATCTCTACCTGCAGTTTAAACTATAAATAGCACTATTACATCACTACCTACAGTTTATACTATAAATAGCACTATTGCATCACAACCTACAGTTTAAACTATAAATAGCACTATTACATCACTACCTACAGTTTATACTATAAATAGCACTATTGCATCACAACCTACAGTTTAAACTATAAATAGCACTATTACATCTCTACCTACAGTTTAAACTATACATAGCACTATTACATCTCTACCTGCAGTTTAAACTATAAATAGCACTATTACATCACTACCTACAGTTTATACTATAAATAGCACTATTGCATCACAACCTACAGTTTAAACTATAAATAGCACTATTACATCTCTACCTACAGTTTAAACTATACATAGCACTATTGCATCACAACCTACAGTTTAAACTATAAATAGCACTATTACATCACTACCTACAGTTTAAACTATACATAGCACTATTACATCTCTACCTGCAGTTTAAACTATAAATAGCACTATTACATCACTACCTACAGTTTATACTATAAATAGCACTATTGCATCACAACCTACAGTTTAAACTATAAATAGCACTATTACATCACTACCTACAGTTTATACTATAAATAGCACTATTGCATCACAACCTACAGTTTAAACTTTAAATAGCACTATTACATCTCTACCTACAGTTTAAACTATACATAGCACTATTACATCTCTACCTGCAGTTTAAACTATAAATAGTACTATTACATCACTACCTACAGTTTATACTATAAATAGCACTATTACATCACTACCTACAGTTTATACTATAAATAGCACTATTGCATCACAACCTACAGTTTAAACTATAAATAGCACTATTACATCTCTACCTACAGTTTAAA
Organism: Osedax fenrisi; assembly: GCA_964019155.1. NCBI lineage: Eukaryota > Metazoa > Annelida > Polychaeta > Sabellida > Siboglinidae > Osedax > Osedax fenrisi. Next base: position 22,646,519 of record OZ025240.1, on the reverse strand, counting down.
CTATACATAGCACTATTACATCTCTACCTGCAGTTTAAACTATAAATAGCACTATTACATCACTACCTACAGTTTATACTATAAATAGCACTATTGCATCACAACCTACAGTTTAAACTATAAATAGCACTATTACATCTCTACCTACAGTTTAAACTATACATAGCACTATTACATCTCTACCTGCAGTTTAAACTATAAATAGCACTATTACATCACTACCTACAGTTTATACTATAAATAGCACTATTGCATCACAACCTACAGTTTAAACTATAAATAGTACTATTACATCACTACCTACAGTTTAAACTATAAATAGCACTATTGCATCTCTACCTACAGTTTAAACTATAAATAGCACTATTGTATCACTACCTACAGTTTAAACTATAAATAGCACTATTGCATCTCTACCTACAGTTTAAACTATAAATAGCACTATTGCATCTCTACCTACAGTTTAAACTATAAATAGCACTATCGTATCACTACCTACAGTTTAAACTATAAATAGCACTATTGCATCTCTACCTACAGTTTAAACTATAAATAGCACTATTACATCTCTACCTGCAGTTTAAACTATAAATAGCACTATTACATCTCTACCTACAGTTTAAACTATACATAGCACTATTACATATCTACCTGCAGTTTAAACTATGATTAGCACTATTACATCTCTACCTACAGTTTAAACTATAAATAGCACTATTACATCTCTACCTACAGTTTAAACTATACATAGCACTATTACATCTCTACCTACAGTTTAAACTATAAATAGCACTATTACATCTCTACCTACAGTTTAAACTATACATAGCACTATTACATCTCTACCTGCAGTTTAAACTATAAATAGCACTATTACATATATACCTACAGTTTAAACTATAAATAGCACTATTACATCTCTACCTACAGTTTAAACTATAAATAGCACTATTGCATCTCTACCTACAGTTTAAACTATAAATAGCACTATTGCATCACTACCTACAGTTTATACTATAAATAGCACTATTACATCTCTACCTACAGTTTATACTATAAATAGCAATATTACATCACTACCTACAGTTTATACTATAAATAGCACTATTACATCACTACCTACAGTTTAAACTATAAATAGCACTATTACATCACTACCTACAGGTGTGCCATCCTCCCCTGCGCGATCTATTTGTGCCGGTGTTCCTGAATTGTTGGCTTGCTAAGACTGCCCTGCAAAGTATGCTCGTTAGTTATCAATAATGGTATACCCCGGGTACATTATTTATAACTGTAGTCTAGCGACTGTAGTCAATACTTAATATACGATGTATAGTATACGTGTTAACTGTTATACTGCAGTATAACGTGTGGTATGTGGTATACTATAGTAGTACTATTATTGAGTTTCTATTTTATTTATTATAAATGTATTATAAATATATATATACTACTATTTATTTTTTATTTTCATTTCGTATCATATTATATGATTAATATATTATGTATTTTATTGTATCGTATTACTTATTATTGTAATTTCTACCTTTCTACCTATTTAAATATGTATATAATAATATATATATAAAGTACTTACTAATATTTATAGAAACTTCGTTAATTAATTAATTTTACCAACAATATATTGTACTATTACAAGATATATATTTAATTTATAAATATTTAATATTAATAATAATTCAAACGATAAATTACATTACAAATAACGACATAGCTAGAAGTGTAACGGTGATATAGTAACATAACGTGTGCCCTTCACAGAATGACCTTCACAGAGCAATGCAGAGGTCGCAGTCGGCTCTAGGTCAATACCTCCTCGTGCTGACAGCAACAGTTCTGTGTTTACTATTCTCTAGGTAAGCAATATCCGGTGTACATCACACACATACACACAGATACATACACATATACACACACACATATATATACCTAGTAACAACTAATAATATATCAAACACTTTACAAATCTACCTAATTCGCTTATACGCTAATTAGGAAATAAAGTATACTTACATTGTATGATATACACTTTATGTCATCACATATTAATATATAGTAACCATTACTCACGATAACTAATTAGTATATATATATATATATATATATATATATATATAGCAGTAATGCATCTATTGAGACTATAGTTACTTTATTCATTATAATGACTAATATATTACTACTCATACTATCGAAATAGAAGTAGACATATAACCAATAACTAACCTATATACTATACTAATACGTCATACATTACTAGTGTATATAGTATACTATACTAGGCCTATAGTAGGCGTATACTAACTACTTACTGTGTGTTAACTGCTGCTATTGTTCCACACACACAGTGTATGCGGCATGCAACACCTTCAGCGAGGGGGACACACGTATTTCGACCTATTCGACTCGTTATGGTGAGTCACGAACGCATGCGTTACGTAATCTAATCACGTGATACAAGTGTTTTTCATTACGTAATGAGTTGTACTATTCGCTATGTAGGCCCATGTTCTACTACGGCTAATTATAAGTATGTATACATATAGGCTTACCTATGTATACATTAATGTATACATATTTACAATAATCTACAATATAACTATTAATCTATTCAATCTATATATTTAATTTATGTATATATATCATTTTTATTTTTTTGAGAAGTCCTTTCATCCAATCTAGGAACTTAGACGAATTATGTTTTACTTATAACGAAATATCTCTAATGTCCCTTCTAAGCCGTTCTCATGTTAAGGTATCCATGGTTTTAACGAGAGCCGATCATTCATGTATAAATAAGTATATAAGATTAATTTACATATTACATTAAGACCTATTTTAAGGGTCCTGACGAGGTTCGAACCCACGTCCTACTAGACGTGATGTCTGAAGCATTTGCCAACTGAGCCACATAGGCAGTTTCAACACACGTATAAACGTATACTATATAGCTATCATGAGATTTCTGTATATTGTTAGGACACATTTGTGTACACCTACGTGTAATATATCATATTTAATATATTCATAACATTTAATATATCATTATATAACCGGCTATAAAAACCGAATAAGATTATAACAATAATCTCTTTACAATAATCTATATTACTGCGGTAGTGTTTATCCAGCTAGTCAGCTATTCCATTTGATAATCTTCTTATAAAGTGCTATTTTTTATGAATCGCTGTATAATAAATATATTATATATATATATATATATATATATATATATTTAAATAGATCCTCTATATACCCATATATGGAATCAATAAGTCGTATCGCTTTAACTGAGCTTGCTTCAATTTTTTATACAAACTGAATACTTCATTTATTCATTCATATGTGCATATATATATATATAAATATATTATTTGATATAAAATATTAAGTTTAACATTGCAAGGGAAACACCATATAAGGGCAGTGCTAGTGTTAACAGGTGATAACAGATGACGTAATCACAATCTATATATAGGTACGTGGTGGTGACATTCTCGACTGTCGGCTATGGAGACTTCTATCCTGATATTTGGCCTAGTAAATTATTCATGATGCTTTCAATTATCTCAGCTTTCATCCTTCTCCCAACCCAGGTATTCACACATACGCACACTCACGTAAACACGCACACACACGCATATATACACACTCATACACACATATATATTAATTATTATTGTATGTTTATATTATTACACAAAATTATGTAACATTATTATTAATACATACAAATTATAAAATTACTATGTATTAAAAGTATATTGTATAATTTATATATATATATATTACCCTTATAAAGTATTATATTAGTAATTGTAGTGGTTTTCATTGTTATTAAAGTAAGCCTGCGTTGTAGTTTGAACAACTTGCATACACGTGGATGGAAAGACAGAAACAAGGAGGTTAATGTATATTAGTATTAATACATATTGTTCCTATTCGAATACTAATATTATATAGAATGTATTGTGTACTTAACTAAATAAATAAGATCATGTAATCTTAGAAAAGTATAGAATATATATTTAAAAATCATAAATTTTACGCGATTCATTTAGGGGGAAACCTTCGTAACATTCACATGTAAAAGTTAGGGGCGAAATGTGTTTACTAAAAATATCCCAATACCGATAAATAGTTAAATTACTCTACTTGTGTTATACTATAGATACAATGCATATGTAAATGTATACCTATAAAGTATACCTATAAAATATACCTATAAAGTATACCTATAAAGTATACTTGATACGACTGGCCGTGTACCTTACCTTCTATGTCGTACGGCGAATATTAGATAATAACAAACTAACTTTAAGCACATTTTATTGAAAACATATTATGTTTTTATTATTAGTGTAATCACGTATTATTTTGTAAGCAAGCAATATATTTATATTTGCAATATTAAAGATAAAATATCACTAATATATTATGTATAAACTTGAATATATTTTAAATGTGATCAAATGGTTAAAAAGGCGGAATCTTTCAAACCTTATAAATTGTCATATCTGTAAATATGTTACAAAAATAAGATTTTTTCATAATCCTATCTATTTATTCTAAATCAGTAGATATAATTTATTAGATTATTTTACAAAAATATAATTGATAATAAAATATTGTTTTTCTCCCCCATTTAAAAAAAAGGCTATATATGTAATATATGCAATATATACTATGTATTAAATTGATATATATATATATATATATATATATATATATATATATATATGCATACCGAGCTAAACCTCACCTATATGAACATGCACACGCATACGTGCATGCTCACTAACCCCACTCACCCCACTCACCCCACACACAGGTACCTACAGCAGTCACAGGGCTCAGAACGAGAAGCATGTTGTTGTCGTCACTACGACCCTTAACCCGGATATCATTCTGGACTTCCTGAACGAGTTCTATTCGCATTCTAAACTCCAGGTATACGTGTACCCACAGTAGACAATACAGTACACTATATATATATATATATATATATACTACTCTGATAATGTACCTATATTAGTATAATACTATATTAGTGCAGCTAGAGTTATGATATTAATGATATCAAGGTATTTTATAAATAGTGTACTACATATAGGTAGTATTATATATAATGATTATATATTAATTATATATAATTATATATATTATATATAATGATTACCATAGTTTACCTAGTGTACAAATACACAAAGTATTTCATTAATATCTCATTTAAAGTAAGAATTATTAAAATAAATTATCAAATAAATATATAATAATTAATAACCATAAGCTATTATTAATATATATATATATATATATATATATACATACATATGATAATATTCTAGATTACATAACATTACATAACATTACATAATGTGATGTAACAGGACTATTACGTGGTACTGTTGTCCCCCAGCGAACTAACACCCTCGGTTAAACTCCTACTACAGGTTGGCAGCTTATCTATATATTACAGTTAATAATAAATACAATACATAACTAATCAAACTATAAAAATACAACACAACCAATTAATATATGTTATAATATCTCATAAACATGCATTCATCAACAATGATTGATTTATATTGAGAAACGTTTATGGTATTACTAGTAGTAGTCTACTACATATCATATATTAGTCCATTTAATTATTTAAATTTAGGGGAAGCTAATACGGACGCTTTAACAATAAATGGTCTTAACATTTTATGACTTATTATTTTTATTCAAAAATTACAATATATTAATATTATATGATTATAGATATTATTGTCATTTTAAAATTTTATTTTATTTTTTATTTCCATAGATAACGGTGGTGTCCGTATTCGGTACCCATGTCCGAATACGGATACGGACAGTGTTATAATACGGACACCCTATATAACACTAGATAAACTATATATTATTGATGAATCAATAAGACAAATTACAATTAAATTATTTATAATTAGTTTTATGAATAATTTATTCTAATTTAATTAGTTAATAATTTATTTATTTTTATTATTTTTTTAATTAATAATACAATTTAAGTATCTACATACATATTTTTTAGATTTAGCTTTATTGGTGGTATTAATATTATAACGCATGCGATTTTTATAAAAATCAGAATAGTTCATACGCTGCGCGCTGATTGGTTATAGGTTGTCCGTATTAAGACATATAAAGTGTCAGCATTAGAGACGTATATACCCTTAGATATATGCTTATAACTTAATGAATATTTGATAACAAATATAGAAATTATGTTTATAATGTTTAGAATGATTTAGTTTTGAATAATATAGTTTTATATTTTATATCGATACATATGTATATTCTTGAGATGGTTTTTAGTTGAAATTTTTTTTCATAAATTTAAAAATGTAATAACAAATTAATTTATTGGATATATCAGCAATATTTTAAATAATTACAAAATAAAAAATACTTTTTTATACTATTTAGACTAATTATGAATATTTCATATTCAGTAAACATTTGTTTGTAAAATTTATGGTTTCTGAGATACCGATAGTGTCCGTATTCGGGCACTGTCCGTATTAGGTTACTTTCCCCTATCAACATTATATAGTGAAATGTTTTCTTTATGATAATATATTTTAAAAAATTGTATATCTTATTTTTCAAGTTTATTGATATAATATAACCACTATATGAGGTTTTTTTAGAAATAAAATTAATCATATAATATAATAAATTATATTAATTAAAATTGAAAAATTAATATCATTTGTGTTATAAAATAAATTAATTTTAATATATAAAATAGCTTGACTATTTTATTGTTTATAGTAACTATTATTGTAATAAATAGTTATTTCAATAAAAAGCATTTTATATCAATAGCAAATTTCAAGTTTGATAAAAAGATAGATAAATATTACCATTAATTATAATTATGTATGAAATAATTATTTATGTTGTAACTTTTTTAGGAACACTAATTGATGGATAATGTTATCAAAATTATATAAATAAAATCTGCATAGTAATATTTAAATTAGCAGAAGTATGCGTCACAATATTATTTACACCGATATTACAGAATTATATATAATTAAAAGTAACACTATAGTGTTACTTTTTATTTTTAATTTAAAGATCTAATAATAGAAAAAATATGTTATATTATTTGTGCACTATTACTTGTAAGTTATTCAATAATGATTTAATTTATATAATTTCTTCAGTTTATTATTGGTTTATATATTTTTACCATTTTATAAGACAAAATACTTAGTAAATACTTACAAAATATTAGTATTATATACATTAATTTATGTTTGAAATATAATTATTTTATTTTAAAGAATTAATTATAATTTTTACTTTTTAATTTATTATAATTAATTATATTGAATAATTATTCATTAATTATAATTAATTAATTACTAATTTTTTCCAGATTAATAAACAATGTTATATATTAAACCAGAAAAAGTATAACTAGTGATAGCACATTATTTATATTTATATCCATTTTTCATTTATTAAAAACGAGCATACATATTAAAAAAAAACACAAACGTATAAAATCATCGGATACAAAGAGTTAAATGTATATAAATTAAATTATTATAGGGTTTATTATAAAGTGTGGCTGTATATTTTATTCGATATAATATTTATATACCTATACCTATGCATAAATATAGGTTCCACTGTGGGCATCCAGAGTGATATACATACAGGGTTCTGCATTAAAGGATGCAGACATGTCTAGATGCAGGTGAGGCCACACATTATTAGTGAACACATACCACTAGTATTGCATAACCTACATACATACATAGGTTCTACACAATACATAGTTGTAACTATTTTAATGTTAACATTGATATTAACGTTTATATTAACCTATATTACTGTTTATCATTCCTATACATTACTATTTATATAACTATATATATATATATATATATAAGTACTCGATATTTGTATTATATATATGTACTACATATACACATTATCAATATTACATAGGATATAAACTGATTTTATTAATTTCTGCAACATAGGAATATCATAGCCTAATTAGTAAGTTAATTACAACTATTTTATTTGATGATACTACTAAATGTAAAGTGCATACCACTCCTTACCACTACTCAAAGTACCATTATAGTATTTGTATAGAAAATATACAATGCATATTAGAGGATACCTATGAAACTATAGTATACCTATGATACTATAGTATATATTGTATTTACTACAGGATACAATATGATATACTAGGTCATCTTACTAAATATGAGACGTATTTTGTATTCATTATATACATTATTTGTCATTTATTGATATGCCCGATATTAATATTTCACATTATAGGTGGGATCATATGCAGGGGGTCATATGCATGGTGTAATATGCAGGGGTTCCTATGGGAGTTTCTCCACTATATTAGTAATGTGATGACAAAACATAACACATATTTGTACTCTCATGAGTGTATATGCATATACAGAGAATATGTTATTTAAGAAGTATACAACTGGGTAATAATACTTTAATATTATAAATAAATAAATTATTTCGTATCATTTTTAACTATTTATTTAAAAATTAGATTCAATGTTAAAATTATAACCTGTAGGTAGTACCTACTAGGTACGTCTATAGTATATACCTATAGGTTAAGAGGTTACAGAATGTATTATGTATCTTATTATGTACGCTGAACATAATAGTGCTATGCAATGTATTGTCCTACTTAATAAGATATATATATATATATATATATATATATATATATATGGTATGTTATTCGATATCATGTATTTATTCTACGACGATAATAATGACGTTTGCCTAACACATCACGTGATACAGGATGCAAGATGCCGAGGCGTGTTTCCTAGTAGCATCTCGTAATTATAAAGATAAATCCGCCGCGGTTCGTATTCATCTTACGTAATGATATAGTGTAACAATGACAATGCGTTATGCAACACTACTGATTACATAAGAAACGCATCTCTATTGCGTAATGGTGGGTTGTAGAGAATAATGTATTTTGTAGACAATAATAATATTACATATATATATATATATATATATAGTACCATGCATGTATACGAATAGGTTTTAATATAACTACATTACAATTCTCACAAATGTATATTCAGATACACTATAACCATACACACAACCATACACACAACCATACACACAACCATACACACAACCATATACATAATACATAAGCATACTCGTAGCTATGCATACACTTACACACATATTTCACTACACACATACATCACATTACATCTATATGACGTAACCCGTATGCTATTGTTGTTCTCGTCAGGACCAGCACACGATAATGAGGTCCTGGGCGGTCAAGGATTTCGCACCCCTGTGTCCGCAATATATCCAGATCTTTAAACCGGAGAATAAATTTCACGTGAAATTTGCGGGTTACTATCATATGTAACCCTATTTCTGTTCTTATAATAAGTTTACTTTATTTATATATATATATATATATTGTTATTGTTATTGTTATTTTTATTTTGTGGAGTTATTTCATCCCATCCAGGATCTTAGATGACATTTTCACTTATAACCATATATGGCTCTAATGTAATTTCGAAGCCATACATGGTTTTAACGAGAGCCGATCATTATTTATACACAATTATATAAGATACTTCTAAACTTCTAATTATTATTTTAAAACATATTTTAATGCCCGGACAATGCTCGAACCCGTGTCCTACTGATTGTATGTCTTACGCATTAATGCTAATTATCCAACTGAGCTATACAGGCAGTTATATATATTCTATAGTTGAATTTACTTTTAAAATATGTTAATTATTTTAATATTTATATAGTAATATTTACATATATAATATATATATATATTATACATATATAATATATATAATATATATATATATATATATATATATATATATATAATATATATATATATATATATATATATATATATATATATATATATATATATATTATATATATATATATATATATGTATATATATATATATATATATATATATATATATATATTATATTTATATACACTATCATATCGTTTATTTATTAATTTTAATTCATATTTTAATAATAACTAAAGAGTATTAATACTTAATTAAATAATTATTTAATATTTTAATATGATATATGTTTATATCATTGATGACAAATATATGGTACCTACTCTATATGTTTATATTTAGATATGAATTAATTATTTTTAGATTTATGTATTTTATTTTGTATATCTTAAATTCAAGAATATACAAATATATCGATATAAAACATAACAATATATTATTAAAAACTAAAGCAATCTAAAAATTATATACATAATTGTTATATTTGTTATCAAATATTAATTAAGTTTTATTTATAGAGGTCATATAAGTCTCTAATACGGACACTCTAGATCGGCTCTAGATGTCTTAATACGGACACCCTATAACCAATCAGCGCGCAGCGTATGAACTATAGTTCATATATGCTGATTTTCATAAAAATCGCGCGCGTTATAATATTAATACCATCGATGAAGCTAAATCTAAAAATGTTATTATTTAGTTACTTAACTTGTAGTATTAATTAATAAAATAATTACTAATTAATTATATTAATTATTCATAAAATTAATTATAAATAATGTAATTGAAATTTATCTTATTGGTTCATAAATAATATATAGTTTATTTAGTGGTATATAGGGTGTTCGTATTTTAACACAGGGTGTCCGTATTCGGACATGGATACCGAATACGGATAGGTGAAAGTAACCTAATACGGACACTTTAACAATAAATGGTCTTAACATTTTATGCCTCATTATTTGTATTCAAAAATTACAATGTATTAATATTATATGATTATAGATATTATTATGATTTTAAAATTGTATTTAATCTTTTAATTCAATAGATAACGGGGGTGTCCGTATTCGGTACCCATGTCTGAATACAAACACCCGGTTTTCAATACGGATAATCTATATACCACTAGATAAACTATAAATTATTGATGAATCAGTCAGACAAATTACATTTACCTACCTACTTTATATTTATACATAACATTTGGAAATATTTAATTGAGTTATAAATAATAAAGTTATAGTGATTTATTCTTAGGGTATCGGTATTCGATTACTCTCCCCTAGTGAATGCTACGAATATATTGATGATTACATATGTCAAGTATCAATGCGCACAATGAAATAATTGGTTTAATAATATTTGTGTATAACAATATACAATTGTATTAATGTATATATTGTATTAATGTATATATTGTACTTATATGATTAATATATATATTGTCTATTATTTATAATTTTATTATATTACATTTATTACATTTATTAATAAATATAAATATATAAATATATAATTATAACGAATACATATATGAAATAAACATGATTATATATATATATATATATATATATTAAATAATAATTGATAACCTAATTATATATAGATTAATCATTAATATATATAAACTTAAATTTGATAACAAATGGTCTTAATGCGGGTAAAATTAACTAACATAATTTATAAATAACTTTTTAAATCAAAATATTTTGTATGGCAATATTATCAATTTATTTTTCATTATTTAATTATTTTAGATACCTTTTCTATATAAAACATAATACACAATTACAAATTTCAATCATTCAAGGTTCCAGAATCTTTAGAAATTTACCGGTCCGAATTTAGGATATTATCTCCTATTAAGTATTTAATTACCAATTATATTTATAATATTGATTACATTTTGATTATATAGTTTATTATTATTATATATATATATATATATATATATATATACAATGAGTTTGATATCTAGATAAGTCAAATAGGTCTTCTCTATCAGACTAGATATTTAAAAAACATATTGAATTGTGTACGTATATATATATATATATATATATATTACTTATAGTTATATTAAATAATAATGTTTATATAAAAAGTAACACTAACACTGATAGTGTAATATTGTATTTCTTGTACGATGCGATCATGTACTAAATGTGTCGATCTGTCAACAGAACACATCGTGTGCGAAGATGAATTCAAGTATGCCCTGTTAGCTAACAACACTCAATGTCCGGCAACATCTACCCTGATCACCCTTCTACTACACACCTCACGAGGGGCGTTAGTGTTACCTACTACACTGTACAATGTGCACTGTATACAGTGTATACACTGTACACTGTACACTGTACATACATATTTGTAGTACACCGAATGAATACAGGCTTTAATTAATTAATGAATGTGATTAATTTTATTACACACATTTTATATTTATAATACTATATAGTAGCAATTATATTTACTATTATATTATATATATGGCTCTTATATAACATAGGAATATTATTAATATATAATGTAGATATATACAGATAATTTAGTTGGTAATTATATAAATGCATATAATTATGGCTTACAAATATATACATGCATATATATAATTTGATACTAATGTTAATATATATGTGTAGGTGTACATATATATTATATTCCTATAGGTATTATATTCATATTATACATCTATAGATATATAATAAAAATATATATACAATTATAGTTATATATGACTATATGTACTAAATATAAATTGTCAACTATAATAATGAATTAAATGAATCAGACAATTTATAAATATATTATAAATAAGGATTATTTTTTAATAATATTTTAAATACTATGATTATTATTACGTAATAATCGCATTTGTGATAAATACACATCCCTGGCATAATAACGTATCTCAATAGTACTATATTATATACAATTTTGTTATACAATTATTTCCAATGTGTCATAATATAATGTAAAATGATAGCCAACATTATTTATATAATCAAACATATAAAATAATAATATTTTAATTATTTTGTTTATCAATTATAAACTATTCCTTTAAACTCTATTCTAATAATGGTATATATATATATATATATATATATATATATATATATATATGCCATATATTGAATGCATGTGTAACGCCCATTATCACATATATATATATATATATATATATATATATATATATATATATATATATATATATTAAAACATATATACGCAATACTTTAATATAATTCGAATATTCACGTACATGCTATACTACTTATCTACGTGGCAGAGAAGGTCAGAGTTCAAATGAAGAATGGGTTCGCTTGTACGGAAGATGTTCCGGTAATGAGATATACCACATCAAATTGTGCAACAGTAACTTCTTCAAAGATTTCGAAGGACAAAGTTTCACATACGCATCCTTCCACGCTCACAGGAAGTTTGTGCTCCAATCGATTATATATATATATATATATATATATATATATATACATATATACATGTAATTCACAAAACAAATAATACAATATAAATTAAGTAAAATCATAGTAAATTATAAATACAAATATACATACACGTATGCAACATGCAATGCTACACACATACACGTCGCACACTCATACGTTGTACAGATACGGGGTATCTCTTGTAGCTATCGGAGTCAACGAAACCACCGACTCTATCCGCCTGAATCCGGGCCCCAGACACACTATGGCGAGTTCGGACATCTGCTACTACCTGAACATAACCAAGGAGGAGAATTCGCTGGTTTTCTCTAACCCTTCGCCTTCCGTTAACTCGACGTCTACTAAGTTAGTATCGCAGGATATAGCGATGGTTGATGTGGTATTATATCTAGATTATGGATTGTCATCTATTTCTATTAATTTATGTCAACTAATATAAATTAATCAATTACTATATATAAATATACATATTTATTCATAGATTGTGATAACTTGTAATATGTTTTAGATTGTATACAAATTAAATAATTTAACGAAAATTAATAGGGGAAAGTAACCGAATACGGACAGTGCCCGAATACGGACACTCTCGGTATCTCCGAAACAATAAATCCTACAAAAAAATGTTTAATATAAAATATTTATAATTATATAAATAGTCTAATAAATAGGTATTTTTTATTTTTTAAATATTCAAAATAGTTCTGATATATCCAATAAACTGATTTTTTTATTACGTATTTAAATTGATGAAAAAAAAAGTGAATTAAAACTTTCCCAAGAATATACAAATGTATGAATATAAAATATAACAACACGTTATTAAAAACAAAAGCATTCTAAACATTATATATAATTATTATATTTGTTATAAAATATTAATTAAGTATATATCTAGAGGTCACATAAGTCACTAATACGGACATTATAGATTTCTTAATACTGACAGTGTCCGTCGGACACCCTATAACCAATCAGTGCGCAGTGTGTGAACTATTCTGATTTTCATAAAAATCGCGTGCATTATAATATTAATATTACAAATGAATCTACATTTTTATTATTTAGATACTTAACTTGTTTTATTAATTTATAAAATAATAAAAATTAATAACTTAATTGCAATCAATTAAATTATATTAAATTATTCATAAATTTAATTATAAATAATGTAATTATAATTTATCTGATTGGTTCATCAATAATATATAGTTTATCTAGTGGTATATAAGGTGTCCGTATTATAACACTGGGTGTCCGTATTCGGTACCCATGACCCGTTACCTATTGAATAAATAGATTAACTAACATTTTATAATCACAATAATATCTATAATCATATAATATTAATATATTGTAATTTTTGAATAAAAATATTTAGTCATAAAATGACCATTCATTAACGTGTCCGTATTAGGTTACTTTCCCCTAAATATGTTTATATATATATATATATAAACCATTATTTATAGAAGGGATTCATCCATTAAACATAAAGTGAATGAGATTTCCCAGAATACAAAGATATCTACTGGAGATGGACTAGAAAATATGGTTATTAAAGCAGGTTTACGTTAAAAAAAACTGCATTATTAATTAATTATCTCAGAAATTTCATAAAAAAATAATAAATACAATTATATTGTAATTCAAATAAATATAAATGTTAAAATGTATATTTATAATAGTCTAAATTAAAATATATACAGTGAAACCTCTTTATAAGAACATTTGTCACACATTTTGTTGGAATTCAACCTTTTCTACGTTAAAAAAAATCTTTATAACAAAATATTTTAAAAGAAAAACATCTTTATCAGAAACTTATTGTATACAAAATTATAAAAAATAATTAATAATTTTCTATCATATATTTTTGTTTCTACAAATATTTTATATCACATAAATAATTCAAATTGAATTACAATTAATTAATAAATGTTATTGCATATCCTGAAATTTATTAGAATTAATTAATATTATTACGGATTATTACTATATATATAAATATACTATATATATATATAATATATATATATAGTATATTTATATAATGCATTTTCAATAATACATTAATTCTTAAAATCATTTGAAGAGTAAAAAATTCTTTAAAACATTAATGTTTTATTAAAAATAATTATTGAAAAAAACCAGTTATTTATATCTATATCTATATATATATATATATATATATATATATATATATCTATAGATAGGTTTGACTGTATATATATATATATATATATATATATATATATATATATATATATATATGCAACGGCTCGTATAATCACATTTATATATTTTGTTTATATATGTTATATAATTATATGTTTATATATAATTATAAATTTCTTTATATATAACCAGTAATTCCATAAACTTTTGATCTATCTATCTATATATATATACATTATATGTATACATATTTATATACATATAATATATTATCACATATATAATCATAAGTATAATATAATTCTAATATAATTATAATTCATTAATAAATGTTAATGTAGGTTGTTGATGTGCGATATGTTGATGCAATTATATACATATATGTATATTATTAATTATTATTATAAATGTATATAACTATAAAAAAATTCTTACTTGTTTATACACATACACACATTTATATATATATATATTCTCTAATACTTATATTGTTGTTTAAGGTTATAACCTTAAGTATTATAATACTAATTCTTCTACTGATTTTTTTTGATAAAGTTAGGATTATATTTGTAGGCTTATATATAGTTATTAGTAATGCTTTAAGTATTGATTATACAATAAATATTCAATACAATGATGAATTGAATTATGTTTTGTTAGGAGATTATTTTTATTTACCAGAATAATATTTAATATATACCTATATATTTGTTCACACATTTTAAGGATTATTGTGTATTAATATATAACAAAATTAATATGTATAAATTAATTACGTAATATTATAGAATAAAAGCAATCATATATATATATATATAATT
The DNA here is from genome assembly GCA_964019155.1 of Osedax fenrisi. Taxonomy (NCBI): domain Eukaryota; kingdom Metazoa; phylum Annelida; class Polychaeta; order Sabellida; family Siboglinidae; genus Osedax; species Osedax fenrisi. Next base: position 22,630,143 of record OZ025240.1, on the reverse strand, counting down.
TAGTTATAATGTATATATATATAATGAACATTGGTATACATTGGTATATATATAATATATTACAATTAGTATTCAATGCTGATATGTTAATATACATACCTACATTATAAAAATAGGTAATATAGCAATGGGTTTACAAGACACTTCGCTCCAGTCAAAAGTTAACGACCCCAAAGATAATGCTAACAACGATAATACATCTTTGACATCTTTGACATCTCTGACCCGGATGACGAATCTGTCTTTGACAGGAGGTAAATATCGTCAACAAAGACCTAGTATCGCCCCTGTACCTTCATCGCTTGAGCAGGTTCAACTTTCATATATCTGCAAATATCAACATATATTATTATTATATTTTTTATAAATAGATTACTAAATGTTTTATTTCTATCGTGTTTTCGACACAATAATAAGTAATAATAGGTTGTCTAATATTATAATTAAATATATATGCAATAGAAAATATATTTTCTGAAATTATATATAGTATTACTTTTTAAGTATAATAATAAATGAGTTTGTGGAATATACATGTATGATATAGTTTATTAAAAATTCGATAGGTAAAGTTTGAATTAAAATATCAGGAAGGAAAAGATTTTGAAGACGGATGTTATGATGATGATGATGAAATATTTTACAAAAACGATGAGTAAGATATAAATTTCAATTATAAAATATAAATAAATATAATATATTTATATATATATAATAAATTGATTAAATTATATGTTCTGGAATCTAGATAATAGTATTGCCTATTTTATGTATTAACATTCGATGTTAAATTAATATTGTTGTAGGTTATTATATTTGAGAATTATAAATCCTATATAAATAATAATAATCATGTTATAAATCTGATATAAATAATATCATCAACACAAATAATTAATATTATAAATCAATATTATATATTTATATACATATATTATACTATTAAGAATAGTTAATATATTAAGTTATAATAAAAATAATATTATTTTTTATATTTTTTAAGATCAATAAGATTGACTTTTAAACAAACTTATTCCTAATCCCAATCATAATATGTACCCAATGAGAATATAATGTATATAAGTGTGTATAGGAAAGGACCTATAACTAAGTTTGATATATAAAAATGGTATAATTTCTGGAAAATTATAAAAATAATATAATTTTAATTCATAATTTAACATCGATATTTTAGTATATTTATATATATATATATATATATATATATATATATATATATATATATATATGTTGTCGTAGTTCTATTATTTATAAACGCTATGAAATAATGTGGAGTACCCGAAGTTTTCAATAACATAAATTGAAGTCAGTTTATACACATACATTTTACTAACAATACATGAATAAATTGGATTACAAATTAAATTTGTAATCCTTTTTTTAATTGATGATAAAAAGTAAAATCTTATAGGGTGTTCACACGATGCGTGTTTTACTTGTCGTACGAACAAATGCTGGACCGACAATTTTTTGGTCCAGCATTTAAAAAACACGAGCGTTCACACGACGCGGATTTAAATTGTCGTAGTTACTAATAACTGACAGCGGAAATAAAAAATAACGTAAATAAAAAAAAATTTCAAATTCAAATACTATTTTAATTTATCTATTATAATTACATTTATTATAATTATGGATACTTATTTGGATACTTATTTAAATAATTTATTATGTTTAATAACTGATGAAATTGCACTGTATATTTCGTATGAAAATAGCAAAATGAGAACTATATGGGCGAATAATTATTTAAAACGATTCTCGATCTTTAAAGCATTTAAAGCATAATATGCATAACAAGAAAATAGATTATCCATATTAATATAATATGGTATAAATAAATATGAACTCTATTCATAAAATTTTGAAATAATACTTATTTATACCAAAATAATGTGTTTTAATCAAAAAACGAAATATAAAACTGTGACGTAGGATCCCAAATATAAATTCTAGGATATTTGAATTTTAAATTTTAAAAATATTTTATTCAATTTTTATTTTATATTATATATAGTTAAATAATTGATAATTATTTCGTAACTTTTGGATTATATTTAAGTTATAAACAAACATTGAGAATTACAAAGGACAATAAAAATCGTAATATGTGGATAGGTTTAGTAATTTGAAATATAAATGACGTATAATAATCAAAATAAATGAGGCTGTGAATTGTTCATTTTAAAATAGTAAATTTAATGTGAATCCAAGTATATAAATGTTATTTATATATTACATAATGTACATATATATTAACTTAACATAATATTAATAAGAATAACATAATATATGTACATAATGTTATTAATTAATCAAATTACTAAGTATGATCAAACTTGAAAATATCGTAATTTGTATGACCTAAATATATAGATTTATATTTTAACTGCACGATATTGCTTGCGATATATATTTCAATTAAAATTAGTAACTATGATCTATATTTAGATGGGAGTGACATATCATATATAATATTGTAAATTACTAGAGATAAGATATATATCGATCATATTTACTGCTGGCAATATAGTTTGATAAAATTATATAGAATGATCAATTATATTTTAAGATAGTAATATACATGATTAAATATAATATATAATCACTGAATAATGATATGGAATTATAATAATGAAATATTATTTAAAAATTAATTAGTGTGTTAAAAATATTAAAATCCTTTGATGTGTTTATAAATTAATTATAATTCTATTTACATAATTATAATTTTGTTTATATATTTATATATTTCATATATATATATTATATGTGTATATTATGATATTTATATATATATATAGTGTATATTATAAACTCATGTGTATTATAAATTTTATATAATTAAACATTTTATATAAATATTATAATATAACTTTATATCATAATCATTTATTATTTAATATAAGAATTTTTACTATGGTATTGTATATATGCAAACATTATTTATATAAAAGAGTTGTACAGTTTTGTACAAAGTATTCTTCTCAAAGTAATTATCAATATTACATTATTTAAAGTAGATTAAATCTTTAGTTATATATGAACTATACAATAAATTAGTGCATAAGCAATGCCATAAGACATGGTTAAATAGTTTTTTAATCACAATTTATGGTTAGTAAGCTATATAATTTAAAGTAAACTTTGATATTTTAATGAAGGCGAACTTGATGAAATAGTATATGAATATATAGAGGATAGTGATAATGATACAGGATTAACTGGATACAAGTTTCAAACATAACAAAGCGTAATAGCGTATAACCAAGAAAATATAATATAAGAATAATAAAATTCAATTTAATCGTAGAAAATTTTCCAAGAACACAACAATTTTGCGAAGCATTTCATGAAGCAATATTTTGTGATTTATCCTTCAGAAAACCTCTGATATGAAGTTAAAGTAGTCATATTTAATTAGAGTAAATACAAACACCCATGGACAACTATAAAATACTGAATATTAAAGTGCAGTTCTTATTTAAAATATGTATATAATATTGCCATGAATGCAATACCACTTATTATATGGATGATAGTGATGTGGAGAATATATATATATATATATATATATATATATATAACATTTCATATGTAAATAGAAACACTATTATTATAATATTTAATAATATCTATTATTATGTACATTTAAAAAAAACCTAAGTAAGAAATATTCCTGATATGGTATTGGAAGTGTTGACAATGGGTATAAAGTATCTCACAGTCAATGAGATGATTGTGGTAAAATCATAGAAATTAGAGGTAGAATTACCCCATACCCCACTCTATAGCTATGGGTAAATTACTACTTACAATATCACACTTATGTGTGTTTTAACAATCAATTATTTGTATAAATAAATATTTTTTTATAAACTATATTTTATATTTAGGTGATATGTATCATTACAATAAATCATAGATAAACCAGGCTCTTAATTAATATATTATATAATACTTATTACACTAAATATACATTAGGAGAAGGGTTAGTCAGATAAATTGAAGAACCTGTTATTTATGGTATTTTTTTACTAATTTATATTTATTATATTATGCCGATATGAAATATGAAAAAATTTCTAAATCTATAAAACTGCTATTAGTTGATTAATATGAATAATTAATTAACAATCTCAATTTTATAGATATATTAAAAGATTTGATTGAACTATAATTTAATTGAATTTATTATTAAAACATATAATATTAATATTTTATACCAAATTACAATTTTAAAGCATCCAGTATATTAATTATTATCAGAACGACATTTTTTCTATATATATATATAGTTTTAACATTAATATATATTATCCATAGGTTAATATTTAGTTTGAATCCAGAATTATCTATAATATACATTATTCTTCAAAGTTTAGCATCAAATTTTCTTAAAGCGCTTACATCAGATTCTTTCTCCAAGAGTTTCTTTGTTATCGCTTGAATTTCAAGTACACCTACCATATAAATATATAATATCATATATTTAAAGTAGATTTAATAATAGATATATTAATCATATTATTATTATTATTATTATATTATATAATATATGTTTATGTATATATATATCATATTTATATGACATTTTTAAGTGTATGAAAAAATGTTATATTGAAATTAGTTTAACCGAATAACTTATTGTACCTATATTTGTATTACTAGAATAGAATTTATTGAATTACTATATATATATATCATATAATGTACATGTATATTGTATATGATCATTTAGATATAATAATCAAGTTTATATAGACAAAATATTAAGTATGCATTGAATACTATTCAATATGTTATTAAACACTCAGATATATTAAACTTATAAGTCCCATACTATAATTTATAATTAAAATATAAAATTATAATAATAAGTTATATTAATATTATACTAGATGATAGATTATAAAGTAGATCGATGATTAGTATAATAATAATAATAATATTATTAATAAAAATATTTTGAATATAATTTTATTAATATTATTAAAATCATTATACTAAGCATCGATCTAATTTATTATAAGTATAATGTTATGTAATTATTAAATATAATAAATATAAACATTATATGATGCTGATAAGTCTTTAACTAACCAGTTATGTTCTATAACGGACGATTCATTTTCAATACCGCTGGTATATTTAAATTTCCACCAGTGTTATATTATCGGTAAATAACTGATCGTTTATTATTTTAATAATAGATTTGAATTGTTAACTTATAATACTAATGTTTAGTAATATATCTACATAATAATCTATTTCACGAGTTAATACTATATCCATAAATGATATATTATAAGTATTTTAAATTTAATTATTATTCAAATTAATATTAAATATATTATGATAAATCTATTTTCATGCATATTATGCTTTAATTAAACTACTTTTTGTTATATCTTTACTTGAATAATTTAATTTTGTATATTCTATATAATTAATGTTTATATTGTATTTTATATTGTAGTAATACGATTAATTATATAAAAATTATTCAGTATAATATTTTTATAAAATATTGTAAACATTACCAAAGATAGTAAGATATTTCGGTCCAGCATTTATTTCGGTCCAGCAAAAAATAGGATATTTTCTATTTTTGCTGTACGACGAGAAAAATAGGAATCCGAGTAAATGCTGGACCGAATCTATGATTTTGAAGAATTCGGTCCAGCATTTGTTCGTACGACAAGCAAAACACGCATCGTGTGAACACCCTATAAGTTTGTTTTTAATATTTTAAAACTTTATATACAATTAATTAATTAAATGGTACTATGGTTAATGATTAATATAACATATTATACATTTAGGCTTACTATAGAATATCCACCGGTCACTCCATACATCGGAACAAGTCCCATTACCTGTTATATCTTGAAATCTAAACGTAATAAATGCTGCCTTTCCATAAACGAGGTAAAATAGAGTCATATATATATAATTGGAAATATATATACAATAAATAAATAGATATTATTCTATAGAGTAACACTTAATTATATATATATATATATATATATATATATATATATATATATATATATATATATATATATATATATATATATATATATATATATATATATATATATATATGTATATTGTCATAATATTTTATTACAATTAGATTATTTAATCGGAAATAAATATACATTAACTAATTATTAATTTGAATTTGAATATGTGTTTGATAAGATATATATATAAATATAAATAAGTACATACTTAATGATAATGAATATAGCAATAAATAATAGTTAATACTCAACAGGGGAAGTGCATTTCACCTATGACAAATCACACAGTTCTCTACTCCATTCATACCGATGTATAGACTTATTCATATAAGTAATACTTCTAGTATTGATATAATTTACATTATTTTGATATGTACATATAACACATATTTAATAGCATATCGTATTGATTAAAGGCATACATTATAATGCGAGAAAAGCGGCCATTAGACGACCAATATGCCTACATATGCACAATAAGTTGACCACTATATATAGTGTATACAAGTTGACCACTACACCTCACAGAAATGCGAGCACGACGACAACGTGAAAGCTAGCGACTACAACTGGGAGAAGGCCCCTATTCTAGTGATCAGCGACAAGGCCTCCAGTGGACTGTACAGCTTCGTGGTAATGCTGAGATCCCACTGTAGACCCAGTACGGATCTGTGCCCTATCGTGCTGATGTTATCGCAACGGTTAGCGATAGGCTGCGATAGGCTTGTACGGTGTGTAGTACATATGTATTAGTATCAACCACGGCACATCAACCATATATACATGAGTTCATATATCCCCTCTTAATTCTTAATTCATATTATCTATCATCAATTTTATCAATAAATGTTATACTTTCCCGATGGTTTTTGTGTAATTTGTATTAACTATAGTTAATAAAAAGCTTAGCTGAGATGATACATGGTATGGGTAGTGTTCTAACTCATATGCTGCTACCTTATAGGCCAGACGACAACTTCATAGATGCCCTATCGTATTTCCCCACTGTGTACTGGATGCATGGATTCATGAATAAGTTTGTACCATATACTAGTACATGATATATCTACATCGTTTAAATATGTATAATATTATTATATTATACATATATATATATATATATATATATACATATATATATATATATATATATATATATATATATATATATATATATATATATATATATATATATATATATATATATTATATACATTATTCATTATATATATATATATATATATATAAATATACATTATTGTTATTTTTAATAAATTGTAAAAATATAATGTATAATTGTATAAATAGTAATACATAATATACAGTGAAACCACTCTATATGAAACTCTATATGAAACTCTATATGAAACTCGTTTTTTTCGATAATTTTTTTCGATAATTTTTTTCTTTATAAAGAGGTTTTCTTATAAAGAGTTTTTAACTTTTCCAATGAATTTAAGAATTTATGAATTAACATAAATCTAGATATAAACTATTAACTCAAATTTTCTTATAGAGTGGAAACATTTCCAAAAAATACTTAAAACAATTTTCTTATAAAGAGTTTTATTATAGAGAGGTTTCACTATATATATATATATATATATATATATATATATATATATATATATGATGTATTCATATTATATAATATAGATATTTACACAACTATAACATTGACCATACTTGGCTAGGTTAGATGACCTGCTGATATCGGGAATAACGAATGCTTCCAGTGTAGTGATCATCAACAGAGAACCGAGCAATCGAGTTGAGGAAGATACGTTGTCCGACTGTAATACCATCGTAGAGGTGCAGAGTATGGTCAGGTAGTACAACTACTGTAGTAGCATGCACAGTTATGCCATCGGTATCGTCTATGTATAGCAGGGCACTGTATTATATATAGTGCTTGTATTGTCTTCAGATTAGCGCACCTTAGTTAATAGATAATAATAATGGATATTGAGTGGATTTGTATTAAATAGTATTGGGGGGATAAAAAGGTGGTTATTATATATATATATATATATATATATATAAAAATTGAAAAACATGTATTGTTTAAGCATTAGATATTTTCGTAATCAATATAAATTAATACATTGCATTAATATTAAGTGTATTCTTTTATTGATGTAACCATATAATAATGCAACGTACTGTCCTGTAACAGATTATTTCCCAACTGTAATATTCTGACGGAGTTGAGTCAGTCTTCCAATCTAAGATTCATGAGGTTTAGGGCTAGAGATTCTTACGCTATGGAGTTATCTAAATTAGAGAAGGTTACTAACACATTATAACCAATACTTATACTAGCTACCACTGTATACAATATAGTGTTATATAGAGTTTAGAGAGTTACCTTACAGACAATAATAATTATATATATATATATATATATATATATGTTGGGTATTAATGATGTTAATCATACAGAAAGAGAAGTTAAAAGGTTCACATTTATATTACATGTTCAGATTACCATTCGCTGCCGGTAATGTGTTTAGCTCAAGCATGCTAGATACGCTCTTATATCAGGTTATTATATAAGTATATTATCAAGTCTATCTACATTATTGTATACAAATATAAACACTAGTTATATGAATATATATATACTAGATGAATTGTAGTTATATATATATATATATATATATATATATATATATATATATATTAACTGCCCGTGTTGTTCAGTTGGCTAAGTCAAACACACAAGCAGTAGGACGCGAGTTTAAGTCCCATCCGGACTATTAAAATAAGTCTTAACATAATATTTAGAAGTTATCTTATATAATCGTGTATTAATAAAGATCGACTCTCGTTAAAAACCATGGTTTCCTTAATATGAGAGCGGCAATAATTTGTATATTATTAAAAGTATCTATATACTAAAATATAATTAATAATTGATAATCAAATTTTGTTATTTATAACGAACACAAATATATTATCATTAATAGGCATTTGTTAAAGATTATTTAATAACCATTGTAAGATTACTACTTGGAATGGATCAAGCCACTGGTTCAGGAAATCTGACTTGTGTTAGTAATAATTATGATATTTGCATAATCTAGATTGTAATACTTATTACTTGTTAATTATAATAATTATCAGTAAAATACGTATACGTATAATAATATGTTTATCTGTTTAATGTAAATAATAAATGTAAATGTAAATAATATTATATGAATAATATTTAGAAGAGATCATATTTTAAATGTACATGCGTTTTGAATATTTATAATATAAGCTATAGGTATTTAATCTCTCAGATGTGTATTGCGTAATCTTATAATATATACATCTTATATATATATATATATATATATATATATATATATATATATATATATATATATATATATATATATATATATTAACATGTATATTTTATAAATGTATATATAAATAATATATATGAAATGTATAAGTTGATACTAAGATGAAAATCAAATTGTACATTATAGATATAACAAATTTCATATGTATAAATAACTGATTATACAAGTATACCTATATATTACTAATCATTTAGTATACAAACTAATATACATTAATGACAGTGTTATCAAAACAAGTATGTACTCTACCAATATTGTATATCCCTGGGATTAATGGTATGCATTTTGTAGTAGGAAATGTGGTAAAGATATAAAGATGTAAAAATGTGTATATAAATATATAAATATGTCACTTTAATGAATTTGTGTAATTAATGAAAAATGGTGCCATCTGTACTAATCACTATTTATTGTAATTATATTTTTAGTTAATATTTGTTTACATAATTATTTGAATAACATATTACTATTATAAATGAAAGTTATGTAGGGGAAAGTAACCGAATACGGACACTTTCGGTATCTAAGAAACCATAAATCCTACAAAAAAATGTTTAATGAATAAAATATTCATAATTATATAAATAGTCTAAAAAAGTATTTTTTATTTTTTAATTATTCAAAATATTTATGTTATGTATACATTTTTAAATTTGAAAAAAAAATATCAACTTAAAAAACCTTCTCAAGAATATACAAATGTATTGATATAAAATATGACGCTATATTATTAAAAAATAAAGCAAGTTATCAAATATTCATTACGTTATAAGCATATATCTAGAGGTCATATAAGTTCCTAATACGGACACTCTAGATATCTTAATACGGATACCCTATAACTAATCAGATCGCAGCGTATGAACTATTCTGATATTCATAAAAATCGCGTATGTTATATTATTAATACCACCAATAAGGCTAAATCTAAAATGGTTATTATTTAGAAACTTAAATTGTATTATAAATTAAAAAAATAATAAAATAAATAAATTATTAACTAATTAATTTAGAATAAATTATTCATAAAAGTAATTACAAATAATGTAATTGTAATTTGTCTGATTGATTGATCAATAATATATATGTTATCTAGTGGTATATAGGGTATCCGTATTATATCACAGGGTGTCCGTATTCGGTACCCATGTCCGAATACGGACACCCTGTGATAACATAGGGTGTCCGACGGACACTGTACGTATTCGGGCATGGGTACCGAATACGGACACCCCCGACGGGGGTGTGGGGTTATGGGGGGTCCCCCGTTATCTATGGAATTATAAGATTACATACAATTTTAAAATCACAATAATATCTATAATCATATAATATTAATATATTGTAATTTTTGAATACAAATAATGAGTCATAAAATGTTAAGACTATTTATTGTTAAAGTGTCCGTATTAGGTTACTTTCCCCTACATTTTGAATACAATAAATATGTAATGTATAATGTTTGTTTTAAGAATATAAGATTATTTTATAATACTTTTCTTAAAATATACAGCTATATTCATACGTTGCATGCTATATAACCGCACATCACAATACACAATGTACTAACATGTAGATGACGATAAAGAAGGAAGACCTATGGATAAGGACTTACGGTAGGCTGTACCAGAAGCTGTGCTCCACTACTTGCGAGATACCCATAGCTATTTATAGAACCGAGAAGCTAAAGAGATCTCCATCTACGGTACGTTCACATAGTTGTGATAACGATATCTCAAGTTTTGCCCATGTTTTGTCATGCCCACGTTTTGTAATAAGTCTATACTGGCGGGCGGGTATCTAATTCTGTGTTTATAATGATATATTTGTTGTCTACATTAACTAATTAATTCATTAATTCGTTCATAATCTATAATCTATAATCAATTGAAGTTTAATATTATTTATGTATGTATTAATTAATATATATATATATATATATATATATATATATATATATATATATATATATATATATATAATCAAGGACAGGACATCTGATAATGAATATTTAGTGGAACTTTTATTTCCACTATTAGTTATTTTACCATATTGTATAATGGTCCAAGATTACAAATTTGAATTTGATACAAAAATCAATGCAAAAACTAGTTTTTAAATAAATTATTTCAATATTATTATATTTAATTCATACTATTATTATATACTCATTATATTATTTGGAATATCGACATCAATAATTTAACTAGTATTTAAAAGTATGAATACATTTTTATTTAACAGATAAATAAATAACCTTGATATATTCTATTAAAATATTTAAATAATTACATATAATTAAGTATACAACTAAAAAGTATATAGGTCGGGAATAAAAAGTAACCATTACATAAATAGCGAGCGATATAATTCTAAAAATAATAATAATACTATTTAATAGAATAATTTGTGTTTGTTTTATTTGTTATTTTCTTGTTTATTATATATTGTTTGTTACTCCTAGAGGGATTCTAAATAATATTGAATATTTTATTTTGTTGTCTCTACACACACATATACGATATTGAACTTATGCAGGCAACTGTAGAAGGATTGCCACTCAATGGCGGGGGGGAACAGTGCGCTGTATCGATATCATCGGACACTCACACCAGGTACAACACCACCGAACAACAGGACATCAGGCGTACTGTCCGCAGTCACATGTCCAGTCTCAATCTGGACCGGTCCAGCTATAGTTCGTATACATACTACATCATGGATATACATATACATATATATATATATACATATATATATATATATATATATATATATCTATATATATATATAGACTGCATAGCTGACGCAATATTGTATACATCTTAAAGTTCTTCAAGTAAAAACTAATTATATATAAATATTATGAACTTTAACTGTTATATAAAAGTCTTGTTATAACACTTTAGAACATTTCTACTGGATTATTAATTTATAATTATAATTATATAAACTTTAAATTTTAAATAATTAAAAATAATATTACTGGTGTTCTGTTCATTTTTATTTTGTATACAAACAATTATTTTAATGAAATATGCAAATATACATATTTATCTTTAAAAATATGTCATACAAAATAAACTATAAGAATTAATTATAAACATACGTCTGTAAAAAACTGATATTGAATATTTAGTAAATCAACTTTGTATTACATTAAGCTTATAGTTAGAACTTAGAAAATTAGAGATAGTACTAGATATAAATAATATCTATATATATATGATCTATACTATACATAAATATTACAATACATATTGTTATTTCATCCTAAATTGCAAAAGTTATCCACTTTTTATAATTTATTATACCTAAAATAAAAATAATACTTTTAAAGCTTATATACAAATTAATTTAGAAATATATGTTTAATATATTAATATTCTTATATCTTCCAAATTTTACTATCGATTTTTAATGTATTGTTTACATATTATTACTATACGATCCACTTAATAATAAATCCACCTAAATATGGTAATATATTTTTTGAAGAACTTTAAAAATCCAAAAATGTATATAAATTGTACACATTATACACACATATACACACACATATATATTATATATATTATATAGATAATACGAAGAAAACGCACAACACCCTTTCTTACGTAATAATAAATCCAAGTTACGACGTTGTTCTGGAGCCAGGAGATATTATGTAAGTTAATGTGTATTATCATATATTATACTTACGTGATATAAAGCTTAATTTAAATATTTATTAATATAATTATGACACATTAATTTTAAACTCATGATAATATTATATAACACTTCGAAGATATATAATCCGACCTAGTTCAATATCTTCTATGGCGTCTTTGTCACGGGAGAAATGCGACTGCGATATTGAAGGAGATGACGTGATTGCATAGTGTTAGTAGCATATTGTCAGATAATAGTAAGATGTATTAATTTTATATTATTATATTGATTGATTGATTGAATGTTTATTTAGACACTTAAATAAATCATAAATGATTTCTCAAGTGTATATAATAGAATACAAATAATAAAAGTAGGTAAACAATAAATACCAATAATAATAATACAATAAAATAGAATAAGCCGTACGGAAATTAATTAATAAAATAATAATGACAAACAATATTAATAATTCAGGTTACCACCTGAGATCAATTGTTGTATATATTTCATGAATGTTTTATGCGATTTTATGGATCTAATATAGGGCGGGAGTGAATTCCATAGCTTAGGACCAATATAACTCAGTGCCCGAGTATTCATTTTTGAGGGACGTAGAATAGGGGTAGATAGAAGGTGAGATGCATGGTTTCTAAGTGATGGAAGGGGAGCTCTTTGTACTAGAGAAGCAGAAATATATGAAGGGCAATTTGAAGAGTATATTGAGGAATGAACAATAGATAATATGCGATAAGCAGAGCGTTTGTTAAATGTGAACCATGGAGATATGTGTTGGTATGAGGAAGTAGAGGAATGATCTCGAATACGTAGGTTATATGTTGTACGGATTGATGTGACTATTGATGAAAATATATATATATATATATATATATATATATATATATATTTACATTTAGTAATAGTATATATATATATATAATTACTACATATAAATTATAAAAAATATTATAATATATATATATAGTATTTGAAATAATATACATTACTTTTTCATTACTACATTATTAATGATGTACGATAATAAGTAATATCGTATTATTCTAGAATATATATATGCTCACTTTGCTTATTTCGAGATTTTTTTATTGATTCCCGGCCAGTTATAGACTTCCAAACATTATGATTCATCATAGCCGTTCGTAGATCATTTTCTCGTAGACCGGTATCACGCTACAGAGTTTTTATATATGAATCAGGTAGTCTTCGTCGACTTCTAGTTACATGGGTTGACTGCTACACAACCAGATCCGAAACTACCTTGTATTCTCTACGTAGGCAATGACCGGCAAACTGTAATATTCCTATTCTGATCTTGTTCAAAATATTTCTAGTTCTCTATTCTTTTTGAGTAGTGAGTTTGTTAATGTCCATATTTCACAGACGTATAACAGAACGGGTTCAACAGTTGCAATAATTAGCCTAATTTTGAATTTCCCACTGAGTTTTGAATTCCAGATGTTTCTCATCTAGTGGAAGGTTCTCCAAGCTTGCGCTTTTCTGATATTGACATATTTTTCGCTGCTATCTGCCCAGCCCCGAGATAATTGAAATCTTCAACTCTTTTCGGGTATGTTCCATCGATAGTATTGATATCAAACTGTTGATTGTTGTTGTATGACACGTACTTTTTCTTGCCTATATTCATGCTTAGTCCTATACATTTTACTGATAGCTCGACTCCTCTCAGCATCTACTCTGCTTCCTTGATACCACTAACTAAGGCTATATCATCCGCAAAGTCCATTTCTGTGATTATTATGAGTAGTACCCTTCTTCTTTGTCTCTTCCTTAGTTGGAAACCAAGCTTTTCTTTCCTTCCTGTTAGAGCTTTTCTCATGATATATTCAATAATAATGACAATGAGGTATGGGACAAGTGTGTCCCCTTGTAAAACACCAGCCAGAATACTGAAAGTTTCAGTCCCTCTATCCGATGTTATGACTTTTGCAGACGTATATTCATATATTATACTGATAGCTGTCACCAACTATTCCGGTATTCCATATGCTTTTAGTATTAGTAGCATTTTCCTCTATACACTATATCAAAAGCTTTCTTAAAGTCAATGAAGATAAGTATAGCTTCAAGATTATTGTCCTTTACTCCTTCTAGCAGTCTCCTTGGAGCGAGTATATGCCTAGTAGTTGTTCTTCCACTTCTGAAACCGTTCTGATTTATTCTCAGATGACAATCTAGTTACGGTCTAATTATGTTAATTATCATACGATTATAGGTTTTCGCCACTATAGTGAGCTTAGACTTATACCTCTGTAGTTGCCACCCATACTAAGATCTCCGGATTTTGGTATCGTCATAATAGAGTAATGTATACTAAATTATAACATTAGTATATTATATATATATATATAAATACAACTAAATTACTATACAAATAGATATTTACCATCATCAATACATATTTACAGATATACTTCCTCTCGGACTCGACAAGAATGAGACACATGAGAACATGTTCTAGAATTAATTTGTAATCAATTAATTAAAGAACACTGTATACTGAAACACTAATATAGCTAAGATAGCTTAGTTACCGCATCATATCATACTGTACGTACTACGTTACTACTACGTAATGTTCTGTACTCAGACTATCTAATTACTAATACATATCACGATTTTATTAACATAATTCGCCTCGCCTACATATATATATATATATAAATTTGAATTATATCATGTTATGATGTACAATTGTATATTATATTATATTATTTTATAATATTTTTATACATGTATACTAATTTATATAAATATATATATATATAAACTACTATATATTTAAACTGATTTTATTGTAATATATGGGCTATGTATTGTTCATATATATAGCTTAAATATATTCAAATAAATATTTTATTTATTTAATAGAATATCTTTTTTTCTAATAGTATACACTACACACACTATATATTTTAACTGACTACATTTTTATAATTATATGTTAATTTACTATTATTTATATATATATGTATATATATATATCAAATAAACATTTTTTTAATACAAATACACATAATAGTTGCATGTGTTATAGATCACACTTATATTTAATAAACATAAATACATATTTATTTTGAAATACAATTATTCTTAATATTATTTAATTACATATTTTTAATTTCTTAAATAATTATCAAATTAGAATTATTATATACATCTATATAATTTTTTTAAATTAATATATTATTATAATATGAACAATATTCGTCATTGATATAAACAAATAAATAGTAATTAGATAACATTACCTATAGGTAAACTTACCGGATTAAGTGTCAACATAAATAGGTCCGTTACATAAATGAAGCTGCACTGTAAAAAATTAGGGTACAAGAGTAGTACAAATTAGGGTGTAAACCATGTCTGTATAGCCGTACCCTAATTAGGGTCCATCATGCTATAAATGAATACTTGTACCCTAAAAAGATTGATGTGTACCCTAGCAAATTTAAGTCTTCTGTACCCTAAATGTACCCTAATTTATTAACGATGTTGTACCCTAAATTATTATTGATGCCGTACCCTAATTTATTATTGATGCCGTACCCTACATTATTATTGATGCCGTACCCTAATTTATTATTGATGCCGTACCCTAATTTATTAACGATGTTGTACCCTAAATTATTATTGATGCCGTACCCTATTTTATTATTGATGCCGTACCCTAAATTATTAATAGGCTAGAATGATAACATACACATCATGGAAAGACAAGATTACCAACATACAAAGTACGTGGAAAGACAAGATTACCAACATACAAAGTACATGGAATGCCAAAGATCAATTGGGTAATTAAACAAAGAAAATTGCAACTAGCAGGACACTGCATAATGCATAATAAACTTAATTTTATGGAAGACAAAAAACGGCATGCCATACAACATACGAAACAGGGAGACAACCCACAACATCTATATACATCATAAAGAAACATTGGGTCTGCTAAGAAGACAAATTACGAACACTAATGACGGACCGAGAAAAATGGAAAATAATAACATGATAGGGTTGCGTGAGAACTCTGTAATTTGGTATTAATAAATAAATAATTAATCTTAAATTATATTTATTGTAGAAATCATTTCCCCCAGGTCCCCCACATTCGTCTTTTCAGATACCTATAGAAAAACAATAATTAATAAATATTGAAGTGAATGTGTATTATACAATAACTAAAAATGAAACTGTCTATATTAACATAATCAAGTCACTTTTTCCTCATATTGACCCTTTGTTTCATTTCCTTTAGCACATCTCCTCATCTAGGACTTGATAGGATTTTAAATGTTCTTTGCATATAGCTGATGGAAATATAATAATAATTAATAAATATTTAATTGAAGTTTTATTTATACATTCTTTTTTTTTTTAATGTCTATTAGTAATAAATACATAGATATTGTGTAGGGATAGGTCAGGATGGTATTTGTAAATCATAAGTCTTTTTTAATTTTTGGAAAAGTTTATTTCATATTTTAATGATGTTATAATATTGCTTTATAGTTTATGAGTATATATTGTATATATATATATAATATATATAATATATATATATATATATAATGTATATATATATATATAATAATTGTAATATATATATTTATATATATATATATATATATATATATATGCATCCATATGAATAACTGTATTTAATACATATCTAATTAAATTTCTTTTACAAATTAAAGTATGTTCTCATAGGAACAACCTTTTTTACAAAATATAATACTAATCACTGTGAAATATATGTATATATATATATATATATATATATATATATATATTATATTGAATATTATATAATATTAACTATGATATATATCAACTATTAATGACTAATAGTGTTTATTGTTAACTCATGTTTTATATAAACAGGTCAAACATAATAATTATTATATTTGTAATATTAATTTATATAATAAATATACATTAAATAATAATATCAATTATATAAAAACTCACCATTGTTGCATATTCCTCCTCAGATTGCAGTGAGTTCTCTATCTCTAGTAAATACCCAGTTGACGCAACTGCAACATACCCTAGATATAATAGCCTCAACTGTATTATAATACATATATTCTTTACCTTGTTCTTAGAATATATTGAATAGAAATTAAATGATATATATATATTATATTAATAGATATATATTAAATAATTCAAACACATTATTTTTCCTGTTGAATTATTCTCATTTATATAATTATTGTAACTAGTTATTAAAAATAAATTTATATAGGATACTCAAATTTTAATTATTCATTTTTATATATATATATATATATATATATATATATATATATATATATATATAGTATAGGTACTAACAGAGTATATAATAATATTGTATATTATATAATAGTATAAATATGTATCTTATAAGATCTTATATTATATATAAGAAACTTTATACAGTTAATATCATATATGATAATACTATATAAAGTATAGAATTGTAATTAGAAAAATACACTATATTATATTAATTACTTCAGTTATATATATAATAGAGTATATTATACTTTTGAATTAGCATACGAAAAATCATAAAATAACTATAATATTAAATCCATAGTTATTAAGTAATTATTAAGTAATTATTAAGTAACCTTATCTTTATTTTCATTGTAAATTAATTTTTCAATAATTCGAAAACTTCCATCATAAAATATAAGATTCCCGCATCTATTTTAGGAAATATTATATTATATATTTAATTATACATTTTATAATCTATATTTTATTAAGGATAGCATGATATTGATAATATTTGTACAACAGTTAACATTATTTATATATATATACCTATTATTAATATTATTTAAATTTAATTACATTGTGAGCTAAAGATAAAATAAATAATTGACCATATATGAATATATAGTATACTATCCATGGACTAATAAAATATAATTGCATATTTATTTTATATAGATATTTAACTAATGTTATTAATTAGATAACTAAATTACCTGTTTGATCAGTTTTCCTAGTAGCGCTACCTAGTACATCAATATATTCGTTTATATATTTTTGTATATACGTTATATGCTTTATCATCCCCATCAACTCACTATTCCTCTCCGGCAGTTTTTATAATATTTTAAATGAAATTTGAAATTCTGCAAATAATTCATCAGTTTCCTGCATATTAATATATAGCATATAGTTATCATGATTTTATAATATATATATATATATATATATATATATATATATATATATATATATATATATATATATATATATATGTAATAAAGTGAATGTTCTAATACAGTTTATTAATCAAAGTAAAGACCTGTTGAACATAATAATAATTTAACATAATAATAATTATTATAATAATAATAGTACCTACCCGATGAGATGCAGACCGAAGAATGATGCAATCTCACCGAGTGGAATTTATTCTATAGAAAAATAACGAAATATACTTTACAGACGATACAAATATAAAATATCAGAAAAATAAACATTTACATGGCTATGGCTATGTAATTAACACAGAGCGAGACACCGAAATATAGTTTAAAGTTTTTATGTAGATATATCGATTTCTGTTACGTAATGCTAAATGCATTTAATTTAATGCATAAATGTATATTACATTAATCGATATATCTACAACTTTGACTTTATAACATATATATATATAATTATATAATTATATTCTAACAATTTAATTACATATTATAAATAATATATAAATATATTATAAAATTATATATTATATAAACTATATATTATTATATATATGATATAATTTGTATATATATATATATATATATATATATAATATAAGTATAAATACCTTATGTATATTGTAATGTGTTAACAAATAGATGCTTATCATGTTGAGTGTAGATGGACATATAATATGTTAATAAATAAAATGGAATTATGTATATATATATATATATATATATATATATATATATATATATATATACATATCCTCGAATAATTATAAGTATTTGTATATAAAATATAGGAAATATGTATATGTATACATATTTCCCTATGGGGAATCTATATAGTTTCTCAAAACTTTAATTTAAATTAGAAGAAATAAATGCTATGTCTATAATAATATAACACAACAATAAGTAGACTGTTATATTAAGAATACTATTATGAATTATATTTATTATACATTTTATTTTCAATCAAATATAAACTTAATTTTAAAATGTTATGGTATAACTTATTTTATTTCCATATTGTATATCATATAATTCATAAAGTTATACCATTATATTTAATAGCTAATGGTATAACTACAGATTACGAATGTTATACCATATAATTCGTAATCTTATACCATTTAAATTAAGCTATATGGTATAACTAAAAAAACAAATGTTATACTATACAATTTGTGATCTTATACCATTTCAATTAAACTATAGGTATAACTAAAAAAATCAAATTTTATACCATATAATATGTGATCTTATACCATTTAACGTAATTGTATGGTATAACTCGTATTTCCATATGTTATACCATATAATTCATAATGTTATACCCTTATTTGTAACAGTGTACAGGGTATCAACTATAGTTGAGACTTACAACCACCACCCCGCGCGTTTATTGTATTAGGGTACATTTGAGTAATGTTATATTTTTGAACATGGTGTACCCTAACAAATAGATATTATGTACCCTAAAAATGTATAGTGCTGTACCCTAACGATTTTGTATATATTGTACCCTAATTAGGGTACATCACTATCATTTTTCATTTTTTGATACAGTGTACCCTAATTAATAGCATTGATGTACCCTAAAAAAGCGTTGCATCGTACCCTAATGCATTTGTTCATGGTGTACCCTAATTAGGGTACATCACTCATAATATTCGATTTTGCGATTACCGTACCCTATAAAAATGAGTTATTGTACCCTAATTTTTTACAGTGTGGGTATTAATATCATAGAGAAAGATATAACACTCCCTATCCCTATATATATATATATATATATATATATATATATATATATATATATATATTCAACGTAATTAATAACTGCAGCTACTAGTTGTAGTAATGAATCACTGAAATAGATTTAGGTTCGGTGCGATTTCTATAACCTTGTAACCTTGTAACCAATTTGTTTAGACACTGCGATCAACATCAGTAATGAGTTTTCGGCGGTGTATCGTATATTAATTATTATAAGCTATATTAAATAGATGTGTTTTCAATTTGACTTTAAAGGTGTGGTCAGAAACTATAGATCTAATTGAGTAAGGTAGGGAGTTCCATAGTTTAGGTGATATTATAGAAAAAGAAGATTCCTGTTTTTTATTTAGTGATAAAGTTATTGGTATATTTAGTTTGTATTTATGTATTGTTCGTTGTGGTCGGGATGACTTGTAGTTCGTACGTAGTTCAGTAAGATAGTCAGGTTTATTATTATGGGTGGCATGGTGGGTCAGTAGGAGTAATTTGTATTGTATGCGGTAAGGGATGGGTAGCCAGTGAATGGATTTCATATAAGGTGTGATATGTTGTCTTGAGTATTTTTTTATCCTGAAAATGGTTCTGATGGCTCTATATTGTAATGTAGTGAGCATTTTGATAGTATGTGCTGGGAGTGAATTTAAAGTAGAGTTACAGTAGTCAAGTCGGGGCAGTATTAAGGAAGTAACTAGTAGTTTGGCAAGTTCAGTAGTTATAGAAGGTCTAATAAGTCGGATCGTATGTAAGGTGTAATTAATGGACTTCGATATATTAGTTATATGTGGTAGATAAGACAGCTTTTGGTCAAGTGTGAGGCCGAGGTTTTTAGCTTGGTTAGAGTATTCTATAATATGATTATTAATAATAATAGGTGGTATGGAATGATGTCCTGGGGATGTATTTATTAATAAAGCTTTTGTTTTAAGGCTATCCAATAGTAGGGAGTTATTTAAAAGCCATTTACTAATGTCATTAATGCATTTATTTATAGTATTTATGTTATTGATTGGGTCAGGTAAAGTACAGTATAGCTGTAAGTCATCCGCATATGAGTGAAAGTGTATATCGGGGTATTCGTCAAGTAAGTAAAGTAAAGGGGAAATATATATATTAAAGAGAATTGGACCTAAAACAGAACCTTGGGGTACACCATGAGTTGTATGGCGGGGTTCTGTTATGGCGTTATCTATACATATAGAAAAGGATCTGTTAATTAGGTAGGATGTAAATCAACTAAGGACAGAATATTTAATACCAATGTTCTCTAATCTTCTAATAAGAATATTATGGTCTAACGTATCGAAAGCCGATGACAAGTCAAGTAGAATCAGTATGGTGGGAGTATTTTTTGGAAATAGTAGTATATTGTTTAAAGTATGGAGTAGTGAAGTTTCAGTGCTCTTGTCCGTTGTATAAGCACTTTGTAATTTATGCAGTATGTTATTATTATTGATGTATGTTCTAAGTTGTTTAGCAATTATTCTTTCAATTGTCTTAGATATGAAAGAAAGGTTGGATATGGGACGATAATTAGAAAGAGTTGACCTATCAATGGATTGGTTTTTAGGGATGGGAATTACATGGGCATATTTCATGTGGGATGGGAAGATACCTGCAGTTAGTGAGCGATCGATAATTTTTTTGTAGAATGGAGAAAGAAGGGATGAAAGAGAATGTAATAAACATAATGGAATTGGGTCTAGTTTACATGTAGATTTAACTGTTAATAGAATACTACCCGACCCGGCGTTGCTCGGTTTTGATTATTTTCCTATCTATTATTTATTAATTATATCTATTCCTGATTCTTCATACAATAAAATAAATGTTAGCAGAAATACAAACAAATGTAGACAAATATTTTAATATTCAAAAAATTAGTAGAACAATATTTTAATATTCAAAAAATTAGTAGAACAATATTTAAATATTTAAAAAATTAGTAGAAAAATATTTAAAATACAACAAATATTTCAAATATTACAAAATTTGTTTTAAAAATATGTCGAAAACCCAAACCGCACCCGACCCGGCGTTGTTATGTTTTTGATTATTTGCCTATCAATTATTAATTATAGCTATTCCTGATTATGCATAGATAATCTTTAATTTTGTTTCTAACTAATATTTACTAATTCTAACTGCAGTTATACATGTATCCAATGTACACCTAGCGTTGTTCGTTTTTAAGATTTATTATTAAAATATTTGGTAAAAATACAAAAAATAATTTAAAATATTTCAACATATTAGTAGTCATACCCGATCCGGCGTTGCTAGGTTTTTGATTGTTTCCATATTTATTTTTATTAATTATAGCTATTCCCGATCATGCTAAAATATATAATGGCTAACAAATACAAAAAATATTTAAAATATTACTAAATATATTTTAAAAAAATTTCGAAAACTCAAACCTAAACTCAAACCCAAACCGTACCCGTCCCGAAATTTATCGGATTTTGATTGTTTGCCTATTTATTATTTATTAATTAGAGCTATTCATGAATCTACCTTTAATATTATATACAATTAAATAAAACATATCAAAACAATTTAAAACTATACTTTATGCGGATGATACAAATTTAATATTTTCAAGTGATACTTTATCTAGATTAAATATTCTTATGAATAGGAGTTAGTAAAATATATTCATGGTTAGCTATTAAGAAATTAATCCTCAATGTAAATAAATGTAATTGTATGGTTTATAATATCTACGTAATATACATTCTGGCAGTATTTATATTATTTATATTATACCTACCTACATTCAATATTTAAATTAATGGTAGTACTATTGAGCAAGTAAATTCAATACAATTTCTAGGAATCTTTATTGATAGTAAAATGTATTGGAAACGGCAATATAATTTTGTTTCCAGTAAACTATCACGAATAATCGGTATTATAAAAAAATCTCAAAATATCTAAATACAGATATGTATCGATAGGGGATAGAAGGGAGTAGTGGAGGATATTTTGTATGACTTTGTAGAATTGTAATATATCGATGAATAGTTGATTTTATAATTTCATATTTTCAAATGTAATAGAATATGTATCGTTATATATTATAGCTATTTTAATTTTTACTTTAACTCATATATTTCTAGTATTAATATGAGTTTAGTTACACTCAAAAAATAACGAAAAAATAGCGCAAGAAGGGAGTAGTGGATATTAGTACCAAAATAAATCAATAGGTATCTCGCTATATATTCGATTCATTTTTTCAGTTTTTATTATTTTAATAATATATATTGTATATATATATATGCATGCCAACGCACGCATTTTATTTAAAATTTAGATTTTTAAAATTGTGAACAAAAATTAATGAAAAATTGTGACCTATATTACTCGATTTTTATTGGTTTATTTTCATCCACTATATCCTTCTCAGTTCGTCCACTATACCCATTTGAATATGGTACTTTAGAATACCTATATCTTTTTACTAATACAATATTTTCATATACTATAATATATATTGTATATATATATTCATGCCAACGCACGCATTTTATTTAAGATTTAGATTTTTAAAATTGTGAACAAAAATTAATGAAAAAAATGTGACCTATATTACTCGATTTTGATTGGTTTATTTTCATCCACTATATCCTTCTCAGTTCGTCCACTATACACATTTGAATATGGTACTTTAGAATACCTATATCTTTTTACTAATACAATATTTTCATATACTATAAAAACAACTTAATAGATAACAAATTATATTTTATTAATATATAAGAAAATATGTATTTATAATTAATAATCAATGCAGTAAATTTCCAAAACTGGTTTTTATGGAATTTTGAAAAAAAAATATTATGTAATTAATTTAATATATTGATTAATTATTTTTGAAAAAAAATTACTCGTTGTAGATATTGTAATTGTCTACATATTTTGTATATATCTATGACCATTTTCGCGTAAATGTAAATTACCACTACTCCCTTCTCGTCCGCTACTCCCTTCTATCCCCTACACTAGTTTTAATTTACAAATCGCTTTTTATGGCACATTTAAATTATTGTTCCCATATTTGGGGCAAACGTTTGATTAAAATAAGAAATATATAATATAATTATAAAATTAAGCAATACAATATATATCGTATAAGAATGATACAGTCATCTTCTGTATTCCTGTTCAAAAAAATGATTTTTTAATATATCCCTACTTTAGTCAAATTTAATTCATTAAAATGTATATATATATATATATATATATATATAAGGATATAATAATTTATTACCACTTAATATTCAATATAGGTTGAAAAAAAGTACTTTAATTTTTTTTAATAAAAATAAAAAAAATTCATAAATTTATTCGTGGTTCTTCTATAATAGGGGTTCTTAAACTATTGGTCATGACACAAAAAGGGTCATCGGGGTTTTTTATTAATAATATTAAATTTAGAAAAGAAGATTTCCTATAAAATCCCTGTAATAATAAATCTCAATTATTATTATTATTGGTAACAAATTATATTCTCAATATTTACAAACATATTTGTAGGATCAAGTTAGCTATCCGATGAGTTAAATTTTCTTGCGAGTCAAAACAAGTAGTAATTATAAATTTATATATATATATATATATAAGAAAGTGATACCAGTATAAAATTTCAGATACAAAGTGACGAATTACCTTATCTTGATATCGATAATAGTGTCGGAAAGTCTAATGGTGCAAAGATCAGAGATGATCTATTAGAGAGATAATGTGTTATTACTAATGCTAGATTGAAACCTCAGCAGAGTATAACAATCTAAACAACCATATATATCCTAAATACTTACACAAGCTAACATTCATGAACACTACTGATAACCTACTGAGATACATAGACGTTATTGTGAGAGGAGCGGTAGAGGATGGTTAATACTTCTCAAAGATACTAGTCTTGGAGTATTCTACTACACACATTCCTTCGACGATTCAATCCACGAGATCAGGAGTAATGTATATACATACACACATATACACAACATACCTGTATACAGTGTGAAGGCTCGATCGCTCAATTATAAAGGTACAATGGATACAGCCTCTTGCGCGTTTCTACATGAAGTCGGAATAAGGAAGTATGCGATGACATGTTGGTATATATGAACACTGTAACTGGGAGCGTTCATACTACATGTTAGAAAACGCACATCATATCAATATATGTTAAACACAGACTTACTATTTCTCCCGGATCAGAAATCAGGTATTAAAAATAAAAATACGTTAAGAAAATCTGGTGAAAATAGAGAAAAGAAGAATAAGTTAATGTTTATAATCCATATGTTAATCTGGTACTTCTCTATTGAGGTTCCGGTACATATATATATATATATATATATTCTATCTAATCCGTTTTAGTTTGTCACTAATTTTAATAAATATCTATCAAAAGATAAGAAATAACCCGAATGGTTTAAGGTTTTCAATATCGTGATTTCATTTGAATTATTTTACAATATAGATAATGTCGCAACTAAAAACTGGCTGAAACTGGCTTTAACTGGGCTTTAGGTATGCTACTAACGGGATATACGATAGCGGACCGAAATTAATTCTAGACCGAAGTATCTTACTATCTTTGTTATTGTTTACAAAACTTTTATAAATTTGTAAACATTTTATAATTTAAATATCTTTTATACAATTATTCTTTATATATATATATATATATTTAATATATATTTAATATAAATATTAATTATATACAATATAACAATTTAGATAATGCTAATAAAGACAATATAAAAAGAAAACTTATAAGTTGTTATAAATAACGGGAGGAATTATGGAATGTAAAAAGAAAAGATTATTCTAATAGAAATAAGATATATCAGCAAATAAAATAATCAGCAATATCGTAGGAATTGATGGTTATTATTTATTTATATATTATTTATATATTATTATACCTCTAGATCATTTCGGAAAATATCCTCTATTGATAAACCAATGTTTGTTAACTCTATATTTCATCAACTTATCAACAGTACATCTTCTGATTTGTCTACACTTTTTGATTCTTTTAATTTAGCATTATCTCATTCGCTTGATATTTGTGCACCCTCCATTACTCTTATCAACCGAACTTATTCTAATTCTCCCTGGTTTAATACTGAACTTATTAAACTAAGGCAACTTCTTCGTAGACTACAACGTAAATATGCATCTTCTAGACTTGACTCTGATCTTATTGCATTTAAAGCTTGTCGATCGCTTTACAAGAATAAACTTCTCTCTACCAAATCGTCATACTTTACTGATATGCTCGGTAGTTATGGAATATCTTCTAAGCAAGCTTACAAATTATCTTTCACCTTAGTAGGTAAAACCCAGACCAAGCATTTTCCTGACAAACCTGATTCAGTTCTTTGTTCCTTGTTTGCTAATTTCTTCCAACAAAAAATTTCTAGTATTATCAATGTACTTCCAAACATCAACTCGGTACGACTTAATCCCAATTTAACATCCAATCTGAATCATTGGTCATGATTTACGCTTCCCACACATGACTTTGTACTCTCTTTGATGACATCCTTGAAAACGAATTCCCCACTTGATCAAATTCCACTCAATCTACTTCGTTCATTATCACCATTTTTTATTGGACTTATCAATGAAATAATTCATAGATCTATTATATCATCTATTGTTCCACACTCCATGAAATATTTATATATTATTCCGATTTAAAAAAAACTACTCTTGACCAATCTAATTTATCAAGTTATCGTCCAATATCTCAGTTATCATCAATATCTAAGACCTTAGAACGAGTTGTGTCCACTCAACTTATTAATTACATTACGTCAAATGCTATTGCTGATAAATATCAAAGTGCGTATATTCCTCATCATAGTACCGAAACTGCCCTTACTTTAATCATTAATGATATTCTCATATCTCTTGATAATAAAGCCCCATGCTATCTCGTACTACTTGATTTATCTAGTGCCTTTGATACCCTAGATCACAATATTCTTTCAATTAGACTTAATGAAATTGGCATATACTGTCAAGTACACAGTTGGTTTATGTCTTTTGTGTGATCAAGAATATCTTCCGTGAAGATTAACTCCTCGTTGTATCCTCCTTATGTTAACATGCATGGTGTACCACAAGTCTCTGTTCTTGGGCCTATATTGTTCATTATTTATATTCTCCCTATTAAATCAATTTTTCTCAAATATCCCAATATTCACTATCATCTTTATGCTGATGATCTACAGATATATACGTCATTTCCTAGTTCTAGTGATTCTGATATGATTCAAATGTATATGTTTAACTGTATTACTGATCTCACTGAATGGTTCTCTCATAACTCTCTCTCCTTAAATATGACTAAAACTGACACTATCATATTTTCGAGACCCAGTTCTCCACTATCAATCACTCATCCTTTTTTATTATCTCTACCAACTTCTGAATCTATAACTACCCTCGGTTTCACTCTAACATCTCACCTAGACTACTCTCCACATATTAATAACATGATTCGCACTGCCACCTATTTTCTATATAATATTAGAAAATCTCGTAATAAGCTTACCTTCGCCATGACGAAATGTTTAATTCACTCGCTAGTTTTCAGCAGACTTATATATTCCTGTTCATTATTATGTAATTTACCTGTCAACCTTATGTATAAACTTGAGCGTATTCAACTTCGTGCTATACGTGTATTATATAAACTAAACTTTGATTCAATTGTTTCTATATCTGATTTAATGAGATCATTAGGCTGGCTTAAGTTTAGATATATTTGTATACATAGGCTATTGTGTATTACACATAAGGCTATTAACCATGGATTTCCTGAATACTTAGCTCAATCCTTTACTATTCAGAGTTCGAACAGATCCAGTCGGAAGTGCCACATCATGAAGTTGGTGCAACAATCTACATCGTTGGTATTCTCTGAATTTGCTTTCTCGGTTATTGCTCCGAAAAGCTGGAATTCTATTCCTTACGATATTCGTTGTATTACATTAATTTCATTGTTTAAACGTAAACTGTATGTTCATTTTAAGTCATTGTAATTCGTTCTATTTTATTTTATTATTCGTTTTCTATTTATTTTTGTTTTTAATTTTTATTATCTATCGACGCCTATAACTACTCAGTGTTTTTGAAGTCGATAAACTATATATAAATAAATAAATAAATATTATCTTAATAATAATATTTAATAATAATAATTTCTAGGAATCAAAAATTAGAAACTATACTAAACAAACTGATAGAATCGTGATAAAACTATCATGACAAGAGCAATTAAAGAAGTAAAACATGGTATGTTCATTCAACCCCACCTTTGGGGTTGAATGAACTTTTTTATTTTTTTTTATTAATTGTAATTATGAAATCTTATAAGTATTCCTTATATCTAAAAGTGATATATTAGTTAACTAATATCATATATTATGCAATACAATTTAAATAATTAAGAAAAATGTATTATTACCACAATGATAGCACTTTATACAAAAACATGGTCATACAACCCCACCCTTCCCTACGTAGTCCTAAAATTAAACAACAATATTGTTAACATTAAATTAATTAAAATTATATGTACATATACTATACTAATTATTATACAATAATGTAGTATATATAAAATAGTATAATATATAACTAAAATGATATATCAAATAAAATTTAGATAACGGCGATAGTCATCACAACAATAGGCGCTATAAATTGATGAGAGATTTATTGACACCAAATAAACCAATGGATATCAAGTTAGTGGATATTTGGCTAATTTTAAAAAACCACCATAATCCCCCACCATCAGAGATTGTTGAACGATATAAATGTAATATATGTACCAGGAGAGATGGTCAGACAGTCGCTATATATTTAGCAGAAATAAGTGAAACTTAGTGCATTTTGTAACTTTGCCAATAAACTGGATGAGCACATACGCGATAGACTGGTATGTGGTATTCGAAATACGCGCATACAACGTCTATTATTGGCAAGGAAATCGTTGAAATTAAGTACTGCAACTGAGATTGCTATCGGTGCGGAAGTAACAAACGAAAATTTGGCTTTGATTGGATATTTTAATGATATTAGTAAGGAAATTCATAAAATTTATCATAAAGTTTATGATAAATCCTTCGTAAACGTTGGGCTATATGTGGTAGAAATAACCATAACACAGATAACTGCCATCTTAAGAACGCATCATGCTATGGATGTGGTAAAAAGGGTCATATAAAGACAATGTGTCGTATGAAGACAGAGGTACCTTCTACATCAAGGCATACAAAATTGGTAGAAAATGAAGATGCGATTGAAGAGGAACAACAAATATACAGCATGTATACAGTTACTCGCGAAGGAAATGGAGTGTTAGTAATCAGTAATCAACCTCAATAATAAACAAATAAAATTTCAAGTAGATACCGGAGCAGCGGTATCAATAATATCAAAAGATACTTAGAAGAAGGTATGGGGAAAAGAAAGACCCGAAATAATACCATCGAACATTCGAATAAGAGGGTTTACAGGTGAACAGATTCTTGTTACCGGTAAGATTAACGTGAAATCAGACTCCAAGAAAATGTGTATCTATGTAGTCGATGCAAACGTTCCTAATATTGCAGGGCGTGACATGATTGCACAATTATGACTATATTGGCGGACGGCGGCGGTGAATGTAGTGGGACAGGAATGCATGCCAGGAAGGTGGAAATAGATATTTCCTGACGTGTTCAAAAGGATCTTGGTACAATGAAAGGGATAGTTGGGAAAATTGTGATAGACAGCGCTGCAAGGCTAACATTTTGGAAAGCGAGAAAAGTTCCATACGCTATGAATGAAAGAGTAAATTATGAATTAGAGACATTATTAAAGGAAGGTATCATCGAGTCAGTGAATCGTTCAGACTGGGCAACTCCGATAGTACCAATATTAAAGAAAAATGGTTCTATTCGTATATGTGGAGATTATAAAATAACTATTAACAACGTTGCTAAGATTGATAGCTATCCAATTCCACGCATCGAAGATATATATGCACAATTGAAAGACAATTGAAAGATATTTACAACAATATATTTATCGAATGCGTACTTGCAAATGCCACTTGATGAACACTCGAAGGTATTAACAACAATAAATACTAAAAGGGATTGTTTAAATACAATCGGTTATGTTTCGGCATTGCAGCAGCCCCCGCAATTTTTCAGAAGGTAATGGACCAGTTATTAAAAGGATTACCCATGGTTTGTGGGTACTTAGATGATATTTTAGTTTCAGGAAAAACAAAAGAAGACCATGCCGATAATGTACGAGCGGTATTGAAACGACTAGATGAGACCGGAATACGTGCTAATGAAGAAACATGTAGGTTTGGGTTAGAGAAATATGAATATCTGGGATACATAATAAACGTTGTAGAAAAATTACAGAAAAAGTTGATGCCATTCAAAAATTACAACAACCAAACGATATAACACAACTAAGAGCGTTTTTAGGTATGATAAATTATTATGGAACATTTTTAAAGAATCTTTCGACGACTCTCGATCCCTACATGCTCTATTAAAGAAGGGACAGAAATGGAAGTGGTCACATAATTGTGAGACAGCTTTTAATATTGCAAAAAGAATGCTATCATCATCAGCCTTACTGGTTCATTTCGACAGTAAGAAAGAGGTAATTCTGACATGTGATGCATCACAATATGGTATAGGGGCAGTTTTAAGCCATATAAACGACAATAATGACGAACAACCTATCGCGTTTGGTTCCAGAACTGTACATCCTGTAGACACAAATTATTCACAAATTGAAAAGGAAGCTCTAGCTGTAGTTTTTGGAGTACATAAATGTCATAACTATATTTTCGGAAAACAATTTAGGATTACTTGTGATCATAAACCGTTGTTAATGCTACTCAATGAAGCTAAGGCAATACCTACGATGGTATCAGGAAGAATTCAAGGATGGGCCATATTACTATCGGCTTATGAATATAAATTTAAATTTAAACCAGGAAAAGAAATTGCAAATGCGGATGTAATGAGTAGGTTATCATTAAAGTTACGTGAATAAGAAATACCAGAGCCAGCAGAAATAGTTTTAATATTAAAAAATTAGATGAAATGATTGCAAGGAAGGAACTTGTTGGTGCCACAGGCGAAGATAATGCATTGATGATAGTAGAGAAGTACATTCAGGATGGTTGGTCAGATATGATAGCACATAAAATAGAGATGAAACCATATTGGACTAGGAGAGACGGATTATCTAGTGCTAAAGATGTAATTTGGTGGGGATCCAAAATAGTGATTCCAAGAAAATTACAAAGTCGTACCATGATACTATTACATGAAGGCCATCCCGGAATAGTGCGAATGAAGAGCTTGGCAAGAAGCTATTTCTGGTGGTCGACCATGGATCTGTACATTGAAGAAGTAGTGAAGGAGTGTGTTGAATATCAGGAGAATTTTTGGGTAAAATGTTTTTTTGTGATGGTGGATGCCTATTCAAAATGGATGGAGGTATTAATCATGCAAGGCACGACTTCTAAGAGAACAATAGAGGAAATTAGAAAAATATTTTCCACTCATGGAATACCAGAAGTGATCGCAAGCGACAATGGGAAAAACTTCGCAAGCCAAGAATTTAAGGAGTTTATGGATGAAAATAGTATTAAACACATGTTTACACACCCGTATCATCCTAGTTCAAATGGTTTGGCGGAGAGGACAGTTCAAACACTGAATAAAGCGTTACGAAGTAATAGTGAATCTAATATAGAATTGAGCATATCTAGATTCCTATTACAATATAGAATAACACCACACTCAACTACAAATATTTCACCATCAGAGATGCTAATGAGCAGACGAATACGATTAAAATTAGATTGTATATTTCCATATAAAGATGAAATATATACGGAAACAATGATATCTAAGGAAGAATTGAAGAGTCCTAAACAGTGGAAAACCGGAGATTGTGTGTTAGCTGTAGATTTTAGGCAAGTAAAGTGATGGGTAGAAGGAAGAATTGAAGACGTCAAACATAGAATAGTATGGATACAATTACCAGATGGAAGAAACATTAGAAGGCATATTTATCATGTCAGGTCAAGACAAAGTGCGATAGAAAATCAAAATACGGAAAATAATCAATTGGAAAAATCAGAAACCAATTGTGATCATCGAGTGGTGGATGAAACAACTCAGGAAAAGGTTCCCATATTAATACCAGATGTAATTGATACATCAGAGATATAACCAGTTTCACCCACAACTCAACCAACAAACTAATACTGGAGTAGTACCCATAATAGTATAACCCAGTTAATATACAAATACGGGTTCTACACCAATTCTGAGGAGATCGGATCGTGTTATCCGACGACCCGTGCGTTACAATAACTAAGTGGGAGAAGAAGATGTAGTGTTTGTGCGTAACAAACACTATGAATTTCAGTGCACCTGGAATTAGCGGGATCAGTGATTGAACCCGGAAAAACCAATTCAATAATAAGTTTGTATTTAATTAATTAATTTATAAATATATATATATTATATAGTATATTTCTAAACATAACAATATATATATATATCTAATATTAGATCATCTCATTCAATGAAATTACCAGAATATCTCTTTTATATGTATATATATATTAATATTTAGTTATAAAATAAATGATCAGCATTCATATTCAATATGGAAAAAAATTTAAATTTTATCGATTATTTTTATCTATTAATTTTATAAAATTAATATAATTTATATATATTCTATGTATAAGTTATATATTGGTTTTTAGAAAGTTTATAAAATAAAAAAACTAGCAACAAATAGTATGTAATAAATTATACAAATATTTCTATTATTTTTAAATTCAAAATTAATTATTTTAATTAAATTATAAATATTAAACACATTTCAATAATAAATATTATACATACTTTATTTTAACAAACAATTTCATATATAACATGATAATTAATATATATATATATATATATATTTACAAAAATACTTCAATATGCATATAATTTACTTTAGTATATATTCTAACATACATATAACTATTATAATATATACTAATAACAAAAATATATATATATATATATTCAATACATTATTACAATACATATATGACAATAATAGGATCTTCTTTTCTTTCTCTTTCCAGTCATCGAGATTTATAACTTATAAACCAGCTATAAAACAAGAATAAATTAATGATGGATTCTTACATGGTAATTTAATTTAAAATTAAATATAATAACTCATCACTTCTGTTTTATTCGTCACTTTTCTTTAGTTGTCAAGATACACCAATGATAAATTTGCTTTAAAACATTAATAGATTAATTATGTAAGTACGAGTAACACATATAAATAGGTAGGTATTATTGGTATTATTACCTATATGTATTAAATACCTATATGTATTTAATCAAATACATTATTAAAATTAATATTTTAATATTTATCTTAAACAGATTTGATGTACTTTATTGATAAATGTATTCCATTTATTTGTATTTGTATGTATAGTTGAATAAGATTACATTACTATTTGTATTTCATCAAATACATTATTATAATTTAAATTTAATAATTACAATAATAAGATTTACTTTATTTGAATTATTAACCAGAAATATATTTGTATTTACTGGATTATTTATATTTGCATAAGATATTAAATATAAATATTTGATCAATTAAGTTGTCATAATTAGTATTTTAATAATTATCAAATCAGATTGTTTTTATAATCATTTGTAATTTTATTTGAATAAAACATATATAAATTTGTATTTTATCAAATAAATTTTTTAAATTAGTAATTTAATAATGATAAAAATCAGATCTCAACTA
This sequence comes from Osedax fenrisi, assembly GCA_964019155.1. NCBI lineage: Eukaryota > Metazoa > Annelida > Polychaeta > Sabellida > Siboglinidae > Osedax > Osedax fenrisi. The sequence goes on along the minus strand of OZ025240.1, from coordinate 22,595,151 downwards.
TTTGTATGTACGTACATACTAGTACTAGTATATAAATATATATATATATATTTATTCATTCGGAAAATGTATTTTTATTTTTTGTATATTGTTATATTCTTGTTTGAATTTTAGAAATATTTATAATTGATTAAAATACAAATAATTAAATAAAAATTGTTATAATGAATTTAATAGTTATATTTAATATTGGAAATGTATCAAATGTAAAAGTATTACAAGAACAATATAGAGTATATTATATTATTTATATTCTTATTTTTAATTGAATTAATCCGTGATGAATACATATCAAATTAACTGGATTATATGTGTCAAACTCTTACTAACTTACTTTTAGTCCCATAACTCAAGCATCCTATAGGAGGAATTTTCTCAATAGATTCATCACCACATCATCTCATGTCACCTCTATCCGTAACAATGTCCAGTAGTTCACATGAGGTCAGACATCCACTAATTGATATTAAACATGTAGTTATTTCACGTTTTTCAACTATAAAATAGTGAGTGATAATAATACATATGTATTTCATATATTGACTAATGGTTTAAACTAGATAATTAATTATAATAATAAATACGATTAAAAAGTGATATGTATCGAACCAAATAAAATAACCGGCATAGATATAAATTTGTTTATTTTTAAAAGATCATAAAATAGCAAATACTAATATAGGTCATTTATGGATGTATGGATAATGTTTATTAAAATATTATAAAAAGTTATATCGGTATATATAATAGAATTTATTTATAATAAAAAATATAATAATAATAATAATATACAACATGATATATGTACATAATGTATACGTTATATCGAGATATATAATAGAATTTGTGTATAATAACAAATATAATAATAATATACAACATGATATGTACATAATATATAAGGTATATCGAGATATAACATATATAATAATAATAATAATATACAACATTATATGTACATAATATATAAGGTATATCGAGATCTATAATAGAATTTATTTATAATAACATATATAATAATAATGATATACAACACGATATGTACATATTATGTATAATATATAAGGGATGTCAAGATATAACATATATAATAATAATAATATACAACACGATATGTACATATTATGTATAAGGTATATCACTGCACAGTCGCAATACGTAACAATCCGTGATGCGACATGTTTGCAAGTTACGCTCATACCTTTGATGTTATTTATATTATGATCTTTTAGAATTGTTAATTACAATTAAGTTCATATACCCGCATCTTGTGAAGCACTGTACCACCGACTGCACCACCGACTTGTACTCGGTATATAGGGAGTAGATCCATGCCATATGGCACTATAATACAATATATGTTACTATATGATACATACAGATAAATCAGTAACCAATCAAATCATACCTACATAATTCTAGCTGATTATATATATATGTCGTCAATACTTGTTACTTTAAAAGTTGGCTCCGTTACGAACTGTAGTGCCTTTATTATCTATAAACTATAAACTAAAATGGAATTCCCTTGTTTATTTTGTCAATTAGAAGTATATGATACTGATATGGCTATTTGTTGTGACTCTTGCGGCGAATGGTCTCACATTTCTTGTGAAACTGGTATTGATATTCCGTCATACCAAGCGATGATGCGGGGAGAGAAATTATTATGGTCATGTCTTGTTTGTCGTACGAATGCTGAGGAACTCCGACCATCTAACCTGGCTGCATTGCGTCCTATAAGAGAAATAATCGAAGATGATATTGTAATACAGCTAGAATCACCTAGAGTAGAGATACTATCTCCTCTAACGTATAGACAAATCTCTTCCGGCACAAGTAGGAAAGGTGATTTACTTTCTGACAGTAGAGGACATAGTTATGTTAGGAATGTAGACAATCGTCGAGCGGCTATCAGATGGAAGTGTATCCATAAAAACAGACCTGTATTATGTAAGGCCGAAATAGTCGAAGACGGTCATTCATATATTAGAACTCCTATTGGAAGGGCACATGATCATATATGCGACGCAGATCCCCTTAAGGTAAAATACGTCGAAATGAGAACCCGTGTATTAGAAAGGGGAGTTAAAGATCATTATTTATCGGCAGCATCAATAATTGATGACGAATTAATTAATGATGGTTAACTCGTATCGTGCATGCCGAATAAAGCACTACTAGTCAATTATATCAATAAGAAAAGATCTGTAGGCAGACCTCGAGATGTCACAGGTATATCTTTTGAAATCAATATGGACCATATACCAGAAAATTTCTTACGACATGATATAAATCAAAATAACGCAAGGCACCTAATATTCATGACGGAAAAGCAATTAGAGATAATGTCTACTTCAAAAGTTTGGTATCTAGATGGTACATTTCGTATCATTAATCGACCATTTCAACAACTTTTTGGAATTCATTGCTTCGTAAAGTCTGGTGATCACATAAAGCAATTTCCTGTTTGTTTCGTATTCATGACTAATCGCCGATATGAGGATTACATCGCATTATTCACCGCTATTAGGAGATCTCTACCGCGAATTAACCTAGAACGTTGTATGCTCGATTATGAGAAGTCTTAATGGAGAGCTATCGAAACAGTATTTAACGTTGAACGAAAAGGGTGTCTATTCCACTATACCCAGGTAATTAAATATTAACCTTAAACACGTATTTGATTATAAATATTAACATATCTGAATTATATTTAATATTAATAAAATAAATTTATATCATATATATTCTCGTAATTTGTAAAATATTCTTAATGCCAATCAACTAATTTCATTATATACATTAACATTTACCGGTTATTTAAAAATAAATATATACTATTAAAACAAATATTAATATTTACTAATGTTTAAAGGCGATCATACGAAATAGTAGGAGCTTGGGACTCCAAGCAATATATCGTGGTGATGAAAGCACCAAACACGTAATTCGTAAAATAATGGCACTTCCATTACTACCGGCTAATCATATAGCCGAGAGCTTCAACCACATCGCAAATTCCGTTCGTCGAAATGACCGTCCACTGCAGAAACTGATCAAGTATGTACGAAGGCAGTGGATTACATCAACGGTTCACTCACTAGACGGGATGTCCGTACACGGTTTAGATATCCGTACAAATAACGATTGTGATGGATATCATAACCGTTTACGGCATCTCGGACAAGTGAATATGACATTTTACAAACTAGTAGAATTCATTCATAAGGAATGTAAACTAGTTGAAATACATATTCAACTAGTTCATTCAAAAAAACTTTCGAAATATGTTAATAATGTATATAAACGGAATAGTGTAAATATAAATAATTTAATATTAACATATAGAAATAACAATATTAGTGTAGATGCCTTCCTATTACGTGTTAGTTATTTAATAAATCCGGCAAATGAATTTAATGATGCTAATGTAGATAGTACTACTGATACTGCTAGCGATTAAATGTATTATGTACATATCGTGTTGTATATTATTATTATTATATATTTTATTATAAATAAATTCTATTATAGATTATTATTATTATTATTATCAGATTTAGGTTTACACCAGGGTTTTTGTAGAAGCTAAAGCTTATCGAGACAATTACCCTTAATTTTAAAGCAAGTTCAAAAAAAAATAAATAAATAAAATATTATAAAATATTAGATGACTTCCTGTTTACATAGATACAATACAATGAATAAAATAGAAAAATAATATAAATTGTTTGAACTTGCCATAAAATTATGTAATCATCATTTAATTATTTATAAATAAATAACTCAAATAAATAATAAGTACTATAAAATAATACACTAAACAAAAATATAGATGTATTAGTATAAAAGAAGAAAAAAATTAAGTAAAATGGAATAAAACTGAATAAAACTGAATAAAACATAACAAAAAGAATATCTAGAAAGATGGTAAGAACTGTATGTAACATTTTTTTTTTTTTTTTTTTTTTTTTTTTCAGTAAATAAGTTTTAGGAATTTTTTTGTAATACTTTATAATAATGTAAAGAATGTAAAATATTTGTTCAAACTGAAATGTTAGTTTAATTACTAATTTTTATATAAGTGTCAATAAAGAGAAATAAAACAAAGAAGTATAATCAAATATACAAGAAAAAAGATTCAATACAAAATGTTTATGTAATTAAAAATAAAGTCAAATAATATTATTAGTCAGAGGGAAATAAAAAATACTAAAGAAAATACTAAAGAAAAAAGAAATACCTAACAGTTTTTTTAATTTTATTATTTTTATATAAACGTCAATTAAAAAGAAAGAAAACATGATAGTAAATTCAAATATAAAATGTAAAAATTCAGTAAAATAATATTATTAATGTCGGGGAAATAAAATATTGTAAAGTAAAACACTCAAAAGTATTAATTTTTTTTTAATTTTTACATAAACGTCAATAAATTAAAATAAGAATTAATTAGATCTCGATATACCTTATATGTTATGTACATATAATGTTGTATATTATTATTATTATTATATATGTTATTATAAATAAATTATATTATAGATCTCGATATACCTTATATGCATATAACATGTTATGTACATATAATGTTGTATATTATTATTATTATTATTATATATGTTATATCTCGATATACCTTATATATTATGTACATATCATGTTGTATATTATTATTATATTTGTTATTATAAACAAATTCTATTATATATCTTGATATCCCTTATATATTATACATAATATGTACATATCGTGTTGTATATCATTATTATTATATATGTTATTATAAATAAATTCTATTATATATCTCGATATACCTTATATATTATGTACATATCATGATGTATATTATTATTATTATTATATATGTTATATATCGATATACCTTATATATTATGTACATATCATGTTGTATATTATTATTATATTTGTTAGTATACACAAATTCTATTATATATCTCGATATAACTTATACATTATGTACATATATCATGTTGTATATCAGGGGCGTAAATAGTGGGGGGGATAGGGGGGATACATCCCCCCCTGGAAAAATCAGGGGGGATATCATATAAAATATCCCCCCCTGATTTGAAAACAAATTGTCCTGCATCTAAGGATTTCACGATCTTTGCAATTATTTAATTGCAGGATTTAATTATAAACAAAGATTTTGCTTCGCAAAATCTTTGTTATAAATAAGTCAACAATCTTTTCAATTATTCAATAATTAAATTATATAATTCATTAATTTATAATGGATATTAGTAATTTTTTCAAAAAACAAATATGTAATAAGTAAGTGAAATAAACTAATTATTAACAATTTAAAATGTCATTTCTGTTTTATTGTAGTAGTATTATTATAATTATAATTATAATATGCAAATAGTAAACATATATTTTATAAACATATTTATAATTATAATATTTATAGAGTTATAATCAATAAAAGTATTTATATGACTGAACGTCTAACTGAGATTGAAAATGATATTGAAATAATTAGGGATCGTTTTTTATAAATTATTTATCTTATAGTATTATTATAATAATAATATAATATTATTAAATATTTTAATATAATTTTTTTTAAATATACAAATTATTTATAATAAATATTATTCAATAAATATAATTATAATTATAAAATATATAATACATATATGTATATATAAATATATATTGTATTAATATTACATTATTAATTATATAATTATTATATATTATTATGATATATTATAATAATTATTATAATATAGGTATAGCAATGAGATTTTTTATTTTGTAGCTAGAATAAAATTATTAATACCATTGGAAAGAGGATGAAAAAGTAATATAAGGTTCATATTTTACTTTTTTGATATAATTAATAATACAAAAGTTATGGTGAAAAAATGGCCAGATTTAAGGGTATTAATTCAGACAGCTGTTACATGTAAAGGATACAGATATTTTAATAATTCAATTTTGATCAACTAATATTCAAGTATAGTTTATATTGAATATTTATAGAAATAATTATTAAAATTTATTAAATCGAGTTAAATAAGTAAAATTAATTGAGTATTTTTCAGTATATTAAATTTATTAAAAATATGTCAATAAGTACAGTTTGACCCTAATCATTTTTATTACTTATCTAAATGATTGATACATAAACTAATATTAATCTACACCTACTATGTATTTATTTTCGGCTACAATTAATTTTATAATTCATAAATAACTAAGTCTATTTGACATTTTTAAATGATATTTTATGTGATTTATTATCAAATATCTATATTATTTATAAATATAATTTTCTAATAATTATTTAAATGTATATATTTATATTAAATTAGTGTATGATATAAATTAATACAATACCTATATTATTTAATGATAATTATTTAGTATAGTTTATATTTAATATTTATAGAAATAATTATTAAAATTTGTTAAATCGATTTAATAAGTTAACATTATTTAAAAACTAAATTAAAAATTATTGGGATTTTTTTTAAAATTTTAACACGATTTTGAAAAGGCGATTAAACACTCAATATTAAATATTAGTGTATATATTATATACCATATGCCATATAATTTAATACTCTATATAGATATATAAATAATAATAATAAATAAACATTTATTTTTTAAATACATAATTAAAAAAAAAAAGCACATGTACTAACCGCGGATTCTGAAATTGAAATGAGAGCCCCTCACTTTTTGTATTTACTTTTATAGTATTCGTAGAGGATATTGCACTGATTATAAATCATTTTAATTGGATTAGAAATATTAATAAATTACTATTTTACAGGTGTTTCAAAAATGACAAATATTTTGGAAATATAAAATATCATATTTTTCAATTTAACACGAAGAGTCTGACATTTAAAAAATTTCATTGCTATACCTATATAATATATGTATTCAATATAAATATATATTGTACTAATATTACATTATTAATTATATAATTATTATATATTATTATAATATATTATAATAATTATAATAATATATATATATATATTCAATATAATATTGTATACAATTTTATTAATTTTAAAAATAATATTTTCTAAGATTTTAAAAATAATCCATATTTTAGAGATTTGAGTTTAAATAATACAAGAGAATTCCCAGCGAAAAGTATTAGTGAGAATAATACCAATAATGAAAAAGACAAATTTGGTGAAGTCGTTATTGAAGATAAATATCAGCCGAATGTTACTGAAATTAAGTGTCAAATTATAACTAATAAAAAAAATAATGATGTTAGAAAATTAAATTTTCAAAAACAGTGGTATAATGAATTTACATGGTTACATTATAAACCCAATTTGGGTTCTGTATTTTGCTACATTTGCTATACAGCAGATTTAAAGGGGTTAAATAGATGTAGTAAAGAAAAAGCGTTTTATTCAAATGGTTTTAACAATTGGAAAAAAGCAAAAGAAAAGTTTTCTGAGCATCAAAAATCAACAGTACATGTTAATAATGCAGAATCAGTAATAAATATATCAACAAAATTTACAATAGATAAACATTTATCAACACAATATAAATCTGACCAACTAAATGCAAGGCATGTGCTTAAATCAAGTATACTTGCATTAAAATATATATCTGGACAAGGAATTGCTTTAAGAGACACGAAAAGGATGATGGAAATTATTTAAAATTATTATGCTTATTATCAAAAATAGATAATTCACTTGTATCATCTTTCAATGAAAATAAACATAATTATACAAGCCCACTAATACAAAATGAAATATTAGGGATAATGGCAGATAAAATTATAAAGAAAATTTGTCATAAAATAAATAATGAGTCAATCCAATTTGGTATTATCGTGGATGGTTAGTTAACATTATATATGTAGCTATATATATATATGCATTAATGATATAATAAATTTCATAGGAACCCAAGATATTACATTAATAGAGCAAGAGTCAATTTGCATTCGATATGTTACAAACACATTTGAAGTCAAGGAAGATTTCATTGGTCTCTATGCTAATGATAAATCAACAGGTGAAAATATTGCAAAAATAGTAAAAGATGCTCTGTTGCGTTTAAATTTACCTATTGCTAACTTAAGATCACAAACATATGACGGAGCTGGTAACATGTCTGGAATACATAAGGGTTTGAACTAATATATATATATTATCACATTAAATAAAATTTAATAATATTATAATATACTTATAAGTTGTCAAGCAGAAATTAAAAAAGAACAACCATTGGCTCTTTATATTCATTGTGGAGCACATGTTTCACATCTAATTGCATCGAAGGCATTTGTAGATTCCACTAATATTCGAAATTCACTAAATACCGTTCAAGATTTAGGAACAGTATATAATAAATCTGGATATTTTAAGCAACAATTTAAGGAATCCTCGTATAGTATCAAACCATTATGTCCTACTCGTTTCTTAACTCGTGCCCCTGCAGTGTTGACAATTTTAAATAATTATACTGATATAATTACTAATCTTTCAACTTATGCCAATGATGGAAGTACTATTTCTGCAAAAACAGGTGGAATTTTAGCAAATATGAAGAGTCCCTTATTCATTTTAGGTTAATATATAATTTAAATATTTCCTATATAATTTATAATAGCTATATTTTAATATAGGAATATGTACAGTATATCCTTTCGTTGATATTATGGAAAAATTGAATAAGCAATTACAAAGAAAATCAATTACAGTTGTAGAAATGTTGTCTAGTGCAAAGTGTGTTGTTGGCCACTTAAAATCTCAAAGGTATGGAATAATGATTTATATATTTAATAATGATTTATAAATTATGTAATGGTTTAATTGATATTGATAAAACATCAATTATCCATATTAATAATAATAACATTACTCGTGGCCATTCAAAACGTTTATCTATTGATAAATCTAGATTATACATTAATAAAAACCTTCTCAAGAATAGAATCGCTCGTACGTGGAATAACCTTGATCAAAATGTCGTCAATGTTAAAACATTAGCCTAATTTAAATCACAAATAAAATCTATTTTTATTTAGTCTACTAATATTTGTATTATATATACAGTATGCATTTATTATGTAATAATTTGAATAAATTATACTTATATATTATATATACGTATACGTATAACTTATAAGTTTATATACCATTATCTCGGTCCATATAATTCATTTTATTATTCGTTGAATGTATTTAATACATTGATTTATATATTTTTAACCTACGTTTTGTGATCGTTTTGCGTCTAATTTGTTCTGTTTCGTTAGTTATTATTCGCAATAAATTTGAATTGAATTAAATTGAATTGAATTGAATATCTATAGTATATAAAATATTTATAAATTTTAAATCTTCCATAGGTCAGAAGATTCATTCAAAAGAATTTACGATAGAGCAAACTCAATTATTGATGACAACGATATAGATGAACTACGATTACCAAGAAAAATGTCAAGGCAATATAATAATAATGGAATATTATCATCTGAGGAATATTATAGAAGAGATTATTATAAAATAATCGATAATGCAATAGAAGCATTTGATAAATATTTTAATTCTACCGATATTGCCCTATATAAGAACATGGAACATATTCTGAATGAAAATTCAACAAGCTTATTGGTACTTGAAAGATTTCCTGAAATAAATATATCTGTTCTAGATGCCGAATTGAAATGCTATAGTAACACGAACCAGCGTAATTTTATTTCTATGAAAGAACATTTTAAAACTATGCCTTCAGAAATGAGAATGTTATTTCCAAATATTGAGAAACTCATAAGATTATTAATGATATCGCCTGCAAGTTCTTGCGAAGCTGAACGATCATTTAGTGGATTAAGGCGAATAAAGACATGGCTACGGAGTACAATGGGACAACGCAGACTTAATGCACTAATGGTATGCAATGTACATCAAGATATTCTGGAAGATATGAACATAGATGAAATAATTGAAACATTTATAGAAAATTCATTTGAACGGAGAAGCAGAAAATATGGAAAATAATATTTTATATATTTATATATATATATATATATATATATATAATAAATTATGTTTATTAAAAATCTTTACTTTTTTTAAGCGTATAATCTTTTGTATACAATTATTATTGTCACTACATACGACCGGTATAAAAAATTTAGATAATATATATTCAATATGTTCCAATTAATTTTTATATCCCCCCCTGTGTTAATATGAAAGTTTCGCCCCTGTTGTATATTATTATTATTATTATTATATTTGTTATTATAAATAAATTCTATTATATATACCGATATACCTTTTTATAATATTTTAATAAACATTATCCATACATCCATAAATAACCTATATTAGTATTTGCTATTTTATGATCTTTGGTTGTAGTATTTAACTGAGAGGTCTAATCGCACATAAACCCTTATTATTTAAATTATTGTATGATTATTATACTTATTAATTTGCTTAATTGATTTTATTTATAATTTAATATATATATTTAACAAAATATTAAAATGAGGACAAAATTGAGAAAGCAAAAAAATCTGCTTCAATTACTGTATTTATGTATTTAAATGTATTTAATATGTATGTATTCAATGTATTTAAATCGATTAAGAAATCGGCGCTGAATATGGTCGTACCAATGGCTAATAAATAGAAAATAGAAATTTTCTGGAACATACAATCTACTAAAAGAATAAGAAGTGGAAAATCCAGTAGATTTATGAATTTAGTCAGAATGAATCCTGAGATATTTCATGCGTTAGCAAATATAATGTCTCCCCAAATTAAAAAAATATATACTAACTGGAGGAAAGCTATTTCAGTAGAAATGAGGTTTGCGATAACCTTAAGTTTTATGGCAACAGGTTAACAATATAATATAATAGATATTGTATAATGGGATGGTACGGACGGTAGACAAACATTAAATAACTCTAAATAGCTCACAAATAGCTCAAAAAGTTCACGCGTGTCGTGAGTTGCACTCACTTCGGGATATAGTGCAGCTAAAATAAACTGATAAAACTAACTAAACTAAATAAATCAATTATATAATATATATACACACTCACACATACAACCACACTCACACACATACACATACATTTAAACATACAACCGCCTCAATTGCTGGTAACGATTTTAAAACCGTTCCCAACTCGTGCATTGCCCATATTTTATCATACTGTATTCAAGTTTATATATAATATATAATTTAAATATAACACAATATTTACATATATATATTATATATGTATTTTTATTATACCTACAGGTAATTCATTCAGAATATTGAAAACAACATTCAGAGTTGGTTATTCAACCATTGGGTTAATTGTAGTTGATACATGCACAGCATTATGTAATGTACTTAGTGCTGAATCATTGAAACTACACAGAACCAGAGAAGAGTGGTATACAATATCTGAAGATTTTGAGAAAAGGTGGAATTTACCCAATTGTATCGGTGCACTAGATGGTAAACATGTAAACATTGATATTGGCAATGCAGGTTCAACATACTTCAATTATAAAGGTACAAATAGTATTGTGTTAATGGTTCTGGTGGATGCACACAGGATATTTATATACGTGGATATAGGATGCAATGGTAGGGTAAGCGACGGTGGTGTTTGGTCTATAACTAAATTATCAGCGTTATTAATGGATGAAAATAATCCTTTGAACATTCCACCATTGAAAGCATTACCTGGTCGTGAATTAAAAATTCCACATTTCATTGTAGGGGATAAAGCGTTTCCATTAAAATCATATATAATGCGACCTTACCCATCAAGAAATATTGATACAAAGAAACGGATATTTAACTATCGTATGAGTAGGGCATGAATGAATGTAGAGAACGCATTTGGAATTTTGTCGTCGAGGTTTAGAATATTCAAAAAGTATTTGAATTATGCACCAGAAAGAGTAGATCTATTTGTATTAACTGCTTGTGGTTTACATAATGTATTACTGAAGGATCTTTATATGAAGAATACTGAATTGGAAATAATGACTGAGATGCGTGATGCACCTAATGCAAGCAGTAATAATGCGATGATTATAATAAATTAAATTGCGGTCCACCCCCATAGAATGGCATATTTTACGCAACTATCATTCAATTGAACAGTATCTAATCGATACGAAGAGCTCCAGAAATTCAAGAACAAATGCTCAATATATTCAAGGGCCCGCTTACAGACCTTACCTCAATCAGAAAAGCAAGCTATATACTTTTATGGTTAGGTGATGAAAGTCAAGAGAGATATCAACACTGGCCGGAAGCTTTGAAAGACGCATGCCCTATCGAAAATATATGGTCAAATATGTATAAAGCTGTAGGTCACACTGTAAGTCCTCTAGTATACATACTACAATTTCTCGAGGCCACGCAACAACCCTGTGAACCGGTTGATGATGTTATCCTTCGCTGTCGTCGTCTGGCCTCGCGTTGCCAGTATTCTAACAGCGACGACGCCATCATCGATACGCTACTCCGAGGTGGTAGATCAATGGTGGCACAAATAAATCGATCTGTAGCAACGCAACTACCCTCGATTAATCCATGTTGATCTATCAGACGGATGAATCCATCAATCGGTCACATGCCCCTATAGAAACATTTATATTTCAACTCGACCGCGTTCCAATGAAGATAAATACGCCCTGCATATACTGTGGTAGGCAGCACGATCTCTGACCTGCACTCGGAGTCAAATGCAACAAATGCGGTCGATTCAACCACTGGTCATCCAAGTGCCGATCGACACCAAAGATACACGCTATCGACACCATCCCGAATGGATGTGTGGACACTCGATACGAGGTTTTCGTTAAATTAGTTGTTAAACAATCTCATAATAGCACTATTATAATACGCGCAAAGGTAGATACAGGAGCACAAGTAAATGTACTTCCTTCTGATTATGCACCCTCCCTGACTAAGGCAATAACCGCCTTACTTGAATATGGTCAAAAACCTATCAAACTGATTGTTATAACCAGGCTCAGCGTCTATAATATGAAATACGAACTAGATTTTTATGTAGTCGATATATTATGGCCAACTATTATTGGTTACCCCTCGTACTTTACTATTGCTATGTCACTTATTACAATGAACTGGGCTATATCGATTATACCGCGTCCCCTTACGCTAGAGTATCTACAAAAATTTTTCTCGGATAGAATCCAAGGAAGTTATTAAAACATATGGGCAGATTCCATTTCAACCGACTACCGTTTGGTCTTAATCTAGCACAAGATGTATTTCAACATCATATGGATATTATGCTAGAAGACCTAAACGGTATAATAAACATAGCTGACGATATTATTGTTTACGGTCATGATAAACATCTCCTTGCTTTATTCCATCACGCACGCGAATATGGCCTTGTTTTCAACAAAAATGCATACTTTCAGCTAGCGAAATACCTTTTTTTTTGCCTCATATATTCAAAATCAGGTATGATGCCAGACCCAAAAAGAACCTTAGCTATATCTAGGATACCACCAGTGGTGGTCCACCACCCACTAATATTACGTCATTGTGCAGTTTCCTAGGTATAGCAACATACATGTCGACATTTACTGCTAATATGACTGATTTAACCTCCCCAATTCAAAGTTTAACACATAAAGATACTATTTTTGAATGGACCCCATCCCACCAAGCATTTTCCTAACAATTAAAACCGAACTATGCAAAAATAAAACTCTTGCATTTTTTAATACTCGATTGCACTCCACAATACAATTTAATGCATCGGGAATAGGACTGGGTGAAGTCTTTCTTCAAAATAACCGCCCTATTTGCTACGCATCCCTCACACTCACAAGCACCGAACGTCGCTATGCTAACATAGAACGAGAATAACTCGTAGTTATTTTTGGCTGTGAGCGGTTCCATCATTAAATATTCGGTGCAGAGTTTCAAACATTGGAAATGATCATTCTCAAACACATTGCATCCGCACCAGCTAGACTTCAGCGCATGCTATTAAGGCTTCAGCCCTATAAACTCACAATTAAATATCGACCCGGGAAAGATCTGATATTAGCAGATGCTTTTTTTTCCCGAGACACCTCGTTCTCGCAACCAACACCACTACCCTACAATATAAACTTAATACATTTAATCCCTAAACTGAAACCCTACTGAAACCCGACTGATACTAGCCAAAATGACGATGAGTTACATACCCAACTTACTGACATTATAAATACTGGATGGCCAAATGATTGACGTCACCTGCATAAAAACTTACACCCATACTGGCCATACAGAGACGAATTAATTAATGACAATGGACTGATATATAAGGGATTATCTGCACTAGTACCAACGACTGCCATACCTAAGATTATGGTTAAACTACACACAGCTCACAATGGAGTAGAAAAATGATGCTATTAGTTAAAGACGTAGTATACTGGACCTCAATGTGAAATGACATAACTCATTACGTAGATTCATGTCCAGCATGTCAGGACCATGCACTTTGCTGTCATAATGGAAAATTAAAATGAACTGAAGACTAATTACTAACCTAAGGTTTGCTGATGATATTTACGGTCTTGCTGGTTCAGAAGATGAAATGATATCTCTAGCAAATAAAATATCAGAGGCAGCAAGTAAATTTCGGTTTAAAATTTGGTATGGAAATAAATCCAACTAAAACCAAATTGATGCTAAATGATAATACCTGCAACCCAAATATCATAATCCAGAACGAACATATTAATACAGTTAACCATTTCAAATATCTAGGATCAATAAGTGATGAACAAGGTTCCAGAAAAGAAATACTAGCTAGAGCACCACAGGCAAATCAAGTATGCAGCAACCTGAAAGTAATATGGAATGACAGACACATTAGACTCGCATATAAGCTAAGGCTTATGAATTCTTTAGTGACGTCAATCTTTCTATATTCATGTGAAACATGGACGCTAACTGCTGAACTAGAAAGTAGGTTAAGAGCATTTGTAACAAAGAACTTCGGCAAATTACTTGGTGTTACATATAAGGACAGAATAACAAATGACGAAATCAGAGCCAGAATATGGCAAGCTGGGCACTATACAGAATTACTAACAATCGTTAAACGACGAAAACTAACATGGTATGGTCATGTGACATGATCAGAAGGACTTTCCAAACTAATCCTACAAGGAAATGTAGAAGGACAGAGACGTTGTGGTCGACCTGAAAAGATGTGGATCGACAACATCAAAGAATGGACGGACAAAAGTTTGGGAGAAACCCAACGGATGGCCCACAACAGAGTGCAGGAGGTATTAGTAGTAGACAAGCAACGTGGTGCAGAAGAATGGAATATATGGTTAGAAGAGTACGAAATATACGAATGCTCGAAGGAACTCGATTTTAAAGTGCAAATTGGGATTTTTTTGAACATCATAGGAAGTGAAGGAGTCAAAATATTTAAAAATTTTAAAGAAGAAATAAAAATAAAAATAGAGGAAACTGATAAAAAGTTACCAGGAAAACTACTCAAATACTCAGAATTGTGTTGTCCGATGGTGGTAGCCACAAAAAATCAAACGGAAAGATAAGAATATGCAGTGATTTAACCAAGTTGAACAAGAGTGTACAAAGAGAAGTGTATCCAATAGCAATAGTTGAAGGAAGTCTTTCTAAAATCAAAGGTACTTATTTTTCAAAAATCGACGCAAACGCAGGATGTTGGCAGATTCCATTAGAGAAAAGCTCATGCAATATACAAATTTCTTGACACCATGGGGAAGATTTCATTATAGGAAATTACCTCTTTGATTGACTTCAGCGCCAGAAATATTTTCTAGAGAAATGAACAGAATTCTCGAGAAATGTAAAGATGTTATTATACACATTGATGATGTCCTACTAATTGGAAATACAGAAGCAGAGCATGACGAGAATGTCAAGGATGTATTAGACAAGGTAACATTAGCAGGAATTACATTGAATAAAAGCAAGTGTACATTTAAACAAAAATAAATAGATTTTCTAGGATTTAAAATAAGTGCGGAAGGAATCGGAGCAGGGGCCGGTTGCTCTGGAATATGTCTGGGATTGGCCAGAGACAATCCCAACCAGGACAATCCAAAGACAATCCTTATTTATAGGGATTATTGGGTTGCTCTGGGATTTTGTACACATATCCTAGCTGAGATCAAGCTCAGTAATATGTCTACTAACATCCTTATTTTATCCTTATTTTTTTTTTGAATATTTTAAAATATTTAAAATATAAGAATTATATTTATAAATTACTTGATCAAAATTCGATTATTAAAGGAAGTACATATATGTACAGAGGAGTTTTATATAGTTTCGGAAATCCCATTTAATTTCAAGTAGAATCAATAGATACTATATGTATATTAAGTTAACAATACGATAAGTAAAGTGTTATATTAAGGGTACTAATTATGTTTTTTTAAGTTTATATTCAAATATATGTTAAATATTATTTGAAATTACTTAATTATACTATCATATAGTTTCTAATATTACATTAAATATAAGTTAAATTATATTATTATTATCATTAGTTTATTATATTATTTAATGTATTCCTATTAATACATATTTACATGAATATATTACATATTTAATAAGTAAATATTAATAAAATGTATGTTATTCAGTTGCATACTATTAATTATAATATTAAAATTAATTGGGATACCTATAGTTTCTAGATATAATAAATAATATGTGTAAAATATGATAATATAATAATAGGTAATATATTATATTATCAACACTATTAGTTCAATATATTTCATAATATATTATATTTTTAATAGATATGATAATAACATATTAAATAATAATATTAATATATTATAATATAAATCTACAAATTAAATTATTATTTATTGAAAATAATTTTGTAAACAATTTATTGAATATATATATATATATATGTGGGATTATTAGGACTATATATGACCTATATTTCATATTTTAATATTTGATGTATTTTAAATTTAATAAGAACACCTTTTTGTGATCATTATTTTGTCACCTAAGTATCATAAAATTGTCCTAGTTTTACACACACATATTTCCAGAGTTACTCGAATGTCATACGCGAATAAATATAGCTAAAAATACCCAGAGCAACCGATCCTCTATCTATCCTACGCTATTTTGTTTGCTAGGATAGGACATTAATTTTTGTCCAGAGCAACCCGATTTACTGATAATTATCCAGAGATTGTCTCTGGATAGTGATAGGACATTTTATATTTTCAGAGCAACCGGCCCCAGGAGAGATAATTACAGCAATTGAGAAATGTCCAGTTCCAGGAGACGTCAAAGCAATACAAAGTAGTGTAGACTTAATATACGATGTAAGTAGATGTAGACTCAATACGCAAGATTTAGTAAAAACATAGCAGAATATATTGCACCAATCAGGATGTTATTAATTAAAGAAATACCATGGAGTTGGAACGAAGATCAACAGAAAAGTTTTCAGAAAATCATAATAATAATACATATATATATATATATATATATATAATATAAATATGTACTTATTTTAGCTTAGATATGTCTGTTCAATTGCTTGAAAAATACCGTACGCCTGAAACTGTTGTATTAAAAGTTGGTAATATTTTATATTTATTAAATAGTGGCATTTCTGTTAATTAATATTAATGAAAGTATTAATAAATTAAATTTAGATTCTAGTTTTATATTGGAATAAAAGGATTTAATCAAGATAACTTTACGATCAGCGGACAAATTCTACGGTACTAAATAGGTTTCCATCTATTTGTCCGCCGATTGTAAAGCTACTATAATATACTATGCTATGTATATTTATAGATGTCCGCCTATCATATTTTGTATTTTTAATTTTGTCATAAATTATTATTATATAGAGTAAATATATATCTTAAATTTCTCAATTAGAATATAGCAAATTCTAAACTAGTTGTATCAGAAAATGTGAATAAAAGAATCTCTCTTTAAGAGAAGTAAGAGAAAATTTAATTATAATAATAATAAGATTATCTTAAATAAACCTAAAACTGAGTTGCCAGTTATATAGTAATATACATACACTGAAAAATTGTATAACATATTTAAAATCTTACCATAATCTTATAATAATGCATTGTATGTCCTTAAAATTATTGATGATAGGCCTTGTTTTTTCAAATTAAAATATATATATATAATATTAATGGATCATGGATGTTCTGTGGAAAATTATACCATGCACAAAATTTTGTTGAAATTAAGCATGCCTGGCAAATATCAATTTATGATGGATGGTATGTTTTCTATCCAAATGAGATAATGGATAATCATTATCATAGAATTTATAATATCGACTCTATAACATTTGCTTATTGTATATTTAAAGTTATTGAAGATGTATAATTATCGTATTTATTTTTATTTATTAATGTAAATTGACATATTTATGTATAAAAAATAAATAAATTATTATTAACGATTTTGGAATAATTGATAGAAATTACAGAAGATGAATTATATAAATTGAATGAAACCATGTTAAAAAATTTAATAAGAAATAATGAAGATAGGAGTATACTTTCTAATCATATAGCGAATAGAAAGACGTATGCAGTTCTTCAAACAAAAAACATAGAAAATGTTGAATTGTTTGTTTCCCATACATTTTAATTCATATATCCTAATTAAATCAATTTGCAGTCAGTACGAACATGACAACTATAATAGATATGGATCAACTATAATCAACCACGATAATCAGCCTATGTCAAACATGTTAGTTTCCCATACATTTTAATTCATCTATCCTGATTAAATCAATTTGCAGTCAGTACGAACATGGCAACTCTAGTAGTTATGGATCAACTGAAAGCGTTAACCAGTATATGTCAAACATGTTAGTTTCTCATACTTTATAATATATTTATAGATATATCCTAATTAAATTAAAATTTCAGTAATTCTGAAGATATACCAGATACAGTCGGAAATATCTCTAATATTGTACAGTCCTGTCTTGATTTGACTGATTATTGGTTAGATAAATTCATTGTATAATAAATCATGTCTAAAAATGAAATTTATATTTAGTTTACCGAAATTTGCACCTGAAATACTAATATTTTTACGAACGAGGAAAGACTTAGAAGATTTCAAGGCTAAAACGGGAATTATGAGAAAAATTATTGATAGCATAACATGGGACTTAGAAAACTCAAATAAAATGTTTGTATATTTCATCCAAAGGCTATACAAATATTGTAACAACATTACTAAGTACTTACCCGCATTTAGGATCTATTGTTAGTATAAATAATAATATGAGTAGTATATATATATAAATCTATAATATTAATAGTCTGTTAATATTTGATTGGTGTTTGATTATTATTTGTAAAACATTTTTAATTTTAATTTTTAAATTTATTATTATATATACACTATAATGACTATTTTATTAATATCGTTATAGGATAGTTGGAAATATTCTTTAAGAAACAAAATGAAAAATAAACGTCGATCGATGACAACGGATGAAGTTTCCTTAAATAAATTAAATATGGTCATTCTAAATATGAAAAAAATAGAACTATGCAAAAAAAATCTGAACCATCATTAAAAAAGAAAAGAATTGACATTGTTTGAATAATAGATTATATATATATATATATATATATATATTATTGTTTATACTAGCATCACATTTATAAAATTGTATATCATTTTGTGCAGTGAACAATAATACATTTATAGCTACTAGAATTCTCTAAATTATTTGGTTTTATTAAAATTATGTTTTATTTTAGGTTGACCCAGAAATAGCTTCGCAGAATGTTGTAAGTTTGGAAGAACATATCAAAATAATGAAGCGGATGGCAGGAAATAATAAACATGATCCTAAAAAACTGATGAGATTGATGAGAATTACGGCAATATACAGAAGAGAAGCGATATGTAGAAATGACATAAGTTTAAATGATATAATTGAAATATATCCAATTTTAAGAAATATTGCAATGCCTAGTCATGATTAAATAATGTTATCTTTTTTATAAAAAGGATCTCTTTATAGATGAAGCATGAAGTATTATTGCAATATAATATTGAAGTGTGGAAATTAAAAAATATAATAAGAGTAATTCCAAAATTATTATTGATTACAAAAGATGAAATAATGAATACCAATAAAGAAAAATATTTAGAAGAATTAAAAAAAATCAATTTGATAGATGGTAAATATAATAATTTATTTTACAATTTTTGGTAGAAAAGTATTTCTATGTATATATTAAGGGCATAGGATATTATATAAATTTATATTATTACTTAATTTATTGCTTTTATATTTATATATTATTTATACTATTTATTATATTATGTACTTCTCTATTTATTGCTAAAGCAATACATATTATAGA
This sequence comes from Osedax fenrisi, assembly GCA_964019155.1. Classification (NCBI taxonomy): domain Eukaryota; kingdom Metazoa; phylum Annelida; class Polychaeta; order Sabellida; family Siboglinidae; genus Osedax; species Osedax fenrisi. Next base: position 22,574,701 of record OZ025240.1, on the reverse strand, counting down.
TATTATTATAATTATTAATAATATAATCAAAATACATAGATATATTATAATTATTAATTGAAAGATATTATCTAAGCTTTACAGCTTAGCTATTTATGCATACACAGATGCACATTGTTGATAAACAAAAATGTAAACAAATAGGGATTAATGATGAATAAATTGATTCATTTTTATAAAAAATACTCCTATTATATACATAATTTACATTACATTAATATACTTTGATATTGGACTAATATATTTAATTTATATTATATATATTATTAAAATATATAATTAAAATATGATTCATAATTTAAAAAAAATCTGGTACAATATGTGCTGCAGTTAACTGTCAATAATATTCAAATTTTACAAAGAATACATTTCATAGTTCACTCTCTCTCACTCTCCCTCTATATCTCTATATTTATCTATCTATACCTCACTCTCTCTCTATATCACTCTTTAACTCTTTGTTTGTTTACATTTTGCGTATCTAGGTCAAATAAATAGCATATGCAGTCTATATAGGGAGCAGTTCTGCTTGGTACATTATATCATGATTATATAAAATATGATTTATAAAAAAACAATAATTTAAGAATATAACTTGATACAGATAATTAATAATAATATTATCAGATATTTAATATATATGATATACTATAATATAGGGTTTAATATACATATTAATTTCAGATAGTGAAATTGAATATTGTATAAACACACTGCCACGATTATGGATAGAAGATCCATTAATAAAATCTACAATTTCCGTTTGTATATATTTAAAAAAAATATATTCATTACAATTTAATCATAACTTCAATTTATAGAAAGACCAACAATCGTGAAAAGTGATGGACACTTCTACTTGTATATAGATAACAAATTATTTTCAATGTATGATTCCGCAATTGACTGTTTTTGTGCGTGGTATTCTGTATTTTATGTATTTAATATAGAATATAGTAATTGTCATATCAATTTTATAAGATATATAGATGCGTATATATTACAAAATAATTTTAAATATAACAAACATATTTCAAAATGGAAATATTTATTAAAATAATTATATATATATGTTATCCTAATAATGTATAATTCATCATATATATGTATAGTGTGTATATGTTATCATTAATCATGTATATGTATATTATATATGTTATCATTAATAATGTATAATTCATCATATATGTAATATAACACTATATACATATATCTTTATAATTTTAATAAATATAAAAATGTCTTTCTTTTTCTTATTTCTCATAAATAAAAATGTAAAACATAAATTTGTTATATATTAATATGGTGTTTGCTACCTTAAAATTCAATAGGGTGTGTAAGTTTATTATTAAATGGAGTTTTTAGCATAATATTAATTGGGTGTATTTATATTTTTGAATTATTATGAGTGGGGTGTTTTATAATACTATACATAGGGTGTTTAATCATTTTGTATGGGGGTGTTTTATACTGTTCTGAGTGTAGGGTGTTTAAGTTTTTTTTCTGAAACACCCATATGGGGTGTTTACTGGAGTCGTCTAATACACCCATTACAGCTCACTGATACACCCCATATTTTTAACAGTGTAGTTGTATACAATCCAATCTAGTACCTGTGAAATTATTAGAAGTGAATGAAAACTATTTAGAATTTAAATATTTTCCTATGCATTCACAAATTGTGAATTATAATTATGGTATATCCCTTGATTGTATTCCTTTTTATTTAACGCAAAACTATTTAATGAATACACTTTTTAAGTTTTCCGTATACTTTTATTTTGTAACTATTTTCCCTTATTAATTTACTGAACCTATCTACTTTATAGGTGATGTATACAACTTTAAATGATAGTTGCGGCCTGCTGCTAATGTCTATAAAAGATTGGTGGCTTCCGAGACATACAAATTATGAAATTCTAATATTAAAAAATCAATTATCAAAAATTACAAATCCAATCTATTTAAAATTATATTTAAAATAAAAGTGTAATACTTCTATTGTACTAAACTATTCATTTGATGTTATAAATAAATATTCACGTAGTTATTTAAAATGGAAATGTAATTGACTCTAATTACTTACATATGTTATACTGTTATTTACTTATATACAGAAAAATATTCATTTATGTATAACTATTATTAATTTTATTTTATACATATATAATGGAAATAATATCTATGTAATAAAATCAATGTATATAAAATATTATTTTTTTGAACAACCTTAAACATATTTTGAACTAGTAATATCATTTGTATAACTAATAATAAATTATCTTAAAAATAAATGACTATTTTCAAAGTATATAATTTATATAATTAATTATCATAATATATTATAATATAGTTGTATAACAAAAAATGTGTTAAATAATTGATATCTTAGTAGAAGTTAATACAAATAGTTATTAAAAACAGCTGTATGTTAATTTGTGTTTAAATTAAAACCAGCAATTGTACCACAATACATTGGGGGTAATATATAGTATATGGTAGTAGCTAAATAAATATGTTATATATATAAATATCATGGATAAATATGATTACATAATGATCACAAGTTATTTTCAATATTAATGATTTAATGTAATAATTAAAAATACTATTTATATTTATCAATATATTACTTCTATTTATAAAAAAAAATGTAATGTATCAATATCAATTCATTGTTATATTCATATATATATATAATTATCTACATTTCTAGTTAATATATACACAATTCGTGAGCCAACGAATTTACTAAATACTATTTATAATATATTTAGCTATCCTATTATATATGTCCCAATATGAATCAACAATTATAATACAACATCCGTGTTTTTCAGGAACTTTTATTTACAGGTTCGTTATAATTTACTTATTCATACTTGCACATTATAACCATACATTATATGAAATATATATATATATATATATATATATATATATATATATATATATATATGCCTACGTTAATAAACATAATGTATTAAACTGTAATCAATTTGGTTTCAGGTCAAATAGATCTATTTCTGACACAATTGATAATTTAAATGATATACTAGTTAACAATTTAGATAACAAGGTTAATTGTCTCGCAGTATCAATTGATTTAAAAAAAGCAATTGATACTTTAAATACGAATATATTATTAAATAAGTTATCTTACTTTGGCATTAGAGGTATAACTCTAGATCTATTATGCAGTTATCTAACAAATAGAAAACAATATGTCTGTTATCAGAAATGTAATTCAAATTTACTAGGTATTAATATAGGTGTTCCACAAGGCTCCGTATTGGGACCATTGTATTTCTTGTTATATATAAATGATATATCTAACGTTATGGACGACAATGGTTGTATCTTATTTGCTGACGACACGACCTTAGTATTCGCGGATAAAGATGTATCGATATTGGAACAGATCCTCAAAGAAATTATTTTTATTTTATTTGTTTTCTTTTATTAAGCTCCGTGATTATTTATTTATTATTATGAATTACTAATATGTAAATTGTTTACTAATTAGTATTATATAGTTCAGATGGATTAACATAGGGATTATATTTCTGATTGTTTGAAACGCTAAATAAATCACTGAGTATAGTTAAAACAAAAATGAAATCACTAAATCCGTAGTTTACAATCGAAATAAAAAAACAATGCAGAAAACAAAATAAAATTATATTATAAATATCTAAAATTAAATACCATTGAATCATTAATTTTATATAAAGCGTATAAAAAAAATTTAACATCAAAAATTAAAATTCTGAAAAAAAATATTATTCTGAACTTATAGATAATGCTAAAAATGTCAAAGATACATGGAAAACAATAAATGGACTTATATCAAATATACCTACATTCATTCCCCTTTGCAACTCTTTAAATTTAGATAATAATATAATCACTAATACTAAATCAATTGCAAACGAATTCAATACTTATTTTAGTAATATTGGAAAACAATTAGATTCATCAATAGAAAAAATAGAAACCAACAATTTTATCAAATATCTTAACATCCCAAATAATTCCAGTTTTTTTTTATCTCCCATTACTTCTAACGATTTTTTAATAAATGTTTTTAACAATTTTAAACCGAAAAAATCACTAGATACTTTTAATTTTAATATGGATTTTCTTAAAATCATATCTCCATATATACTACACCCGTTACTGTATATTTTTAATATTTCTTTTTCATCCGGTATAATACCATTATCGTTAAAATCAGCAAAAGTTGTACCATTTTAATAAAATAAAAATAAACATGATTTTAATAACTATAGACCAATATCATTAACTAATCAATTTTCTAAAGTACTTGAAAAAATATTTTACACAAAAATAATAATCTTTTTAGATAAACATAATATTATAAATAACTCACAATTTGGATTTCGTAAACAATTAAATACAACTGATGCAATATTTAATCTGCAATCACAAATTACAAAAAGTATTAATTCTAATAAAATATGTGCATCTATCTTTATTGATTTCAGAAAAGCATTTGATACGGTAAACCATTCAATTTTAATTAGAATGTTAGAAAATATTGGCATCCGTGGTATACCACTAAAATGGTTAACAAATTATTTATCTGCTCGATCTCAAATTGTATTATATAATGATGTATACTCAGACATAGCTATTATAAATTGTGGAGTACCCCAAGGAACTATTCTTGGACCTATTTTATTTTTAATATATATTAATGATTTAGTAAATACATCTAATATATTTAAATTTACCATGTTTGCTGACGATACCACATTGTTTATTGATGATAATTCAATTGTTTCATTATCAAGAAATATAAATATGGATTTATCAAAATTAAATAACTGGTTTATTGATAACCGGTTATCATTGAATACTGATAAAACCAAATACATTCTATTTAATTGTAAAGAAAACATGAATATACAAATAAATAAAAATAATATAAAAAGGGTAACAAATATAACATGACTTGGTGTAATTATTGATAACAAACTAAGTTGGAAATATCATATTTCATATCTAAGAGCTAAACTGAATAAAATAATCTGGATAACTAGTAAGTCGCAAGATTATTAAATTTCAAAGCTCTAACAATGATATATAAATCTTTATTCCTTCCTCACATTAATTATGCTAATATAATATGGGGCAATACATATATATCTAATACAAATTGTATCCCCTTACAACAACAACAAATGTTGAGAATAATTTGTAATAAAAAAATTCATGACCATACTAATATTTTATTTAAAAATATAAATACTCTTAATGTTGTGACCTTGTTGAAAAAAACACTAGTATATTCATGTACAATAAATTCTACTCGTCTTCATCATTCTTTTTTAAAAAGAAAAAATATAATATATAATATTCGTGATTCCTTAATTTTTGAAATAGAATTATGCAGAAAAAATGTCTTATTATTTTCTTTAGTTTTTAATGGACCAAAAACATGGAATAATATAAACTCTGACATAAAAAAATCAAAATCAAAATCAATTTTCGCAAAAAAAATCTCCTCTAACTGATATATCAAATAATATTTTATTTTCAGATCTCGACAAAGCAAATACGTTAAATTCATATTTTAGTTCAATTCAACAAAATGATAATGGAAATTTACTCGAATTTTATAATTTAACTAAACAAAAATTTGATAATATTGATTTAAATCTTGAAATAATTAAAATATTTTTAAATAGATTAAAAATTACACATACTTTCGGAACTGATGGGATACCATCTTCTATGTTAACATTATTATCTAATGAATTATGTAGGCCTTTATATATTATTTTTAATTCATCTTTATATTTGGAAAAAATCTATAATCACACCAATTTTTAAAAAGGGTGAACCATCAAATTCAAATAACTATAGGTCTATTTCAATAAAATGTGTAATGTGTAGAGTATTATAAAGTATTATTTCTAAACAATTAATTTTTTATTTAAAATCTAATAATTTATTACAAAATATCAATATGGTTTTATAAGTGGAAATCCACAGAATTACAATTTACAAAATGTTTAAAATGTTGGTATAATTAATTGAATAATAAAAAATGTGTAGATATAATATATATTGATTTTGCAAAAGCTTTTGATGTTTTTTCTCATGAAAAACTATTATTTAAATTAAAATTATACGGTATATCTAATAAAATAATAAAATGGTTTTATCATTTTTTATCGAATAGATCTCAAATTATACGGGTTGAAAATTCTTTTTAAAATAGTTCTATTGTAAAATCTGGAGTACCACAAGGATCGGTTTTAGGTCCAATTTTATTTTTATTATATATTAATGATCTTCCTAGTATATTCTCTTCAAAAATTCATATTGATCTATTTGCCGATGATACAAAAATATATTTTTCTTACGCATCTGAATGAAAGATTTCTTTTACGAAATAATTTAAATTTATTTTCACAATGGGTAAATAAGTGTCAATTAAATATTTCATTATCAAAATGTGCAGTTATGATTTTAGGGAAGGTAACTCCATCAAAATATTTTATAAATAATATTCAATTAGAAAACGTTACTTTTTATAAAGATTTAGGAATAATATTTGAAAATAACCTTTTATTTAATAAACATATTGATTATATTTGTAAAAAAGCTTATTTTTCTCTGAATTCAATTTTTAGATGCATTACTACAAAATCCCCTAGAGCATTATTAAATGCATATAAAATTTATTGCAGACCAATTTTAGAATATGCATCCATAATTTGGTCACCTTTTTCAAAGGTTAGTAAATTTCGTAGTCTCATAGACCAAATTGAAAGAGTGCAAAGATTATTTACTAGACGATTAATTACAAGATGCGTAGGATATACAAATTCATCAAATATTAATTATAAATCATATATAGAGAGATTGGTATATTTTAAATTAGAATCACTTGAACTTAGAAGATTAAAAATAGATCTAACTACAATTTTTTAAATTTCAAATAATTATACAGATATAAATATATCTGATATTCTTAACATTTCGAATAATTGTAGAACTAGAGGTAATTGTAAAAAATTAAATGTAATACATAATTATGATAATACAATTAAAAATATAATTAATAATATATCAGTTAATATATGGAATTCATTAAATAATGATATAATAAAATCTGTATCTGTTTCATCTTTTAAAAATAAAATAAACAAAATCTGTTTTGACAAACAACTTTTTTTTAACAGAAATTTATAATTTTATATTGATTTATGTTTCATTTTGTATCTTAATTATCTCTTCTGGTTTTTTTAATGTGTTTTTTTTATAGAAAATGTGGGTTTTTATATCTATATTTCAAATATATTATAATATAAAATTAATAATTCATTATTATTACAGATAAAGTGGTAAGTATTATTTTATTTTTGTTTGTTCTGTATTATATTTTGTTATAAATTTATTTTTGTTATAGAAAATTAGGGTTTTTTTATATCTATATTTCAAATATACTATAATATAAAATTAATAATTCATTATTATTACAGATAAAGTGGGAAGTATTATTTTATTTTTGTTTGTTCGGTATTATATGTTTGTTTTATATATTTTTTGTAAATATGTTTCAAATGTATTATATTACTAAAATACAATATTAATAATTTTCTATTATTTCAGATTATAGTGATAAGTATTATATTATTTTGTTTCGTAATATTATTGGTATGTTTTGTTATTAACTGTTTTTGTATAGGTATATTGGTTTATTTTATTTATAACTTGTTCTGTTTTTATATATATATATATGTTTCAAATTTATTATACAATTAAAATATAAATATAAATTAATAAAGTACCTACTATTATTGCAGATTTTGGTAAGTATTACATTATTTGTTTGTTTCATTCTAGTATTGGTTTATTTGATTTTTAATATGTTCTGTTTATAATATATTTAAAATTTAACATTTAAAATTTAACATTTAAAATTTAACATTTAAATATTAAATTATATAACTAATAATTTATTACTAAAACAGGGTACAAGATGAAGAATTCTATAAAGTTAAAGTAGAAATTGAATATTTCGATGCCACTTACAAAATAATGTATTTTATTTCTATTTTCGATTATTTTTACGCTATCTTTTATTTCTATTTTGATCATTTTTCGTTTATTTTACTATATGATTTATTTCTACTTTCGATTGTTTTTCGTTTATTTTTACGGTAACTGTAAAACGTTTCAATTTCTTTAATTTTTTAATTTCGTATTATTCTTTGTTTATTTCTATAACGTATGTTATCATTAGCAAATATTTATACTTTATACTTTCGATTATATTTTCGGCTATGTATTTGCTTAAATAAATTATCAATCAATAAATAAACTAATAACTTATTATATAAGTTGAACATTATTCATATCTTTTTAAAAGTATTTATATACCTATTTTTAGTACAAATATTATTATAGAATATAATATATTATATAATATAGTATATACTATATTATATATATATAGTATATATATATTATATTATAATTTAACATGAGTAATTACAATAAATTATATAAAAGATCGAGAAGAAAAATACTTTTATCAGATTCATTTTATAATAATATACATACAGAAAGTTCTATTGATAATTCTTCAGATTCTACTAATACAAGATCCATAAATAACATTGATGAATGTAATAATTCTAGTGATAATATCACTGATTTTAGTTATTCACATATATATTCTAGTAATTAAACAATAGATAGAGAAAAATGTGAAATTACTAATAATGATGAATATACCGAAAATAATAAATTCCGCAGCGAATTAGCGTCACTTAAGTATAACAATAGTTATACAATATATATCGCATGCTTTTTGCGATTCTTTATTAAAATTATTAAAATTAAATGGTCATTCTGAATTACCATTGACAACTAGGACTTTAATTCAAACAAAATATAATAGAAATATAACAGGTGTATCTGGTCAGTAATATTATTATATCAGATTTAAAAAATGCTTATTTCTACTTTATATAATTATGAAGAATCTCTAATTAATTCTATTGATATAATACAAATATATTGGAATGTGGATGGGCTCCTACTTTATAAAAGTTTATCAGTTTCGACTTGGCCAATATTATTTCTATTAATATTTATCCATATAGAGTTTTTCCATCAGCTATTACTCTCGGTTCAAAACATAATAATTTAGACTTTCTTAATGATACTATTAGTGAAATTCTACTTATTATAGAGAATGGGTTTATATATAAAGGTTATAATAAAACGTTAAATATAAATAAAATTGTTTGCGATGCGCCTGCTAAAGCATTCATTAAAAATATTATCCAATATAATGGTAAATATGGCTGTGATCGGTGTGATCAAAAATCATTTATTATTAAACGAGACAACGAAAGGCGTGGTCAACAATTTTAACTGATAGAACTGATAACTCTTTTCGTAATAAATTAAAATAGATCATCACAAAGTTTATACACCATTTGAAAAATTGAATATTAATATGATAACTTCTTTTTCTGCTGACTATATGCAGTGTTGCTTATTAGGTGTGATGCGGAAATTGTTAAATTTATGGATTTGCCGATCACTATCTAGATATAAATTATCTAATAGACAGATATCAGAAATTGATAGTAGAATGTATAATATTGCAAAAAGTATAACTTCTCTGTTTTCTAGAAAACCACGTAGTTTAAAAGAAGTTGATAGATGGAAAGCGACAGAATTTAGGTTATTTTTATTATATATAGGATAAATAGTTTTGAAAAAAATACTCGAAAAAAAATATTATAAACATTTTTTAATATTTAATCATGTTATTGCACTGTTAGTTTCTTCTGACATTTATAATAATATAGTGAAAATAAATTTTACTAAAATATTGTTAGTATATTTTGTTGAAAAACGAATTACTTTATATTGTGATTCTTTCCCAGTATATAATGTCCATACACTATTACATTTACATGAAGATGCAATATTAAATGGTTCATTAGAAAACTGCAGTGCATTTAGGTTTGAAAACTATATGAATGTATTAAACAATAAAATAAAAAGCAAAAAAATGCCAAAGGTAGAACTAGTAAACAAAATTTACCAAGATTTAACATTAAAACATGATATAAAAATTAAAAAATATAAACTTAAATATCCTACTAATTTCTTTTTCTATACAAATAAAGTATACGAAGTTATTGAAAATGATAATTGTATTAATGTAGATTACACAATTTGTTCAAGGTGTCGTGTTTATCATAAATTATATCATTGAATAGTTATACATTTGAATCTGATACTATAAATATAAATGATATAGAGTGTTTTAAATTTTATGGGGTTGATAATAAAATTGAACTAATTAGAACTTCAGAATTAAATAAGCAATGTATATTTATTAAAAATAATACTAATTTATAATGTTATCAAGTTTACACATGTAATATTCATATACATATATATATATATTCACTTTTCTATTTATTATATAATATTAACAAGATTTATTATTATTTTATTATATTATCATTTTCATTTTTTATTTGTTATTCCTATCTTTTATCTAATATCATTAAGTGTAATTAAAAATTACTAATTATTTTGACAATCATTAATACTTCTAATATTAAGTTACTATAGTTTTATAGATTTATAACCTAATTAATAAATATAATATTTATAATAATAATAATTGATCATTACATAATACTAAATATATAATTACTATATTTTATAATTATTTAGAATGACCATATTTGAAATATTTATTCTTAAAAATACATTATAAATATGTTTGTGATTGTTAAATTCTCTGTGTATGGGTCCTATGAAATTGTCCCTAAATCGTAGATGGAGTGATCCCAAAAAACTTACTGGCCAGAAAATGGCAGTAAAAAGGCTAAAGATAATGAATCGGTTAACAGAGAATGGAAAAAGAGTATAGATGCATCATCATAAAAGAATATTGTAAGTATTTATATATAAATAAATATATATTTGAAATTATAGGTAATTCTGGTTAATTCAGATACATCAAATAAGAGTATCTATATACAGATTTTTATTTTACCGTATTTGACAACATCCATTATGGTTTCAGTAATTAAATAATTGTCGCACATTTTTAAAGTAAGTCCAGATTACATAAAAATTAATTAAAGTTGTTGTATATATGTAATATAATATAATTCATAGATTATAATTAATATATTATTTTTAGTTGAGTATGCTAAGGCAAGTGAGAAGCAAAAGAAAATAATTTAGAAAAACACCATATATTCATCAGAAGGTTATTAGAATACAATAATATATGGTACGTAAACATTGGAAAAATAATTATATAGGCTAATATTAACTATTATATATATATGATTATTAAATTTATTTTATTCTAATCGTAAGAGATATAGTTATTTTTATATTTAACCTATATATATTATTACTAAATACTTGTGGTAGTGCATTATGCACATGGTGTGTAGACTATAGCGTTGTAGTTAGTATCCTTTTAGATCATCCACCTAGCCATAAAAAGCAAAAAGGAAGGCCGAGCGTGTAAGTCCTTTCCTGATGGTTTTATGGTTCTACAAGTCAAGACTCCTTCAATGCCTCAAAGTGGCATACCACGGTAAACTGTTTACTTAGTATCCAGGCTAAATTGTAGGGGATCTAGGAGAAGGTAACTCTGATTCCAAATCTTTCTGCTGCCTTGTAGTAATACGTCTTTAGGTAAAGGCTAAGAGAGTGCAACTCTGTTTTATTTTTATTTCTTCAAAAAAGATACTTTGATAAGTTAAGTAGTATAAATTTAAAAATCTTCTGAAAAAATATACAGAACATTATAGCTCAAATTATATAGATAATATTGTTTATATATATATATATATATATATAAATGCCTGTGTGGCTCAGTTGGCGTCATACTCACAAGCAGTAGGACACGGGTTCAAACCTTGAACGGACCATTAGAATAGGTCTACAAATAATATTTAGAAGTGATCTTATATAATTGTGTATAAATAATCGGCTCTCGTTATAACCATGGATGCCTTAACATTAGAGCGGCTTCGAAGGGACATTAGAGACATATATGGTTATAAGTGAAAACTTCATCTAAGTTCTTGGATGGGTTGAAAGGACTTCACCAAATAAAAATAACAACAACAATGACAATATATATATATATATATTTGTAATGATTATTATTAACAATATTGAATTTTTTCCAAATAGATCAACTATAATTGATAGCCTATAGGCTCACAAAATATCGGAAGCAGTATTATGGAAGTCAAAATAATCAAAGAACTCGATACATTAAGGGGAGGTCTCAGCGTTGAAAACGATAAATTTTCATAAAACAAAAAAAAAATATTATTCCATAAAACTACCATTTAATAAGTAATTTAGTATCTGTGAAAAAATGGTATCCAAAAACGATCTATAAATCACATAAAAACATGATTTTATCACCATTCTCTATCTAAAAAAATATATAAGTGATAAATACAAATGCGATTTATTAGATGATCAATATTTATGCTAGGTGTGTACGCATTAGAGTGGCTACAGAAAAAACTATTGCAGCTTTTTTAATAATTGTTATTGTTATATAGAGATTATATTTATATGAATAATTGCAAAGAAGCATATTATAAAATTCTTTATATAAGTTCATTTTATAATCAAAATACATAAAAAAATAAAATGTTATTTATATACATATATATATATATATATAATATAGTATATATTGACAATTTTATTCTTTACAAAGATGTATTTGTATAATATGAACATGATAAAAAAAAATTAGCTCAATACACTGAATAGTTCTATTGTTAGCCTTATTTGCATATACCATGTATATGCCCATCTGTTACATGTGTTTTTGACTATTCGCGCGAGCGCTGAGACCTCCCCTTAAGTTAGATTATCATCTATTATTTTAACACTATTATTTTATAATATTATTGTATATTACTATTTTAAAATAGTAGCAATTGATACTCATATACATGTTTAAATTCAAATATAAAATATCTATTTATTTAGTTTATAATATAACGATAATAGAAAGTTAATTGGAAATACACATATATATATATAGTTATATATATATATATTTATATATATATATATATAGATTATATGTTAAATGAATCTAATCAAATATAATATCACAACATAGGTTTATATATTGCGAAGTCCTATGAAAATATGTGACTATTTATTTATAAAATTCACATTTAGAATCAGATAGTGAATATGAAAGTGATATACAATATAATGAAAATATTGATAATGTTATTACAAATATAAATATTACTATAGAGAAAGAAAATTTTCAAAATCAAATAAATTCATGGATAATTAAAAATAGAATTACACGGGAAACCACTAATGAACTACTCTCTATTTTAAAATGGGCATTCCATTCCCAGTGATTATAGGACACTTTAAAAATGCCTAAAATTATAGAAACTATATCTAAATGTGGTGGGAAATATATATATTTCGGCATAACTAATCACATAACTAAATATATAAAAGAGGGTTTATTAAAGAGAGATGAAATTATATATTTTACTTTTAATGTAGATGGTGTGCCAATCTATAAGTCATCTAAGAATACATTTTGGCAAATCCTATGTAATTATTCTTTATCGCAACCTACTTTTTTAGTTGCACTTTTTTATGGGGTATTTAAACCATTAAATATTGATCCTTATTTAAAAGATTTACTCAATGAAATTATCTTATTATCTAAAAATGGAATTACATATAATAAAATTAAATACAATGTTAGTTTTAAAGCTTTTATATATACCTGCTCGTGCATTCTTAACATCAGTTAGCAGACATACAAGTAAATATGCTTATGAAAGATGTAATATTATTGGTACATGGGATGGTAGAATAGTTTTTAATTCTAATAAAGTATTTGAGCTGCGAACTTCAGATAATTTTAATAAACTTTTATATATGGTTACTCATCAAATAGGTATATCACCTTTAATCAATGCAAACATTAATTGTATTGGCCAATTTCCTCTTGATTATATGTATTTAATTGCATTGGGTGTTGTTAAACGTATTCTATTTTTGTTGTTAGGTACGATTAAATCTTCACAATTTAAAAAATTAAATTCATCTATCATAGAAAAAATCAACCATAATATATATAATTTAAGAAATTGTATGACTATAGAATTTTCTAGAAAACCTAGATCTTTAATGATATTCATTTTTGGAAAGCAACTGAATTTCGACAAATTTTACTCTATTTAGGACCTATAGTTATTAAAGATGCTGTACCAAATAATATATATAACCATTTTATTAAATTGTAATTTTCTATTTCTATATTATTATTAAATGATGATAATAAAAGAAATCATTATCTAGATTATTTTTTATTTGGTGGAGTCCTTTCATCCCATCCAGGAACTTAGATGAAGTTTTCACTTATAACCATATATGGCTCTAATGTCCCTTCGAAGCCGCTCTCATGTTAAGGCATCCATGGTTTTAACGAGAGCCGATCATTTATTTATACACAATTATATAAGATCACTTCTAAATAATATTTTAAGACCCATTTTATAAAATTAATTAATGGTCCGGACGAGGGTCGAACCCACGTCCTACTGCTTGTGTGTCTGACGCCTTAGCCACTGAGCCACTAAGGCAGTTTTTTATGCACAAAGATTAATTCTAAAATGTGTTAATCAATGTACAAATATATATATATATATGGTAATACATGCATTACATATAATACACATTCGATTATTCATATAGTTGATGATGTATAATATTTCTCTTCTTCTTTAAATTATTTATCTGCTTTTCCTTTTGAAAATCATTTACAAATTATAAAAAAATGGTAAGGGGATCTAAATCACCAATTGTAAAAGTTATTATATGGTATTATAATATTAGAAATAGAGAATTTTTTACACATTAACAAAAAGAAAAAAAGGTGAGGATTTTAATAATTCATTAATTAAATATTTCAAAGCACCACTGGAAAGATTAATTAACATTTAAATGTATAAAATTTACTTTATATTCAATTCATTGTGGGGGTTAACACATTATCTCCAGAAGCCATTCAAGTATTAAGCTTGGGTTTAAACGATGCTATTTTGTTCATCAATACATGTAATTTACTTGTATATATTTTAGGTTTAGATCAAATAAATGCTTTTAATAATAACATAATACTACTTAAATATGTTACCCTCTTATTTTAAATATATAAACTACAAATAATATTCATGTAATATTACATTTACTACTACTAGTTAAAGTTAAATTATGATTAAATATACATAAGAAAGGAAGCCAACAAAAATGTGAAAATTACAGAACAATAAGCCTTATACCACACTCTAGTACACTCATGCTGACAATTATATTACATAGATTACAACACATCACTGAAGAATTTATTTCTGAAGAACAAGCCGGATTTCGAGCAGGAAGAAGTACTAGTAAGCAGATATTTAATTTAAGAATCATCCCAGAAAATATGTCCAACATAACAAACCGATATATCATGTATTCATTGACTTCAAGAAATGATTTGATAGAGTCTGGCATAAAGCATTATGATCGGCGATGAAAAGATTTAACATTAATCTAAAACTAATTGAATCAATACAAAACCTTATATATATATAGTAAAGCAGAAAGTACAGTTTACTTCGACGGAAAAGTTGGAGAGTGGTTTCAGATAACAACTGGAGTGAGACAAGGTTGCTTACTTTCACCTACACTCTTCAACATCATGCTCGAACAAATAATGAATGACACATTAGATATCCATATAAGAACATTAAATATTGGTGGAAGAATAATCAAAAATTTAAGATTCGCAGATGACATTGATGGATTAGCTGGTAGTAAATATAAACTAAACAGGCTTATTAGAAAAATTAACTTAACATCACGCGCATATGGAATGGAGATTAACGCCATAAAAACACAAATAATCACTAATTCCGAAGGTAAATTCACATCCGAAATAAAAATAAATAATGAACCACTTAAAATTGTTGACACATTCAAATACTTAGGAGCAATCATCGACGATAAAGGATCAAATACCGAAATAAAAGCTAGAACAGGACAGTCAGTAGTAGCTTTATCAAACTAAATATTATATGGAACGATAAATCACTACAACTGTAATTGAAAATGAAACTTATGCTATCGTTAGTCAGGTCAATATTCTTATATGCATGTGAAACATGGACGATAACTAAATAATTGTAAGGAAAAATAAGAGCGCTAAAATGAGATGTTTAAGTTATTATGAATATATATATACTGAATATAATACAGATAAATAATTACAAATATTGAAGTAAGAAGCATAGTAACCCGTGAAATTGGCACTCCCTCTGAATTACTAGCAATAGACATTACGAAAAAGTTAAAATGGTTTGGTCATGTAATAAGATCGAATACTATGTATAAAACACTTCTCCAATGTACTATGTATGGTAAAAGAAGGAGAGGGGTGCCCAAAATGCGATGGTAAGATAATATCGTGGAATGGACCGGTCTTGGCTAGGAAGAAGCCATGTTAAGAACAAAAATATAAAAGGATGGAAGAATATTGTTAAGAAATCAACTGCGCCCCTATACGGCATCCATATGCTATGGGATAGTTAAAAGGTAAAAATGGCGATAAATGTATATAATTTCATAATATCTACACCAGTGTTTTCTATAAATTAAACTGTTCATCAACCCTATAAGGTTATATATGATGCATGTGCACATCCATAGTCAATCAACAATGAAGATGATGTAGATAAAAGCTTGTATAAGTTAATATTTATGTATTATTTTAATATATCGTAATATTAGTCTTTAAGTATAAATTATTGAATAGTATATTATTTAAATACATGAATAATTTTTCTAACTCAATCCGTATCATCGAATTTCTTTTATATTAAAGTATATAATTAATGTGTATATTCGCATAATGTAAATAATGATGCCCATACATTAATAAGTTTTCATTAGATAAATAAATTAACTATAAATGTAAAAATCGTATTACTTTCATATATCAATAGAGATACCTGGTAAACTGTAAACACCGTTACAAAAATGCAAAAAATAATATGTTGTAAAAATAATTAGGATAAAAATAAAAAGAAAAAGAAAATAAGAATAAATTAAGAAGAATGAGAAAGGAAAAAATCATAACGAATATGACCACAATACTGATCCTATCTATTATATTCATCTTATCAATATTTTACTAACTATAGTATATACTATATAGTAAAGTTAATTTGTCATTCAATTCTCGTAGTAAACGGACGTATTTACAATGATTTAACTTTCTATTGTTAACTATCGATAAACATTTATCTCGTATTCGTATGCATTACACGATTCATATTCATTCGTTATCACTTATATGCTGAGATTATATACTTCGTTACATCTCGTGATATACAACTACATATCTCGATCACTGTCCAGGAGGATCATCCCGTGCTTGACTTGCTCTGGTTGTCGGTAACCCGTATTCAAACCGTCGTGACCTTAATATTAGTGTATACTATTATTATACCATATGGTACATCATATTCTATGCGCATTATTAACTAATATATTATCTTCTCTATATAATATCAGAGTATATATACATATACGTATACGTTAATAAGTTTACCATCGATATTATATCTAGTTTTATAGTTTATTTTCATAAATACTGCATAATCACTAAATCACTAGACCGAAACGCTGCATTTCGCTTACGTAATTCTATTGGTTTTAATTGCTTTATTTTATTTGACTATTTTGATTGTGACTTTTTAGTTATTTTCACATTGATACTGCACTGAATTTACTGTGGTATATATATTCACACCATGACTATTTGCTTTAATTGTAGTAAAACGTGTAATGTCGACGATAGTAACTCATGTAGTAAGTGTAAATCTTGTATTCACCATAAATGTGTATTCAATGCTAAAATGTTACCTTCAGCTTGGACTAACAATAATACGCCACCCCAATATGCTTGGGCGATTTTCAATTTCCTAATTTCGTATTACATTGTAATAACTGTTTAGGCTCCATTAATGATATTTCTGACTCCGCTTCTAATGTTATTACCTTATCTTCTATAGCAAACAAAATGATAACATAAAACCATTAATTGTTGATTCCAATAATATAATCAATAATCATCACTAGCTAAAAATCATACTTATGCGGATACTCTTAAATCTTCTATTAATTATTTGACTTCTAAAATTATTGATATCCCTAGAGAAATAGCTCATTCTACAATGGATGATCTAACTGTTATAATTAAAAAGATTAATAATGCTAACTTGAATACTGATTATATAAATAGCCTATTTAATGATTTTAATATAGATAAATCAACCATCAATGAAGTTAACTTCAAGAACGGTATAGCTATTGTATCATTTAACATAGTCATTTCTAAGGAATTTAAGAATTTAGAATTTAAAAACACAGCATAAAATACAATTGTTAAACACTTGTACTGCGATCTCTACCATTTGAGACCAGGAAACTGGGGTTAGTCTACTATCATGATATCAAGTCCAGCGCTTTTACTTCACATAAATCGGTTTTTAATAATAGTACTATGTGTTACGAATTGAGGAAATTAACCGATAATCATATAGATTAGAACTCCTCTTGTTACTCTCCTTCAATGTCTGAGTTATTATCCTGGAGGACATCATTATGCAGCTTTTATTGATACAAAATATAAGGCTAAGTCTAGTACTTGACTATCTACTAATACAGATAGCTTAAGCTTTTCTCTAATAAATATTCGTTCACTTAGATCCAATATTACGATTCTTCTGGCTTTTCTTAAAACTCACCCATTCTCTATTATATTTCTTACAGAAACCTGGATAAGTCTTGACAACACCGATATATTCTCATTATGTAGTAATGCTAATTATAATACTTTCCTCCACCCACGCACTTCTGGTCGTGGTGGTGGTGTTGGTATATTAGTGCATATGGATTTACAATCTCCGCCTATATCTCCCATAGCTCTATTTTATGGTGAATATATTTCATGTAATTTTAGACTCAAATTTAACTTACTTCATATAATCGTTATTTACCGTCCACCTAAGGCTGATTTCTCAATCTTTTTTGATGAATTCCATGATCTTATTAAAGATACATTACACATTAATGCCTCTAAAGTCATGATAGTTTGTGATTTTAATTATCATTTTGATTGTTCCTTCCCTCCCCCCATACTCTTCATTTAAACAGCTGACTATTTTCCTGGGTCTTAACCAACACATACTTATTCCTAGCCATATTAGTGGTAATATAATTGATCTCATTTTCACCCCTAACGATACCCCAACTTTTATTTCTTCTTGTTCTCGTTCTGATCTTCTTACTGATCACTATCTTTTTCAACCTCTATTCTCCTTAATATGCCCTCATCCACTAAGTCACTAATGCATTATAAAGATTTAAAAATCTAAATTATACGGATCTTTGCTCACGTATCTGCCACTGTTTATGGAACACTAATATATCTTTTGACAACCTCAATATATGTCTTTCCTTCTCCCTTAATGCATTGTACCCCATCAAATCTCGTTATTATACCGTCCATATTTCCTCTCCTTGGTTCACCTCCCACCTAGCTACGGTTAAACGCTCTCTCAGGAAACTTGAACGTAAGATTCACATGAACTAAGAAAGTATAGATGGCACATTATTGGCTTGTCAGTAGTCAGATGGTTAGGGAAAGTAGAAGTTACGACAGAGGGTGGTAACACAATATAGTATAGCGGGAATGAGACCAAACATGAACACGGAGTCGCCTTCATCGTAAAGAAATAATTGGTCAAATCAGTTATGGATATTAAACAAATATCGAGCAGAATAATATTACTACGAATAACAGCATCACCAATGAATCTTAGTGTAGTTCAGGTTTATGCTCCAGCAAATAGTTATGATGACGACACAGTGGAAGAGTTCTATGAACTAATAGAGCAAACTTTAATATCAAAAAAAGATTTTATAATAATTCAAGGAGACTGGAATGCGAAAGTAGGAGGAGATGGGAATGAAGCATTGTCAAACGCCACAGGAAGATATAGTTTAGGAATAACAGATGAGAGAGGTTTAAGATTACTAGAATTTGCACAGAAACATAAATTATATTGGCTAATATTCTTCATCCTCAAAAAAATTCTAGGAAAAGTACATTCTCCAGATGATAAAACGCACAACCATATTAACTTTATACTAACACCGCAACGCTTTAAATCCAGTATAAATAATGAATCAACAAGAACATACTCAGGAGCCGATATATACAGTGACCATGATTTAGTACTATGTAACCTACAAATAAAATTGAAGCGTAGCAAAAAAGGAAAATGTTATAGGATAAGATATGATGTGGATAAGCTACTAAACCCTGAAGTAAAAGAAATATTTCAAAAAGAGATAAAAGAAAAATTGACGAAAATAGATATAAGTAATTAATCTACAAACGTATCTTATAATTAGATATTTTTTGGAAGTATACTTCCGTTACCAAAAAGGGAGATTTATCTAAAATATAAAATTACAGAGGCATCACTCTAACATGCATATCATCTCAAATATACAACACCATGTTACGAAATAGAATACAAACCGACAAAGTATTGCGCCCAAATCAAAATGGATTCTGTCAGAGTAAATCGACCTTGGGACAAGTCTTAACCGTTCGTAGAATTATTGAAAGAGTAAAAGATAAAAATCTAGAGGCTTGCATTATTTTCGTAGATTTTTCCAAGGCATTCGAATCCATTAATAGAGGTAAAATATCAAAAATATTAAGATCATACGGCATTCCCATCTAGACAATAAATTCAATAATTATGTTATATAATAACACTATATTCATGATTCGTTCCCACGATGGAGATACAAACTTTTTGATATCAGGGCAGGAGTATTACAGGGTGACACGCTAGCCCCGCTACTCTTTATTATTTGTCTAGACTACGTTCTACGTTAATTGATCTTCATTCTGAAAAAAAGCTTTAATCTACAAAATTCTAGAAGCAGACGATACCCTGCCTTAATAATTACTGATCCAGACTATTCAGATGATATTGCTCTCTTTGCTGATACATGTGCAGATGCAGAACTTCTAGTTCGACTTTCATCGACCAAAAATGATGTGTAATCAAGAATTTGTAAAGCTTAGATAGAATTGAATAAGTTATATACAATTTGCAAATCTACTGCAAATCTAAGGCTGAAAAGGAACTTTTTCGATATACTGTTTAGACTGTATTATTATACGGATCAGTACCATGGACCTTAAAAAAAGCTTGAAAAGAAATTATACGGCACATATACCAGAATGATTAGAGCCATTTTAAATAAGTCCTGGCGTGATCTCCCAATAAATACTAAATGATATGGTAATATCACACCAATATCACATCTTATACGCGAAAGAAGAATTCAATATGCTGGTCACTGCTATAGAAGTGACAACGAAATTGTTAGCAAATTTATACTTTAGAACCCAAATCATGGTAAAACGAAGGTAGGGCGCCCTCACAAAACCTTTCTAGATCGGCTGAAAAACGATGTGGATCTGGATATTAGTGATATTAAAAATGCAATGCTAGACAAGATGTTTGGAAAATAATTGAAATGAATGCTCGAGCAACCCCCTCGACCCAGTAAGTAATTTACTCTGTACAATGATATGTAATTGGAAGTAATATGTGGAACAACAGTAAGATTAGAAATGAAGAAGTGTGATACTTATCTACACTGTTAAAAATTAGCTAGGAGCAATAGTATACTCATAAGGGTAAATTATAATATGTTTTAATTTACTCCTGAGAATACCTTAGTTCATACATAAGAGCATTATAGTTTACCCCTAATAGAAGTATAATGCTAAGGAAATTATAATTCTAAGGGATATTAGAGCCATATGTTTATAAGTGAAAACGTCATCTAAGTTCATGGATGGTATGAAATGACTCCACCAAAATAAAATAACATAACAATATATATATGTATATAATTATATATGTGTATATATTAATATATATATATATTATATTATTACTATATTATATTAAGTATCATGGCTTATAATATCATAACATTTATAAAACTATCATAAAGAATATTTCATATAAAATATAAACTCTATTTTAAAAAATATGTTGTATAATGTATTCTTTACATATTCTATAGAATAATTTTTATTTCAAATACATTTTTAATTTAATAATATCATTCATTTAAAAGTTTATTAAAAAAAAGTTTGCTCTGAGACTCGAACTCAGTATTAGTGCTTCA
This sequence comes from Osedax fenrisi, assembly GCA_964019155.1. NCBI lineage: Eukaryota > Metazoa > Annelida > Polychaeta > Sabellida > Siboglinidae > Osedax > Osedax fenrisi. Next base: position 22,552,315 of record OZ025240.1, on the reverse strand, counting down.
ATTTTAAATAGACCTAAGACTTCACCAATAGACCAATACAATAATATATATATTATTAGATATTATTAAATATTATTTAATATATTTAGACATCTATAAAAACATATTTATATAAATGAAATATAATATATATATATATATATATATATATATATATATATAATTTTCCCTGAGAAACTTCTAATATGTCCCTAATTGTTAACAGTTAGGATAAGCATCACGCTCTTTCATATTTGGGTATGTCTAAATTATGATATTATTATTATTATTAATAAATCAAGATATCTATTTATATATTAATAATAAGTTATTTTATTTAGTTTATTTCATAATTACGAATACTTAGGTTACATATATATATATATATATATATATATATATATATATATATATATATTCACAGACTTCCTGTTTACAATTCTATATAAATTACAAAAAAATTCAATTGACTTTATCTCAAATCATCCATATCAAGATAAGTTTATTATTTATTTAATTTAATAATTTATATGCATGAATATATAATACATTCATTTATATAATTATTATAAATTAATTCATTGTTAAAATAACTATATTATAACTTTTAATATAGTATTTATTGAAATTATTGAACCGTGACTATTTTTCTTGTTTACATTTCCTATTTCTCATTAATATATTTGTAAATTAATAGTATATAGCTATAATCAATTCATATATAAACATAGTCTTGTCTGTGACTTACATTATGCCTATTACTAATCAAGCATTATATGAGAAAATAACTTTACTAGAAAATGGTATAAATAAATTAGCTGACATAATTAGTTATCAATCAAAGAATATTGAATCTTTAAAAGACAAAAAATAGTATTATTATTCAAAAAGTTAGCAATCTAGAAAAAAATAGATAACAATAGTACTGTAAAAAATAGATTCAATAGTTTCAAAAATTGATAATAATAAAATTAATAATAATATATTATTAACTACTGATATTGAAGATAATAATGATTATTCTATAAAATCAAATTATTTAAACTTCTTGAAAGAGAAATAGATATAACAATTGAAGAAGAGAATATAATTAAAATCAATAAACTAAAATATAAAAGTGATAATACTAAAACATTAAAATATAATAAATTTGTAATAAGTTTAAATAACAGTAAAATCAAATCATCTATATTAAAAAATAAAAATCAATTAAAAGATACGAACACATATATTCAAGAATTCTTAGATAATATTACTAAAAATAAGACACGTAAATTAAGATCAGAAAATAAAATTATTAATATCTGGATATAACATTAATATTTATATAGAAACTATTGATAATAAATAAATATAATTTATAAATCAATTACATTTAGATAATATTATCGACAATATTAGTTTATAATTTATATTTATATATTTTTTAAATTTTTTATTTTTATTTTTTACCTATAACTAGAGATATTACCTATGATTAATGAATCATTAGTAATGATACATATCCTAAGGATACATATAATATGATATTAATATATTAATAATATTAAATTTTCATTTATTAATACATATACTTTTTTTATATTTTGACTATAGATATACTAATACTATATTTTACTTGAATTTTATAATGACAAACGATGTTAATTGTGCTTCCGACTTTAATGCTAATGAATTAATATATAATGCTTATAATAAAAATAGTGATAATTTCTATAACAATACTAAATATAGTATTTATATGTATCATGGATTTATGAATAATACTAAAATTGATTGTAAATACATTAATTTAAATTCTATAAATATTGATTTTTTATGAAGGTATTTCTATTATATATAATGTATACATATATAATGTATATAATGTATACATATAAATGTACGAAGTTTAGTAAAGAATTTCGATGATATAATATTAATATTAGATTCTTGTACTTTTAAATTAATATTATTGTTATAACTGAAACATGGTTGCATGATTTCAATAAAGACTTATATAACATTGACAAATGTAATTGCACACATCAAAGGTGATTTATTTTTAGTTGGTGATTGTAATGTTAATACTTTAATTAAAAATAGTAATAATGATTATTTAATTTATACCATTTTCAGTATGGGTTGTTTTCCACTAGTAACTAGGCAGACCATATATGGCAATAGTATTAATTCATTAATTGATAACATGTATTGTGATCATATAAACCAGTAAGTAATGGAATTGTGTTTAGTGATATCAGTGATCATCTACCAATTTTTGTAATATATTACATATCAAATAAAAGTAATACAAAACATAATACATATACCTAAATATATCAGAAAATTATTTAAATGTAGAATTAATGGTTTTTATTGGAAATATATCTATTCTGATATGGACTTAGAATTATTATATGATAAATTAATTAATGATTTAGTAGAATTATTTAATTTAAATTGTCCTATTATAAAAGTTAAAGAAAAAATTAAAAATAATAAACCATGGTTATACAATATATGATTAAATGTATAAATAAAAAAAAAACAAAATGTATAAAATAATGATTACAAATAAATCATTTACAAAAATAATATACATACATCATTATTACGTTTATCTGAAAAATTATATTATTCAAATAATATAAATAATAATAAAAATAATATTAAGTATATGGTCAATTATTAAACATTTAATTAATCCAAATTTAGGTAAAAAAGATAATAATTCTAATGAATTTAACACATTCTTTAGTAATATAGGTATTAACTTGTCTGAAAAAATATCTCTTGGTAATGATATTTATAAAACTATGCAAGGTAATAATAAAAAAATTCATTATTTTTTACACAAATTATAATTTATGAAATTTGGAATAAGGTTAGAAATTCGAAAAGTAAATCTAGTACATATTTTACTGATTTAAGTATGTTTACCATTAAGGAAATTAGTTTAGAAAGTAGTCCTTTATTAAAACACGTATTCAATAGGTCACTGAAGGTATTTTCCCTAATGTTTTAAAAAAGCTAAAGTTATTCCACTTTTTAAATCTGGAGACAAATCATTAGCTGAGAATTATAGACCTATATCCTTACTTCCACATATTTCAAAAATATTTGAGAAACTAATTAAAATCAGGATTTCAAATTTTTTAAATAAATATAATATATTAAATGATAATCAATATGGTTTCAGAAAGAATTTATATACATCTGATGCATTAATAGAAATTGTATTAGAAAGGCTCCAATATAAGATTAAATAGTGACGAATGCTCGTGGTTCCACAAATCTGTTAGGTTCCTAGAACACATAATTTCAGAAGAGGGTATAGCAGCAGATGATGATAAACTAAGAGTAGTTAGAGATTGGGAGAAACCTCTTACTATTAAACAATTACGTTCGTTTATAAGTTTTGCATCTTATTATGGTAAATTTATACCTACATTTTCTAATCTATATAGACCACTAAATGAATTAATTATAGGAAAGAATACTGAGATAGGTAAAGTAGTAGGGAAGAGATCAAGTACTAAGATTAGCATAGTGTGGAATATAGAAGCTTTATAGGCTTTTGAGAACTTAAAAGTAAACTGTTTTCATCCACAGTACTTGGTTACCCAGATTATAATAGGAAGTTTAGGTTAGATATAGATAATTCGGATTATAGGTTAGGCGATGTATTAAGCCAAGAGAGTAAAGGTAAAATGAGAGTTATATCATATGATAGTAAATCAGTACCAAAAAGGTTGAGGAAACCTGATTATTCGTCTAAGAGGTTAGAGTTTAATGCACTGGTATGGGCTGTTACCAATAAGTTTAATCATTATTTAAAAGGGAGTGAATGCGATATTTATACAGATAATATTGCACTATCATATATAAATTCAATATACAACTTAAGCGCATATGAACAAAGGGAAGTTTAAAAATTAGAACCTTTTAAACTAAATTATATATATATAAAGGGAAAGGAAAATATGAATGCAGATGAGCTATCTAGATTAAATACTTTAGAAGTTAATGCAAGAGGTTTGGTAGTTACAGATAATGTAAGTTTTAAGAATATAGGCATAGATTTAATACCAATGGTAAGCAGGGAAGAGATAATAAGTAAGCAAAAATAAGATGGTGAACTATGTATAATAGGTAAAAAAGTAGAAAAGGGGATAAATACAAGATTTTAAATCATAGATGATATATTATTTTCTAATAGGTGGGGTAATGATATATGTACTTTTACCATGATTTTCCCGTTACTTGTGGAATACCACAGGATCGGTACTTGGTCCTTTACTTTATATTCTATATATTCTTCCACTATCTAAACTAATTCAATCCTTTCCTGATATATCTTATCATATTTATGATGATGATATTCAGCTTTATATAAAATTACCTATTAACTCCAGTCCTGACTCTAATTTATCTCTTTCAAATTGCATTAGACATATTAACTTTTGGCTACTATAAAATTTCTTCTATTAAATGAATCTAAGACTGAACTCATCAATATTTCTCATTCTCAATCTACATTTCCTCCTCTGTCTGTAAATAATTATTTAATTCAACCTAAATTTTCATTAAAAATCTCGGCTTTATCTTTGACACTAATCTTAATTATGACAGGCATATCTCTATGTAAATTATCTAATTTACATATATATATATATATAAATTCGCTCTATTAGAAAATGTATAACTCAAAAATCTTGTTATATTCTTATAAACTCTCTCGTTTTTTCTCGTCTTGACTACTGTAACTCTCTTCTCTGCTCTCTTCCTTCTATATCAATATCTAAAATCGATCGTTTTATTCATGCTTCTACTAGACTTACTTTTAATTTATATTATTCTGATTATACTACCTCTGTCCTTCACTTCTTTCCTCACTTAAATAGTTAATTTTTTAAGCTTCTATGCCTCACTCACAAATTATTACTTATAAGTAATAGATTAGTGCGTATACGCACTAATCAATGTACCTTTATAACCTAGTATATCCTATTAATCCTCTTCGCTCACTTAGATCTACTATAACCATTCGACTAAAAAGAGATTTGGAAATAAACACACACACAATATAAGGAATATCAAAATCACTCCACTTTTAAAACTAGATTAAAAATATTGTTATTACGTAAGCAGCATTGAATGCTATATAAATCTAAAACATGACTATTATTATTTTATTATCGTTCATTATCGTTTCTTGTTCTCGTTATGTTAATTATTATATATATATTTATACTCATCCATAGCAACTGTGTTGCTGAATATCTGTATATTGTCTATGCACTTTTGAGATATTTTGTTATATATTTAAGTGTTTAAATATACCATTACAATTACAATTACAATTACAATGTAGGAAAATCATGATACCGAGATCTTTAATATTCCTAATATTAGAAGGAATAAACGATGGATGTGGTCACCAAGATATAGAAAGAGTAATATGTAGAGTTAATTTAGAAATGAACTTGAAAGGTAAATATAAAGATATCAGGGATTACATTAAATGGTATATTGTATGGACGAGTAAATCAAAGTTCAGTAGTTAATTTATTTTTTGCTTTTTGGTGGGGGTGATGGTAACTGTGTGATATACGGATTACATATAGTAGAAGTGTTAATGTATTGTTTTATATTTATGAACAATTGTGTGGATGTGTATTCGAGTGTGACAGTGATGAAATTCTTAAATGTGTGTATGTATCCGATAGAGCGTGTCAGTGATTATTATAAAAGAGTATGCATGTAGATAAGGCTTGCTTATCATAGAATATATGCCATCACATACATACCTGAAATACAAATATACATCTGTATGATTATAGGTAAGTTTATATTAAACATGTTATTTATTCAAGTATACCCATTTATGTATTAAGTATAATACATATATAATATATTATGTATTACCGGGAAGCGAGTGTAGGGTTGCACGTCAATTCAAATAATTCAAATTAAATAATAAGTCACGTGAACTAGTTTGACCTACCAATGTGTCATAGTTCTATAATAATACCACATTATTTATTTTTATTAACTTTTATTTAATTTTATTTATAATACAATCATTATTTGTAATTATTTATTAATATAATATCTAATATGGATTCCCGTTATAAGATGTATACTTGTTATAAAATAAACCCATTATAAGAATCATATGCGGATTGTCATGAATTATTTAAGGTATAGAATCAATTATTGTATAAGTAATTTATCTTGGGGATCCTTAAGGGTATATTAAACTACCTTATCCCTTAACAATTATGTATTACTTTATTAATAATACTAGACTAAAAATTACTATTTAAATGTACTGTATATAATAATTATATACATTTAATATAGGACAAGTAAATTTACAAATAAAAATTATTATTTAAATGCATTTGTATTATAATAATATGATTATCATATCGCATAGATTATCTCATAATACGATATATCGATTACCTATGATATAATAATTATATACATTTAATATATAATTCAAATTACAAATAAAAATATGATAATTATATTGTTTTTAATTAATTGTGTAAAATATACAAATAATTTAAGAGATATAATTAATTAAAATCAATATTTAAATTATTATCTAGTTTTAAAAGTATATATGTCAATATTTATTTATAAATAATATTATATATTATAATTAATATTTGTGTTAAGTTTAAGTTAAACTAATCTAATTTATTTATGATGACAAATAGTTTAATTTAATATGTATATCTGTGAATTTATTTAATTAAATATTAATGTTATACATATTATATTATTATAGTTAACTTAAATTTATTAACAAATTTATATTTATTTTAATTAGTGATATTATGACGGCATGTTTTTTGTATTGCCAAGGGAATTGGTAAAATATTACATGGTTAATTATTATATGCAAATAATAGTATATTATTTAATACATATTTATTACATAGAATTGTTACTAATTATTTATGTAATACTATATATGAAAATTATATTTTAGTTATATACAAAATATATTTATATTTATTTTAGGCCATATTATCATATATGGATAATTTTCATATATGTGAATTCACAATTCAACCACTGGAGAATTCATTCAGTGCTATAATATGTAATAATCAAACTAAATATGAGATTAAAGATTATTTGAAATTATTATACGAAAAGTCAGAATTTAAGTTCAATATATGTTCTCCGAGGCTGCAGCTTATGGGTAAATGAAAGAAATCAATATATAAGGTTATATAATATCATATAATTAATTTGTTTTGAATATATTTTATTTAATTAAGAATATTACATACAATTATAACAATAGCATTAACAAAATAATAATATACTTAATATACAAAAAATATATATTAATGCATTACATACATTTATATAGCAAACTAATGAATGTTTCGCTAAAAAAAAATTGGGATGTATTTCCGTAATCGACGTAAATATACGCCAACAAACATATGGGAGTGGGCGTTCGGGCGGGGTAGTCGTGTTTTTATATCGTTTTATATTATTTTTATATCTATTATATTTTAACATTGATTTTACATTATATTGTAGATATGCAATTTACTATTTACATTTATATATATATATATGTGTGTGTATTTGTTTGATCATTTTATAAATTCTATTATATTTTAACATTATACCTATATTTATTATATAATCATCAATTAGGCTGTACTCCATCACAAGCGAGAAGAGATATATGCGATAATAATGATACCGTATTGGATATAGCAAAAATTCCTAAACAATGATATTTGTATGAGTATGTATACACTATTATTTGTTGCATATATCATATCTATATAATTGAACAGATTACATAAAACTATGAGAAAATCTGAATTTGGATCAAATTCTGCCAAAGGTTCAATGGAAGTATTAATTTTAAAGGCAGATGATATGAACAAGTATGTAAATAATAAATTATATAAACACAATTAAATATATTAATTAATAATGTCACATACAATAGGGAAATAGGAGATAATGGAATAAGAATTGTTAATTGTGAAAACTCATATATTATTGGAATTGTTACACCGTTAATGAGACGAGTTAATGAACTAATTCCATAATCAGGTGAAATACTCTTTCTTGATAGTTCAGGAACGATGGATAGGTAAATTATAACATAATTATTTTTAATTATTGATCTATATATATTTGTTAATTACAGTATCGGTCACAGAGTATTTCTTCTACTAAAGTGTAGTGTAGATAGAGCTCTTCCACTTGGCATCTTCATCACTACATCAGAAAGTGCCAACAAAATACGAACATGACTACATTAAATATCAGAAATGCTTGGTGATAAAGCATTTTTTGGAAGAGGAAGCAAGGGCCCACTATTAATTTTAATCTATGATTTTATAGCCGAACATCTGGCAATTAAATCTGTATGGGAGGACAGCACTATTTTATTATGTACTTTTCATTATTTGCAGGTAATTAATATATATAAAATTTATATATATGTATATTTAAATTATATAATAAATCAAATCTGCTATCAATAGTTAAATATATACAATAAGTATACACATATATAGGCATTCTGGCGATGGCTATGGACAGCATCAAATAATATATGCAAAGATGATAGAATATATCATATGAATCTATTTAAAAAAATACTAAATTCTGATAACGAAAATTACCTAGCATTAAGATTATCACAACTTTTAAATGATACAAAATCTAGAATGTATGTAAATTAAAATGACCCTTACTATACTCAATTTAAATTAATAATCAAATATAGATATTTAAATTACATACGCCATTAATAAATGTATGGAAAGAAAAGAGTGAGGGCAAAATCTTATTAAAAATTATATAGGAATAATAACACAAATAATTTTGCTGAAGAATCAATGAACATTACAATTTATATTATTTAATTATTTATTTTAATAGTAATTTGATTAAATACTCATAGGTCTGATATTACAACGGTTAAATGTAAACGGATTTGTTCAACTAGTGTATATATTATATACGGATTTCAATGCTTATTTCAAAAATAAAATAATAGAAATGGTATGTGTCAAATAATTTAATAATACATAATTATAATTTTAATTTTAATAAACTATGTTTTGGGAAAGTCCACCTATACAAATAAAAGATTTATGATTGATTCTAAAAATGAGAAACTGGAAAATATTTTCAAGGTAGATAATTAATGTAACAGAGAAATATCCAGTCATGTACATTAATAATTCATTATAGATATCAAATAAAAAATTCTCGGTTAATTCAACAACAAGTGATAATATATAACATATTGATATGAATATCGGAATCTGTGCTTGTGATGTAGGATATAATGGAGGTCCATGTAAGCACCAGGCTGCCATTATTTTAAAATATAATGTTAGTATTAATGATATGAGATTAATATATTTATAAAATATTAAATAATATCTAAATAGAAATATGCTAACTTTCAATACTATATATATATATATATATATATATATATATATATATATATATATATATGGTCAATTTTCAGATTAGTAGTTTTTAGGGAATATTATTCCCATAAAAATGAAGATAAAATGAGATATCTTCGTGTAGCGGAAGGTATTAGGTAATCATATTAATAAAATATTATATATAAATACTAATTACAGTTATTAATATATACAGGTCATAGTGAGCGTTATAAAGATTTTTGTATTAATCCCTTAATTTTATGTAACGCAGATACACCTACAGAAAATATACCAATACCTTATACTTCACAATATCATATATATAACCTACAAATATATAACATTTAATTGTTAAATTAGAATATTTTAAATGTTATTTACAGACAAGAATAATATATAGGACAATATAGATGATAATACACCTATAGATATAATGGACACTACAAATGATGAAACATTGCATAATGGTAATGTAATGTTAATATTATATTCATAAAATAATATTCATATAAACTATTTAAAGACAAAATGAAAATTGTGGACCAAACAATACTAAAACACATTAATATATATTTGGTTGATGCGGATACAGCTGATTCTAAAGAAGTATTCTGCAAAAAATTAGATAGATTAATGTCAAAAACACCTTCAGCAAGGACTTCTGCATTTATGCGATTTAGTAATATTTATTTTAAAATAATAAATTCTTCTTAATTTAATTTAATTTATAGATTCAGAATTACCAAGAACCAGTAAACAAAATAATCATGTCTTTAAAAGAACACTAACAAGGATGCAAATACCTATACAGCCAACTGCTAGGGCAAGAAGGAAGCATTCGTTAAAAAATAATATAGACAATAATATACCAAATGGATCTAGGCATGATCGCCCATACATGTTGATTACTATTTATTATTTATATTATTACAATACTATAATAAATAATATAATATACATTCTATAGATTATATAAAGTTTAACCAATATATCATATACAATATATTATAATATATACAATATACATGATATATGATATAAGTATGCGTACGAGATTTTTATAGTATGTAATATTTGTAATATATTTTTTATAATATTTTTAATATAGTATGCAATATACGAATAATATATATCACATAAAGATACAAATAGTGAAAGATAGTATATATATAAATATATATATATATATATATATATATATATATATATATATATATATATATATATATAATTCGAATAGAAATAATTACGATGCGAACTAATTTTTATAGGAAGGGCGAATTGATGACGAACTACAATGTTATACTCCGTATTGTATGCAATGTGTAATTGGCTACAGTAATGTAATGAAATTGATATTTCGTCAAAGTATAATGTGTTTTAAAGTTGTATTTTATTACGCAAGAGAAAAAATGTATTTCATCATCATCAATTCACCCTTCCCTTAGAATATATATAACGTATTTATTTAAAACACATAATTAATAGTATTCATTATATAGTTTGTATATATCGAATAATATATATATATATATCTAATATATATATATATATATAATATATATATATAATTTGATGCAGAGATAAGTAATTATGATGCCGAGATATATAATGTTATGCCATAGATATAGAGTGAGGTATCACTCTAATGTCTATGTGTTATGCCGATACAAGTAATTATGATGCCGAGATAAGTAGGATGCGAAGATAGATAATTTGATGCAGAGATAAGTAATTGTGATGCTGAGACAATATTATTATAAATAATGTATAATTATAATAAGTATTTAATATAGTATTAACATATAATATATTTAATATATAATATTAATAATTAAATAATAATATTAATAATTATTATTCATCTATAATTATATGTATTTCAATATTTACAAATATTATATTACATATGATATGTATTTATGAATTAAGTTAACGTATAGTTACCTTAACTCAAGTACTAATTATAATAGTATAAGTTAAATTAAATTATAAATACTCTATTATTATAATATTATTCTGAAATTGTTCTGTATAATAAATATACTGTGATTTAATTATATTTTATTATAAAATATTTTACTATATAATAATTTGACCATGAGTTAACTATATTTTATTATTACATATTGTCTTATATAATACCTCATATAATAATATATATATAATTATAATTTATGTAGTAAAGTATATTTATATTATATATATATATATAATTAATGATAACAATATAATAGTAAAATAAAAATATTTATTTTTTAAATAAATATTTGTTAAAAATTGAATTATGGGTATTTAAAAATTATTATTATGTTTTATATAACGTACATTATATCACTAATAAGTGATATAAGTATACAATTATATTGTATTGAATCATAACTACATTAAATTACGAAATTATTTCGGAAATAGTAATTATTATATGATAAATACGTTTTTATAGTGAATTATACGCTGAATACTGACATCGGCCCCCAATAAGTCACGTGTCAAACCGAAATTTCAAATAAACATTTCGCGGTTAGCGTTATATTTCTTAGTAAATTATTCACCTAGTAGTGAATTCGAGTTTTATATATACATACATATCATAATACAGTATGTTTATATATTAATATGATATTATATAAGTCCTATGCGCATTTTTTACTTTATTTTTTAACTCTCGGTTAGTCACGTGACATATTGGGGGCCGATGTCAGTCTAAATCAATTATACTTACTGTTTATGCAACTCCGTAATCCATTAGACTAATGATTAGTTTATAAACAGTATAAGTGGTTCGATGATGTTAATTACAGATATTTATGAAATAATCTAATTAATATTATTTAATAAATAAAATAGATTTATTGAAATATTTGAAATATATTTTGGTTATTTTAAAAAGTAGGTCATGTTGATCATGTGATATATCATGTGACTTGTTTTTAATTTTAATTATTCGAATTGACCTGCAACCCTACACTCGCTTCCCGGTATTACCTATTTATTTATTATTTATTTATCATTCAAATATAATACATATATCAAAACATATATCATGCAGTTATTATGTTTTATAAAATTGTTTAATATATATATTATGTATATTTATTATATTATGTATTAATGTTATACCTTATATATATTATCTATACTATGTATAAACTATTTGTGTATTATGAATATACATATTAATATTGTTATATTTTCGACTATAGGAGTATCACACCTACAAGGCATGTGAGCGATCTTTCGATTTAATAAAGGATTAACTTAAACAATTATTATTGCAATTCCGAAATCAGCTGGTGTCATATAATAAATCGTCCCCATTCCAAAAATCGTCCCCTGTGGTCACGTGACTACAAAATCGATGATATTTCACTATATACACATACGAATCGTTTCAAATTTAAACTACATATAAATAATATATATATACGGATTATGGTCAAAATCTTCGCGAGTGATGCATGATTTGAACGCCCGCAAACTTGTTTATTCGAATTAGTGATTTTACAATAGCTTATGATTGGCCATTATAATTAGGGCATATCTATGTATAGACTATCATACGTGCAACGGCTTATCATTACCATATGTATATATATATATATATTTGTTTTATTGGCTCACGCGGGATGTAATGCAGCTAAATAAACCTAGCAATATTAAAACTAAACCCAACAAAACCAAACCAAACAAATGAAAATAACTAAAACTAAAAATATTAATGTTTGTACAAACAATCATACGCTATTGTAAATTCACTAATTCGAATAAACAATTTTATGGGCGTTCAAATAGCGCATCAATCGCGAAGCTTTTGACCAGGTACCATATATACAAATTTGGAAAAAATTATCTTCTACTTATGCATTAGAAGAAAGCAATACACAAATATATAATGTATATACTTTGCATATTCTCTATAACTTCATTTCGCTCGACACCCGCATTACATTCCAACTCGTTCAATAATTAACTTAAAATGCGTATAATGTTTTTTAATTAAAATGATACATAGAGATAATTTTAGAATACCATTTTATAGTTATAGACCTAGAATAGAAAATTAATAACTTCT